>JAEMOT010000820.1:675-22783 GCA_019297695.1 Apostasia ramifera
ACAGGAAGGAAGCAATCTTCTGAAACGAAGAGTGGTTAGGGTAAATGTAGTTGTAAGCTCACCTCAGTTTGTTATCCCGCCGACGTCAAACTGATCTGCGGGAGCTGCCGAAGCAGAGAAGCAAGAAGAGGAAGGAAGAAATTTGTTGACAGGAAGAGCGGTAGGGTATCTGCATAATTACCTCACCACAGCTTGTTATGCGTCTGATGTCTAACAGATCTGCGGAAGCTGGCGAAGGAGCGAAGGAAGAACAGGAAGGAAGCAATCTTATGAAACGAAGAGTGGTTAGGGTAAATGTAGTTGTAAGCTCACCTCAGTTTGCTATCCCGCCGACGTCAAGCAGATCTGCGGGAGCTGCCGAAGCAGAGAAGCAAGAAGAGGAAGGAAGAAAGTTGTTGACAGGAAGAGCGGTTAGTGTAAAAATACTTGATCGCTCACCTCAGCTTGTTGACCCGCCGACGGCTAACAGATCTACGGCAGCCAGCGAAGTAGCGAAGGAAGAAGAGGAAAAAGAAATCGGCTGAAATGAAGAGCAGCGGTTTTGACTGGAACCTTGCTGCCTACTCTGTAGCCCTAGTCACAACAGACCGATCCAGTCCGCACAAATGATGGCTTGATCGTAATTTTGGCTTGTGATGAGTGTTTGGTTGGCATATTAAATTTTGGACAAATTTAATATGCATGTCTTGCCAAACAAGGCCTAAGAACCTATTTAAAGTGCCTAAGATCATATGAGATTCTTTGGTTCTTAGATAAACTCTTTTCTTATTGAATTAGTAGAACACTACAATATTCAGCTAATTTTAAATATGTTATAATTGCAATTGTGTGGACTTTTTTTTTGTTGATATCACGGATTTTTTTTTTTTTTTTTTGGCTTTGTAACAATAGCTTTAGTCATAAGGAACCACCAATAGATTCTTTAGGAGGAAACAAGGGTGATAATTACTCGATATTTTAATTAATATTTATCTCAAATTAAGCTCAACTTGAGTTTGAGTTGAGCCACAAAGTACAATTTAAATATAAATAATGTATTCATTGATTTTATATAATTATAATTATATATAAGTATATCTTAATTATAGTTAGAATATCTGGTTTTTAACATAGGCAACTTAGTTTTTTATTTTTTTTAAATTTTTTTTTTTTTTTTTAGAGATTGAGTTAGCTCGATTAACGCTTGAGTCAGCTCAAAATCAAACACAAATCACATCAAATTTGAATTGAGTTAAATCATTTTGACTCAACTTGAACTCAGATTGTTCTTGTCTCTAAGAGGAACTCTATATTTGAACCTCATGAGATAAATAAAAGGGGGATTTACATACAGAATATTGAATTCATCACAAATTACGTATTTCACTATTTTTTAGTAAATATTACACATATCACACTCTGCTTATGAGTTTTACATTTCTATTGTAACAATAGAAATGTAAAAACGAGTGTGATATATGTAATATTTACTAAAAGATGATGAAATGCATAGTTTGTGATGAATTCATTGTTCTGTATGTAAAACCCCCTAAATAAAAAAGATAATTACATCCAGGTCTTTGAATTTAAAGTTAAATATCGCACAGGTCCACAATTTAACATTAGGGTCCTTAATATTTAAGAAATTATCAAATAAGTTCTTTTTATTTTTTTATTATTAAAAATATTTTAGAATTACTATTATACCCCTCCCATCTCTCTCTCTCCTCCCCATCCAGCGGACGAGCGAGGCTGTCAGCGGGTCGTGCGCTGCTCGCGTGCTCAATTGTCGAGAGGAGAGAGAGGGAGGGGCCTCTCTTTCTCTCTCCTCTGGATCCCAGTGCACGGTCAAGGTCGTGCGGCCGCCAACGGGTCGCGCGGCCGTACAACGACTGCGCATACGCCGCTCGTCCGCGCGACCCACCGATAGCCGCGCGTGATGCTGCGTGCTCCTAGATCGAGAGGAGAGGGGCCCTCTCCGATCTTTTAAGCCGATGACACTCAAAACAATCATATATCAATATTACACGTAAATATATGTAAATTTTAGCAAATGTTATGCACGTATCCGCACTATAATTTTCTTTATTAATCTTCTCAAACATATTTTTGGAGAATTATATGTCAACTTTAATTAATCTCTAAAATTTATTATTTAAATATATCATCTTATACATTGGAATATATAAATAATAACTCTCACCCTTCATTATTATTTGCATCCAATCAATAAGCTCCCACAAAGCATCTTTTTTTAAAGGATGAAAAGAGTTATATCACGAAATTATATTGTAACATCTTATAATTTTTAATGTAACGATATTATTTGCTTTAATTTTAAAAATTATGTGATTTAAGCACTTTCTAGGAAATCACTCATTCCAGTACTACTCTCACTCAAATACATTTAATTATGAAATTTTTCATTATTAGCTTCACGATTTTTTCCTAAAAGAGATCGCGTTATCTGTATAAGACGATTCATTTTTTTGCTCTTCTCACCACTATTTATTGGCCTAAAAACTTACCGGGAGCTGTATTTTACTTCATTGATTCCATTCTCTTAGGGTGTTAACCAGAGATCACTCCTCTTTCTCTTCGGTTAATGGTATCATATATAAATATTAAAGTAAATTTACCATAATATTATGCCATTAAAAAAAAATGAAGCTATCATTAATTACAGTAAATGATATATATCAATCGACAAGCACGATTCAAAACGGTAGTTAGTTAGTAGTGCTCTCTAGACCAGTCGTGTTGAATAAATTTTAATAATTTTTTAATAATAATAATAATAATAATAATATTATGATTTTTAATAATTTTTTAATAATAATAATAATAATAATATGACTTTTAATAATTTTTTAATAATAATAATAATAATAATAATAATCATAATAAAATGGCTTTTAATAATTTAACGTTAAATTCAAATTAAAAATCTAAATCAAAGATCATGGCACTCATGTCCTATTTTTGAAAAGATTTGCTCCATTTCTTAAAAAATAATCTTAGAATTAATTTCATATCTTTATTTCAATTGTGAGCCTTACATTATACATCTCTAATAATTAATCAATAACTTAACTAATTATAATTTAAAATTTTAATTTATTGAATTATTCAATAAATTAATAGTTTAAATCATAATTTATTAATTTATTATTTAATTGTTGAGATTACATAGCAATTTTTACTCAATCTTATGTATGAGATTAAATGCCCCTAAGTGCACACAACACTTTCTTATATGAAGCACGTGAAATCGACCCCAAAAAAAGGTAATTTATTTGTTACTATGAAATAGAAACGAAATTGCACGCAGGTTTATAAAAAGAAAATATTTTTATATAATTTTTTTTTAATAAATTTCATTATGTATGCTTGTTAAGTTGTTATTTTGCAAACTTGAAGAACAGTTTCCCTATATGCAAATTCTTTGGGCCGAGCATTACCGTAGTTAACTCTATGCAAAGAACTATAATTCTCAATGATCAGATGAACAAATGAATGTATCATAATCAGTTTAATGGCACAGATGATACATAATTATCACCATTGAAAGATTCAGAAAAGTCTCTTACTTGCTTGTTAATTTCATTGTTCTTCCTGCTGAAAACTCCACAAACCTTGAAGTCCCACACAGCCTTTGACATGTGATCTTGAGGAACACTCAATTCCTGATGCTTAATTGACTTCCGAAGTTCGCAGAAGAACTTCGGATCCTGAAGCTTAATGTATTCGCGTAGCACCAATTCATGCTCGGGTATCCAGTTCCGAGGGAATGGTGTATAATCGCATGAAGGGATGAGCGACATATGCGAAAACTGCACACCATCGATGGCATCCACAAGTCCCATTCTCAGGAGATCGGAATACTCTGGCGCCGAATTCCTCGCGCTCTCTCTCAATGGAAGGCTGAGATCACGCGAGGCGATCTTGTAAACCTTGGCTCGAGATTTCAGTCGATATCTTGCAGCATAAAGCTTGGCCAGAGAGCTTCTTATAACATAGGCGCAAAATCCTACTATCTTCTTGCGGTTATCAGCATATTTGTACCAATCTGCCATGGTCTCCAAGAACTTGTTCATCTGAGAATTGGTGTGAGCCTGCCCTGAATAAAGCATAGGTGTGCAGGGAAGTGGCTCTGGATCTTTATCTCCTTTGACAAGCTCAAGCTTCTTGAACTGGCTGATGCACCTGTTCAAGCTTGCAGTCACGGAGAGCAACGTCCCGACGCCTTTTTCGCTCACGATCTTGCCGCCAGTTGCCGTGAAATGCAAAGTTGGATATATAACTCGTCGGGCGATCACATGATCCAAGAACTGAATTCCCCTGGTAATATGCTCGATCTCAATTTTTGAGTTCTCCAGACGCAACCCGAATGCATTGTCACAGAACTCAATCAGATGTTTCCTCAGCTCAACAGCATCCTCTCTTGGCCCGCGAATTCCGACCAAGATATGAGAACCATACCGCACGAAATCCATTCTCCTCGTCTTTTCCGGCCCACTCGAAGGCACAAACTCTGGCCAGGCTGGGTTGTGGCAGCCATCATCCATCGACTCCTTCCATATGGAATCAAGCTTAGAGGGGCGGAAGTACTTGACTGTATTATCTTCCATCCAGTTATCCAGCTCAGTCAAGCAAACATTAGCAAGCAGGGGGCTTAGGATACCGCAGTGCCCATAGCTAGGAACCCATTCAGCTTCTTTGGGTGCAAAGCTGAAGAAAGTTCTGAGCCAGTACGGATCAGGCTTGGGCTCATTGTCGTCTAGTATCTTCTTCTTTCTGCTTTTTCTGAGCATCTTCCGCTTCATCCTTCTCTTGGACAATTTGTCGAGCACCTTGCGGTCGCCACCAGAAACGACCTTGACAGGGGTTTTTAAGGAAGATTTGATTAAACCCAATACTTTTCGGTCTCCGACAGCCTTCTCCAAGCAAGACAGAATGAGTTCCGGGGTGAAATTATCGGCGACATCAGTGAGATCGACCTTGAGGAACCAGAGGTATCCGGCGAAAGAGGAACGAATGGTGCGGATGACAGTGTGGGGAGAGCGGCCGGGACGAAAACAGTGAGACTTGGGGGAGAAGCGAGCCTCGAAGATGGGCTCGAGAAGGAGGAGGAGGAGCTCGAGGACTACACGGTCTTGGAAGGGAGGAGGGGAGGATTCGAGGAGGGCGAGGAACTTGCGTTTGGAAATGCGGCGGGTGGAGGGGGGATCGTTGGGCGAGCGGACGAGGAGGTCAGTAGCGGCGCCCCAGAGGTGGCGGCCGGAGAGGACTGAGCGGCGGAGGCCGAGGAGAGCGCGGAGGGCAGGGAAGTGAATGGCGTTTTTGGGGGGAAAGGAGCCGGTGTGATGGGCGCAGGAGCGCTGGTAGGCGAGAACCCAGAGGTCAAATTTCTTGAGGAAGCCGGTGAGATTGGGAAAAGGAGGGTGGAGGTGGGAGCGGGAGAAAGAGCGGACCCAGAGATCAGAACAAACCTGGATCGGGTCCTCCCGCATGAGATCGTAGGGGTTCTCGTCTTCATCTTGATGGCTGCGGAAATCCAGACGGGCGGGGGGGAGAAGGCAGCGGCGGTGACTGGAAAGGGTAGACATACGGAGGAAGACGGCGACATCGGCGGCAATATAAAGGCGGCGTTGCTTAACGGCGGCATGTAGCATCTCTTCGTCGGGGATTTTGATATGAATTAGAAGGGTGGAAGAACTAAAACTGGGGGCGTCCAAGAGGGTTTATGACTTCCACCGTGGACGCCAGCACCGGCGCTATGGCCGTTGCCGGAGATTCGCTGGCCCTTTAGACCGCCAAAAACGATAGTGTCATTTCAGCGCTTCCGCTGCCTGTGCAAAACCCTCCGTTTGGATCGGGGTCGGATAGGCTAACCCGTTCATTAATAATTTACTCTAAATAAAAAATTTAATATAATTTTTTATTCGAACGATAACTCAGTTAATCTGAAATAAGTATAAATTTTATTTAATAAATTAATAACTTAACCTAAAATAGTAAATAAAAAAATAAAAATAAAATTAAAAAAATTACATTTCAAATTTATAATATAATCAGTAAATATAAAAATAATAAACTTCCAACAACATGATATAATTTATAATTTGTTATACAATCACAGAAATAGTACAGCCCTCAACACGAAAAATAAAAAAACATGAAGTTGTCAATGTTTATGCAACCCAATGTTCTCGTACAAGTAATTGTTACCATCATCATCATCGATTCATTGATCCCTACAACAAACAAATTATAGGTAATAATGACATAATAATTAGTATTATGTGTATATAATAAAGGTATAATACAAAATAATCTGACTCATCTACAACTGTTTAATGATGCCTAATCAGATAATCTCCCCTTTTCGTTGTTCACTTGTAGATATATGAGTTGTCGGATCTTCATCTTTCACGTCATCATCCAAACTTTCATCATGCTCTGTGTCAGCCTCACGTATGTTGAAGTATGTATCATAATCATGATACCTGCCAATATAGTTATGCAATATACAACATACAAGCACAATATTTGCTTGTATATTAAAGGAGAATAATTTTATATCTGTTAGCACTTTAAACTGTTTTTTTAATATACTAAATATGCGCTCAACTACATTTCTAAGCTGAGCAAGTCTATGATTGTATAGCTCCTTTGGGACTTGTATTTTCGACGTGTACGATTATGAAAACTACTCAAATAATACCGAACTCAACTTATTAGTACCAAAAACTTGTCGTTATTAGCATATTCAGAATCAATCAAATACATCTTTCCTGATGCGTTCAAAAAAAAGAGAAATAAACATTATTACGTAAAGAAATAAATAAAAATTATTGTTTAAATTAGCTTACCTTGTGGTACTGAAAACCACCGTGTTCGATTGCTGATTTAAGAACACGCATGTCAGCAGCTGATCCTTCCCACCCAATTGCAATAAATACAAATTATCGACCAAAAGAGAGCAATCATAACATTCTGTGATATGAAGTCTTTTCTGTTTCTATATCGATTTTACTTATAAACAGGAACTATTGCAGAAACATGTGTCCCATCAATAGCACCGAGCATATCTTTAAAATATGAATAAAAATATGAGTTATTTCGAATATGAGGATAACATGGGCTGCTTGCATCTGGAAGTACAATGAAATCATTCCTTAATGTCAGTACATCTTGCAGAACTTGTCTAAAATTTTGATTAACGGTCTCTAGTAAGTGTTGAAAAAATTCACACACACCGCGATTACTATCTTCCTATGCAATGACTCTCATAAAAATAGCTAATTATTCTACAGCTGGCATAAAATGATTGTCTCTTAGGACACCGCGGTCCACTAACATGTCTCTCAATCCTATGAAGCTTGCGCAGATATTCGAAAATAATTATATGTTCAGATATCATGACAATTCAAGATCTCATGAATATACAAATTACCAAGATACAGTATATCATACATAACTCGAGGGACTCTTGAACTTGATTGATCTAATTCGACAAATTTCATGAATAGTTTCTAATAATGCTGCCACTTCATACAGGCTTGTTATGACGTTTGCAACTTTATTGCTATAAAACAGACTAATATCCATCTGTAATATAATGTCAAAAAAGTAACATTGAATTTTAAGTTTTATACATGAATATATTCTGCATTAATTGAATAGACTAGCTTACATAGAAAAATCTTTCCATAGAAGAGTTAACACGATTAAAGCAACCGGTAAAATCCTCTTCTCAAACAGTAGATATAAACTAGATATTGGGCTCAAAATATTAAGCTTTTGTCTCCCCATAAAGTATATATTGATATGCGAAAGATATTTAGCTCAGAATTATATATATCAATTATGATACCTTGGATCGATAAAAAGCTTTTATGTTTACCTCTTCACCTAAATACTAAGGGTAACTGACATACAACGTCTATCACATTAAGATTTCTCAAAGCTACATTTTTATTTTTTTAGATAATGAAGAATTCATCATTGCCCATATTTCAGAAGAGTCACAAGTGCAAGTGAAGTATCTGAGCATATAAATGTAGTATTTAATCGTATACAAAATATGATTTAAGTGTAGTATTTGAGGACATAATGTTAATTAGTAGAAAAAGACTAATATAGAGAAAATATAGCTAGAAGAACATAAGCATTAAATGAGAGTTGAAAATAGATAGACTTACTAGAAAATCATAAGAGCAAAGCAATTAGAAGAGAATGATAAAACTTGGAGGCACAGGTAAGATGAGCTATGAAAATTCAACAATAAATAGAGAATCAAGCACACAAGCAATTGAAAACATCTAAATCACAATGGATATTTAATGGAATAATCTAATAGAGATAAGAATAAAAATATAAACAATAGCATAACAATAATTTGGAATGCATTATAGAGTAATATGGGTTATATAAAATAAAATTCAGCTCATCAGCATATTAACATTGCTATAGATCATAGGAAATACATTAATAATAGCAAGATGGTAAGCATCATAGGGGCAATATGGTAATGAGAATAGTAACATGAGTTGCATGAAATAAATCCAGCTCATCACAATGCACAATCAACTCTCAGAAAAATTTCTGAGAAGTAAACAACCACAATTGCGAAGAAAATTCAACAAAAAGTTAGTAAAAATAAGTAAAAAAAAATTCAACAGCATGTTAACCCTCTCAGATCTCAGCCTCAACTTTAGAATTAGGGCAGATGGGATCCACCGCATCAAATGAGTGAACAACGTGCTTACTTGATCTCACCGCAGAGAAAGCCGGCAGGGCATACCGTCACCAACCCAGAAGCTCGCCGCTGCTAGAGAGGCACTGAGCTGACCAGCATTTCAGAGCGGAAGACCGCGTCTGATGCCATGCCTGATGCAGTGCCATCATCCGGCAGCTTGCGCTGACAACCTGTCATCAATCGCTAGCAACGGCGTCGCGCGCGAGAGACTCCACCATCTCCGCCATTGCCCCAGCATTGCGCATGGGGTAGCTAAACCCCAGATTAGGCGGGTTAAGGGAATCTTGCTGGGTTTGTTAACCTAGGTTTAAGAAAATGCATTTTTGAGTGTTTGGTGGGTTAACCCAGCTAACCCACCTATACCAAATGGCCCCTAAAGGGGCTTTTTAGTACCATCAGTTAACTGTGTTAACTTAAAAGGCCTCGTTTCGTGCGAACTTTTTTTTGATAAAATAATATTTATTTTTTAAATATAATAAAAAATTTATTTTAATATTAAAAAGCATGTAAAATATAAAATATTTTAAACTCTAATATTTATATTTGTATTAAATATGAAATAAAGTTAATTTTTATAGTTAAATTTGTGTTTCGTAAAAAAATTAACTCGAACCAAATGAGGCAAAACAAACCCAAAATCAAGTTAACAAATCCAATGACACATCCTACCCCACATATCCCAGGGTTAGCTGCCTCATGTCGGGGGCAAAAATTAGAAAAAAAAAAAAAAGCTTCGCTTCTTCTCCATCTTCTTTCACTTGCGTCAGAAAATGGCAGGGGAGTTATCGCTGGATGAGGCAAGGTTGTGAAGTAGAGAGGAGAGGGGCACATTGAATCCATCAGTGGGGGAGTATAAGCTAGGAATGGACCTCATATTTGGGAAGAAGTAGTGCGGAGGAGGTGACGACATATTTCTAGTCACTAACGAAGATGATGCAGGGTAAAGTGTGATCTCGCACTATTTACTCCCAGATAAGTCGTGAGTACGCACCACTTACTAAACAACTTTAAGAGCCACTAATTATTCTACCGCATTTTGTTTTATTTACCTTAAATTAAGTTATTAAACTGCCAAATAAAATACTAAATTATCTCAGATAATCATCAAAAACATAAATCTGAGTTAAATCAAAGACCTCATTTGATTTGAGACATTTTTTTAGCTTAATATAAATTTAATTATAAAAATCAATTTTATTTTACATCTAACACAAATATAAATATTAGAATTAACTTTATTTCATATTTTACATAATTTTTAATATTAAAATAATTTTTTTTCTATTAAATATAAAAAATAAAATATTTTTTTCTCTTATTAAAAAAAAGCTCGAACCAAACGAGACTAAAAGCAACTTTAATTAATATTTTATAAATATCTTAAATTTATCATAAATTCTCATAATTTTATTTCATATTTAATTCAAATTTTAATATGAAAATTAAAATTACTTCAAATCATCTACATTTCTAATATTGAAATATATATTTTTTCACCAAACTCATTAACTAATATATATATAATGTAATACCCAGGTAATTAATTAATTAATTAATTGATGATTAAAAAATAAATTTTACTTATAATAATTTTATTATATTTAATTAATTTTAGATAATAATAAAATTATAATTTATTTAAAATTAAATACAATTTGATTATCGAGAAACAAACCAATCGACCAATACACGACATAGACAATCAGAGAAGACATACCACTACTTCATCTCTTTATTATTTTTTTACCAGTCTATAGTATGTATATCTATTATACTATCTGTAGGGCTGTTACCGATCTGATTTCGAGCTGCCAATATCAGCTCAAAATTAAATTAATTATATTTCGATCGACTCAAGCTCGATTGGGTTCGACTTCGAGCCGGTTCGAGTAGATTCTAATAGACTTCGAGCCGATTTCGATTCATTTTCGAGCCGACTCGAAAATGAATCAAATCTCAATTTTTTTTGAGCTGATCTCCAGCCAGGTAAGCTCGACTCGATCCGACTTGAGATCGGCTTGATTTATAATATATATATATATATATATATATTATATATATACGTATTATAATATAAAATAAATTTTAATTCGAGCTGGATCGAGCCGAGCCTACTCCGGCTCAAAATCGGCTCGAAATTATTACCGAGTCGAACTTTTGGCTCGTTAGTCGGATCATTTAGATCGACTCAATTTTAATTCGATCTAAAATCGATTCAATTTTCGATCGATTTTCGATCTTCGATCCATATTAACACCCTTAACTATCTGTATATTATAGTGGATTTAAGCAGCCAAACATCGATGTTGTAGTTTTTCACAATTTCACGAGTTTTTCACGTAAAAATCTAATGTTGGATTTTTTCTTCTGTTTATTTCTTGGGATAATTACCTATATGCCACACAATTTAGTTTTATTTGTACATTACCCATCCATTCTTAGTTAATTACACTATGCACACTTAAAATATTACAAAATATTACATTCACACACTTGAGTTAAAACTCAGTCAAAATCTATTTGAAAAAAAAAAATTTATTAGTAGATTATTAAAATTATATTTTTACTTTCAAATTTTTTTTAACCTAATTATAGTTAGGTTATTGAAAAATTATAATTACTCATTATAATAGAAACAAATTAAAATATATATATGTAAGATTTTATAATATTTTGAGTGTGTATAGCATAATTAACTAAAAATAAATGAGTAATACATAAATAAAATTAAATGGTATAACATGTAAGTAATTATCTCTTATTTCTTTTATATACTTCGAGTTTGAAAATTTTCATCAACCCTTACATTTATTGGAGAAAAATTCTATCTACAACTTGTATTCCAGTTTCAAATTTGGATTTACATACATTATATAAACTTTTTAGATCAATTATCGCCCTAAAAAAAAATTTAGAATAAATTATATTTAAATCACTGAATTTAAAGCTTATTAGCACGCAGTTCTAAGTTTTCAAATTATAATATTGAGAAACTTAGATTTTAATATAATTATTAAATAGATCATTTTTCTAATTTTTTATTATTAAATTTTTTTTACAATTACTGTTATACTCCTCCTTTCTCTCCCTCACCCCTGCTCTCTCTCTCTCTGGCGGTGTGCAGGTGGAGGAGAAGGACCGTCGGCTAGGCTTGGGTAATGAGCGGGCCAGATTTGGTATGGGCTGGACTTAAACGGGTTTTAATTAAGTCAAAGCAGGCTCGGGTCGGGCCTAGCTCGATTTACGGGCCTACTTTTATGATCAAACCCGCCCAATGTGTGGGCCGGGCTACTCATGGGCCCAAAAAGCCCGAAATTTATATCCAAACATAAATTTAAGTTGTGAATATTTTAACATGCTATATTGCTAATTTGCTATATACACCTTTTATAATTACATGTTAGTATAATTTTATTTAAGTTGATAATTACTAAAATCCTATGATATTTTATCTAGGACATGAATTTACAATAGTTAAACAAATTAGTGAATAGTGATATCTAAATTGTAATGAATGTTAAATTAATATATTAAAATATTTAATAGTAAAAATTTAAATAAATTATTATTTTTAATATTACAAAGTAACACAACCATCAATCAAATGCAATGCCTCATCCAATCTGCCAAAGCTTGCAGACTCAGAGAACGAAATTTCAATACCACATGGTTTTGATATCTGTCAGGGGTCTATTGGCATACCTGTTGTGATCATAAATGAGACAGAATTTTCGTTGCGTGCTGGTGATGAAAGCTTAGTTGGTTATTGAATTATATCTTGAGATTTGAAATAAATTTGAAAGCTTGGTTACTTACATGAAGCAAAAGTTGGTTGTAATTTACCCACCCTCAAATTCTTGCTTTTTAATTTCTTCCAAATTGAAGATCAAAGAAAGAGCTGTTTTGACTTGGAAGACTGACGAGATTTTATTAGGTTTACGTGCTCAACTCGGGCTTTATGGGTGGGCCGAGTATGATCGGACTCGGGCTTTGAATAAATCAACATCAGGCTCGGGCCTGGCCAAACCCGAATATCGAGCCAAAATAGATAACCAAACTCGTTTAAAATTTATCGGGCTTTGGCTTGCCCATCGTGCCACCCGCCTAATGCCCAGGTCTACTGTCGACGGAAACGAGGAGGTAAAGAAGCCTACCGGTGTGATCCCTGCTCCAGAGGGCGCAACACGGCCGCGCGACGCCGGCATCTGAACAGCCTCACGCGAGTGCCACGTGGTCGACGCAACCCTCACGACACTTGCTACTGGCCTCTCACGACGCTCGCGTGAGGCTACGTAGATGTTGGCGTCACACGAACTACGGCCATGCTGATTACTCTTGTGTGATGCTAGCACCGGCAAGCTTCCCCTGCCTCTGCTCTGCTGTTGATGGTCTCTCTCCATTGCCACAAGAGAAAGCAAGGGTCAGAAAGAGAGAGATATAAAAGTAATTATAAAAAGTTTAATAATAAAAAATTTAAAAATAACTTATTTTATAATTATATTAAAACTCAGAACCATGATGTTACAATTTTAAAAATATAAATTTATGTATTATTAAGTTCTAAATTTAAGAATCTGATTGTAATTTGCCCAAAAAAAATTATGCACCTTAAATGGAAAGGATATAAATAATTTTTTTGATAATAAAGGATATAAATACTTAGATAATGATAGACATATTACATATACTATTTGAAATTTTCATAAGAAATTCACATTTATCATTCTTAAAGAATTTTTTTTTTATAAATATTCTACTAAGTGGACATTTGGTTCATTATTATCTTAATATTATATTATATAATTTAAATATCATGATATTCAAATATTATTTTTTAACTAATAATTTTATAATCTAATAAAAGATTATTTGTAGATATCATTAAACTAAATAATTATCTTCTCTAAATAACATAACATCAAGATAACATTGAACCAAATGCCCCCTAAGTCAAATATTTACAAGTGACACCCCCTAAATTTCATATTTACAAACAATACTCTTTATTTTAAATAAAAATTTACTTGCAGCATCCCAACTCTAACTTCTATTTGGGATGTCATTTATAAATATTAGACTTAAGGGATATCACATATAAATATTTGAATTAGAGAATATAGTCTGTAAAAAAAAAAAACTTTTTTGTGGGTGATGAGTGTAAATTCTCCTATATTTAAATATTAATTTAAAAGAATTTTTACATACAGGATATAAAATTTACACAAAATTACGCATTTTACCATCAATTTATAAATATTACCACTATCACACAATATTCATTTAAATTTTACGCATTTCACATATTTCACACCATATTTTTTGATGGTGAACTTCACATTTCTAAATTGGCCTTGATCTTAACTATATTATTAATATATTAATTAAATACTATAAATAACAATTTAAATATTTATGAATTTATGTATTTTAATTTATTTATCCTATTTAAAATTTTCAATTAGGATGCCGAATTTAAATCCACGTGACTATAATTTTTAATTGAAGTAAGAAAATTGATGTGTTTACAGTAAAAAAATAAAAATATATATTAGAATTTAAATATTAATAAATTTATGCATTTTAATTTACATATAATATTATAAGATATATGAAATATGTGAAATATGTGAAATACGTAAAATTTAAATGAATATGGTGTGATAGTGGTAATATTTACTAATTAATGGTGAAATGTGTAATTTTGTATAAATTTTATGTCCTGTATGTAAAAACCCTTAATTTAAAATGGTCTACAGATAAATCATTAAAAAAAATTTATCCTATTACGTGGCACCACAAAAACCCCAAATTCAAATATTAACAAATGTCCTTACCATTCCCAAAAACCACAAAAATACCCTTTGCGCTGTCCAGCTTTTCGTTACCCACAAGTAGGCGGGTAACCATTATTGTAAATTCGTTCAAAAACGATGGCAATTACTCTGTCCTCAGACGAATGGGGGAATCCTTCAGTATATTACGAGCCAGACCACTCTCGGTGAGTTCATTCATGGGAGATTGATCCATGGCCACTGGTACGCAGCGCCTGGTGCCTTATCCCTTACTCTTCGTCCTCGCCTTCATCCTCCCAACCCTCTGCCTCTCGTCAACGCCGGCCGGCGTCGGAGTCTTCCCGCCGACGTGCGAGAGGATCGAATGCCCGGCCTTCGACCTAATCGACACAGGAAACGGATACGAGATCCGCCGATTCAACTCGACGCCGTGGATGTCGACCTCCAAGATCGAGGACGTCTCCCTCGTCGGAGCCACTAGGGAAGGTTTTCTACGGTAAGCGACCATTGATGATCTATTTCTTCATTTTACTATACCAAGATTTTTTTTTTTTTTTGAATTTTTTCGCCCCAAACACCACAATTCTCTCCACCCCAACACCATATTTAATTGGATGAAATAGAATTATTATTCTATAAGAATGAAGTTATTATTCTATTCTCATGAGATGATAATTCTTTTGTTTACTTGATGAAATAAAATAAATTTTTTTATATTATTCCTTAATATTAAATTTAATCTTACACAATAAATTAAATATGTGTATATTATATGTATACATTTGTGTATATGAACATATAAAGTGTGTGTATATATATGTATCTATGTATGTATACATGTGTGTGTATATATTTAATTTGTGTGTATAAATAAATATATTTTTGAAATAATATTCCTATTTCACAAAGAATAGTTATTCCAAATGAAATAAAAGTGAAATGAAATAACGAATCCATCCAAGTAAACATACCCAAATGAATTTTATAGTGGCGTGGATTCGAACTCGAAACTCTCTTTTAGGCAGGTTCCCTCCCTTTACTCGAGAGCTTGCCTAAATGAAATTTGGTTTGTTTTTTGATAATACAAGAAATTTGACTTTGAGTGAGACGTTTGTTAAACAATTTACTTGCAATTGTTTAGATTCGGATATTTAAGTGCTATTATTTTAGGTTCAATGCAAAAATCCTAGAAAAACTATGCCGTAAGTTCTTGGGTGATTGGTGAGATTATATCAAAAGATGAAGAGTACAATCATAAATCTTCTGGTGTTAGGAAGACTCAACAACTCTTGATAACTTGTCGAAGAAATCTCGAATTTTCTACAACACTTCTACTTGGTAGATGAAATGCGTTTTTTTGATAGAAAATTGTGGGAAAATGGAAACCTTTTTCTTTCATAGGGCCTTGTACTCTTTGAAGTGCACGATTTATACAAGATTTGAATGTGTCATGAAGCTAAACTGAGCTTAAGATAACTTTGAGGTTCTTCGATGATTCACCAAATGATTATGAGGGTTATCACCTAAAACTATATAGAGCTAGCTTTCTATGTTCTTCCTTCCCTCCCAAAGACTTCAAGAGCTTGATTTTCTCCTGGATGGTTAGCCTTCGCCACAAGACTTGCACCGATGACTGCTTTATGAGATACTCTCCCTATATGGATGATCATTATAGTAGCAACAACATCCACTATTTCACATAATCCCCTTTTGCATTGTGTCCTTTAATAGTTAAGGAATAGGACAATGGGTTTTAGATAGACTGACGAGAATATCCTGCATGTCAGTATCCTGATGCATCCACTCCTACTTAACAATCTAATAAAAGAATGACGTTGTCATTTCTCTCATAATTGTTTGATAGTTCTCTAAGTTTTCTAAGAACACAAATTCAATTCTATGAGAATCTTTATTGAATAAATAGTCAAACAAGTAGCTCCTTAAGTCACTAATGTCTTCATGAGAATCCTTCCTTCAAGGATTTCTTTGCAAGAGGATCAGCTATCCTTGATGTTTTGATCCTTGGATCTTTCATTGAGGTTTCAATCCATGAATCAAATCTTTATTCAAGGATTCCACACATCGAAATTTCTAGCCCCGGCTTGCCAACTTTGTTGAGAATACATTTCTTTGACTATCATTCTTCGTTGATGATAGATGACTTTCTTGAAAAAACCTTACTCAAATATAACATTCTTTGAGAAGTTTTTTCAGACGAACTTTTTCTACTTTTTCTTTACACTCATAGGGAGGGATTTCCAATAAACAAAATCTTTGTTATATTAGTATTGCTTATTTCAGAAAAATGTTCAAATCTAAATGAACTAATAGAGTGAATACACTAATCCTCATTGCTTAAAATTTTTCATATATGATCATATTAATAGAGTATTTCATGTTAAAAGTTTTTGCCTAATAGCAGTAGCTAACCTAATGAGCAACATTGAACTCATTGTGTTCTACTAGAAAATTCTTATATAATATTCATATTTTTCTATTCATTTACATATCAACTAGGGATTGGCTTTCTAAATCCTTTCTTAATCGATGATATGTTCCCATCATGTTGCTAAAAGCACATATAGAAAATTATCTCATATTAAATATTCAACGATAATTTATGATTTTCATATATAATTGATAGTCTTTACTGATATAACTTTGACTTTTGGATTAATAAGTATCAAATCACTCATATTATTGTATATTAGGGCCTTAAAGGTATTACTTCCCTAATAAATAATATTTGAGACGATTGTCATTTTGGATCAAATGGTTTATACAGATTGGGTTCCCATACGTCTACCCACGATGAATGAGTAAACGTTCCAAGAGCAATAACCCTCAGTTTGGCATTTAGGTGGTTAATAAGTTAAAATGGCCCATTGTGAGCCATATGATCCAATGTTGATGTACTTAGTAGTGGATCCACATGGCGACAAAGTTGCACCCCCTGAATATCTATTTTTTTAACTCATAGCCCTTTAGTTTTTTTTCACACACATTCCCGAGTTTTATAAATTAAATATAAGCTGAATAAGAATTTAGATAATTAGATTAAAAAAATATTTATATAACTTATAATTTTAATTTTTCATAAATTGTTCAATATATAAATCATACAAATGGACTTCATGTTGGTGAGAAGTCATTCAACTTAAAGAATTTGTTTGTGTATCTAACATTTATATCAAGAAACTATTATGTAACCCTAATAAATATCAATTAACTGATCATAATTTAGCGTTCTAATTCACTAAATTATTCAGTGGATAAACACTTAATTCATTGAATAATCTAGTATATTAAAATTTTAATTCATGATTAACTAATTTATTAGTCAGTTATTCGAGATGTGTAGTAGAACTCTTAAATTAAAATTTTTTATTTTAAATGAAACATAATTGAAGTTCTAATCTTAACTTCTTAAAAATATTGTGAAAAAATTATTATTAGTGAAAAAATATATCAATTAATTATCACAATTCATATATGATTGAAGTTTATGTAAAATTATTTATGTTATTAAGAATTTTTATTTTTTTATTTTTTTTATAATTTAAATAATTTTAAATTTCAATAATATTGTTATAAATAGTTTATTTGACCCCTCTGGTATGAGGTCTTGGCTCCGCCACTGGGTGTACTCTTATATGATGAGAGATTGTTATTTATTCGTAGTACACATAAAGCAGTGGCTTACATTGAATTTTCAACAATATTTTGGTGCAAGTATATGTATAATTGATAGTCTTTACATTGAATTTTTTACTCTCCTAAAGATGAACTTGGGCCTCTAATGTGATTAGTCCCCTAACAGATATTAATATTAAAATTTTCAATTTTTTTTGTACAACTTGAATCAAGTGTCCGTTCGAATTGGGTTCCAATACATTTGTCCATCATGATTGTAAAAATTCTAGAAGTGGGTGACCTCTACTATGCCATTCGACTAGTTGAGTAGGTTAACAAGTTAAAATGGCCCATTGGAGAGAGTGGATCCAATTGTATGCTCATGCAAGGGGGACATTATTATTTGCTGGTAGTATGTAGAAAATTATCTCACACTGAATATTCAATAACAAATGGTGATGTAAGTGCATGTATAATTGATGATCTCTACTCATTAATAACAACTTTTATACTAGACTCAACTTATGCCTCTAATGTAATTACTCACCTAACAGACTGTCCAAATATTTTTATATAGCTTGTAACTAAGTAATTGGAGCATACTATTTTCTTCCTATTTCTTTGACCAAATATTATCTCTACCTCCTTAGGTTGTTTAATTATATTCAAGGAAACAATCAGTATAGAATCAAGATAGAGATGACAGCTCCTGTGATCACCCAAATCTCCCCCAGCGATGGCCCCTTCTGTGCTTCAACATTTGTGGTTAGCTTCTATGTGCCGAAGGCGAACCAGGCAGACCCTCCTCCAGCAGATGGCCTTCATCTACAAAGATGGGGCGTAAGGTATGCAGCAGTGAGGCAATTTGGGGGCTTTGTCACTGATTCTAATGTCGGAGTAGAAGCAGCAGCTCTCTACGCCAGCCTTCAAGGTTCTAGATGGGCCTCTGCAATTGATAAAGCGAGGAAATCTGATCCCACTTCTCTCTACACTGTAGCTCAGTATAATTCTCCATTCGAGTACACAGGTAGAGTGAATGAGATATGGATGTTCTTCGACGTGCAGGATTTGAGCAGCAGCTAGAGTGAGGGAGGAAGAGAGTGGCTATAGATTTGAATATGAGAAGTCTTATGAACTGAAATTTACCCATGCAGACTTTTAAAGGACTTGTTAAAAGAGTGAAGTATGCTGTTTATTATTCCGGATCTTGCTAGCATTTGTAATGCAGAGTTATGTATAGAAATCACTAGTGTTTATAAGATACTGTTCTTGTGTTCAAATGTCTCTAACTTGAACCTTATGGTTTAGTTTAAATAGATTAGAGGTTTGGACTTCATCTTAGCACACTTCAACCCCTGCCTAAATCATCATTGAATTCCTTGGTCCTCCCTCCCAGTAGTTAAATGTAAACCTTACATTTCTCATATCAACATTAGGTTTTGAAATATAGAAAAGGGTACTTGCTATTTATAATAACCTACAAAACGATAAATGTTGTTTACAAGCCGCTTGAATGCCAAATGATCTCGACTTATACGAGCAGGTCTTCAAACCACAGAGCAACAACGGAGTTGCTTGGTAACTCATGCACAACTCATATAACAAAATTGTGATATGCAAGTAACAAAAGTTGTAATTTTTATAGCCAATATGTAATATAGTATCAAATATGTAAAATAATTAAATTTTTGTGCATGTATTTTATTGCCCAGCAGAATTAGAATAAGAGAATTAGCTGATGTTGATTACCTTAGGTTGAATCACCATTCTCCCATTTTCCGGCAGTAGAGGACCTAGCTTTCAGAAGAGCACTAGCTGAGTAGTTTCCAGGTTCAATCTCTAGCAATCTTCTGGCAGCAATCTCACTAAAAATCAGATTTCCATGAACTTTGCAAGCACTTAAAAGAGCCTCCCAGATTCGATGATCTTCTCTTGCTACTTCCATGGTCTGAATTTTTTCATAGGCTTCTTCAATTCTTCCTTCCTTGGCAAATAAGCTTCGAATAGAAGCATAATGCTCCTCCCTAGGCTTTATCTCATACTTCTGAATCATGAAACTGAAATAATCCAAACCTTCGCGCAACAAGCCAGATAAAGAGCAAGTCGAGAGAACAGCAGCAAATGCAGCAGAGTCTGGTCGAATACCGACAGCCAGCATTTCATCGAACACCTTCAACGCGGTAAGCCCCTCTCCTTGAAGGCCATGAGCTCGAATCAAAGTAGTCCACGCTACCACATCTTTGTGAGTCATTTGATCGAAGATCCTTCTGCAAACATGAGTTGGTGCAAAACAAGCAGCATACATATCGATCAAGCCTGTCTGAATGAATTCATCAAAATGAAGCTGCTTCTTGATAACGTAGCCATGGATTTGAGCTCCAAGGTGAAGAAACCGCAGGTGGGAGGCAGCTTTCAGAGCGCTGCTGACAGTTTTCTCACTGGGATTCATGCCCAAATTTGCTATCTTCTTGTAGAGCAGCAATGCACCATCAAAGTTGCTTGCTTTGATGAACCCTGTCATCATCGCTGTCAAAGCAACGACGTTCTTCGTCTCGCCGGATTGGCGAAGAATTCGTTCAGCGCAATCCATGTTCTGAAGCTTGGCATAAAAATTAATCAGGGAAGCAACCAACGGCTTGCTCAATATGAAGCAATTCCTTATCAAGAAGCCATGAATCTCCATACCGTGCTTTCGACTGTGGCTTCGAGAAACCGCCGACAGGATGCTAATAATAGAGACATCATCAGGGAAGACACCTTCTTCCAGCATTGCTCTAAAACAACACACGGCCTCTCGGTGCTGCCCAGAGTTGTAAAAGTGGGAGATCATGACAGTCCAGGAGATGACCCCTCTGTGAGGCATTTCGTCGAACAGTTTCCGGGCTGTCTCTAAAGCACCGCATTTGATGTACCCATTCAGAAGGGCTGCTGATATATCATCACGTGACTCGAGCTTGAACCTGAGGATGTCGTTGTGAAGGAGCCTGAGGGTTCTGAGGCCGGAGAGCCCTGAGCAAGCCCTGAGAACGAGGAGAACGGCTGTTGGGCTGGCGATTATATCTTCGTCTAGCATCTGGGTGTAGAGGGAGAGGCAACCTTTGTAACGAGTGTTTCCGACTTGGAGTTTGATTCTCGAATTCCAGATCTTGTTTGGGGTTCGATAGTTGCAGAGAAGATCTTTGGGTGCAGAAGAAGAATGGCTTCTGCAGGAGATGGAGGAGGGATGAATAACAGCGGGGAGGAATCTGCATTTTCGCCGATGGGAATGAAGTGGAAGTTTAGAGGATGAATCCGTAGCTTGGAGGGAGAACATGATGCTCAAAATGCATCCAAATTCAGGCCATTGCTGCATCTTACATTGAACAAACGGGGGGCGGGGTGAGGGTGGGGGTTGGGGGAAATTATATATTGGGCAATTACGCCCAGGTCTCTGAGTTTAAACCTTAATATTGCACAGATCCATATTTTTAAAATTATAACATCGGAGTCCCTGAGTTTTAATAAATTATCAAATGGATCAAATGGGTCCCAAGTCCCGGATGAGAAACGCGGAGGGTTGCGTTAGGCAGTCGACAGCCAGCGTAAAACTTGTCGAATCAATCATGACATGAATCCTTTAGAAAATTGCGTTAAAGCTAGGGCGTTCCCTGGAAGCGACGCGCTGTATTGCCTGAATACAGTGAAAAATGAGTAAGGGCCGCTGCATCGGCGTCCGGGTGTAGTGAAAAATGAGCAAGGGTCCCCACATCATGGACGGATGCGGGTAAAGAAGCTAGTCCATCATAGTAGAACTCATGTAAGTAGGATTAGATTAGGAACTTGGAATATAGGCAGCCTGACGGGCAAGCTAATGGAGTTGGTGGATATTATGATTCATAGAAAGATTAATATTTTGTGCTTGCAGGAAACAAAATGGGTTGGAGAGAAAGCTAAGGAAATT
>JAEMOT010000820.1:30852-40991 GCA_019297695.1 Apostasia ramifera
CTTTAGAGAATTCTACACTACATGGAAATCCATAAGCTTCTATAACCTTCTTCTATAAGGTTCTAAACTCTTCCATAAAGTTCTAGATCTTTCTAGGATCTTTTAGAGACTGGAGACTTCTACTTATTTCATATAGTTTCTAGAGCACCGTTTACATTCTGGAATTTTCTAAAAGATTATAGAGGCAATGTTAACACTCTACTTCAACATTGACACCTCGTATCACTATTCAATTTATCATGCACAAATGCTTTAAGAACTTTTCAACTTCTTACCTCTAATCTTATTGATGAATATATTGGCATTGATAGCTTCCCATATCCCAAATCCCTTTTTGGTAGCTCCGCTAGTTGATATGGCATCCATGCCTAGAGAAAGATTCACACTTCTGTCGATTGGTTGATTGTAAGAGGGTTGATTAAGCTGCTTCTCCCTTTTATCTTTTACATCAAATGGAACTGTATCTTAATTTTTTTCTCCATTTGCTAAACCATAGAGTTTGCTTTTCTCTTAGCTTGAATGGCATCTTTCCTCCCTCTCATCTCCTTTGCAAACCTTGTCACTTCCTCTACCATCCTATCCTCTTCATCATTGGGAAGAGTGAGTCCCTTTTTCCTACTGTCTTGTTTCTTTTTAGTACCCTTATCCACAGTTGTAATATAGAGAATATCTTTGGCATCAATTTTTGAGTTTGACTTCTAACTGTGGAACTCCTTTTGGTGCTGGTGGAATGCCATTGAGCTCCTACCAATCTTCTTCCTTCTTTTGGCAAGCTTCATTGGTTGCCTGCTCGATCTCTTCTATCCTGATCTGTCTCTACTACTAAAGTCGCCTCTTTAAAGGTGGTGGAGGTTGGTGGGATAACAGGGATGATGTTTACTTTGATAGCCTTCATAGTCTTGGCAGCATCTCCATCAGCCATCAAAAACTTTTTCTCCAATGCTAGCATTGCCTTTATGGGATCCTTGGCCTTCTAGACTCACGGGGATATATGAATAGTAAGTTTTTTGGGCCATGGTCTCCTCTTTTCCTTCTTGGATTCCTCCGCAACGTGAAACACTTTCTATAGCCCAACACTGTGTGAGCTGAAACTAGGCATTGGTAACTACTACTTGTCCTCCCGCATATTTGTCATTCTAATCAACTTTCTTTATTTCCAATTATGTGAATAAATCAACCTAATTCCACCATCCAATCAACATTATATCCAATTAATTTATCGCTCGATCGTATAGCTTAGCGATGATAAAAGAGGTTCCAAGCTCTTCTGAATATTCAACTATGAAGGATGCTTGAAAATCTTATCCTTTTTCACTATTATTCTTATTCATGGTAGATACTGCGACATTTTCTTCTTCCTGTTTGTACTAAAAATCTTTGGCGCCTCTCTTCCTGCTATTATAACACTAGCTATTGTGCCTTCAATTACTTTTCTTTTAGCAGGGTGCTCTGCCTTAATCTTGACGAGCTTCCTTGTTGAGAGTTTCTACTATCTAGTTGCTTTTGTTGTTTGCCTTGGTTGTTTTTTCTTGTTTTACTGTTTCTGGACCTAAAGACGTTTCTTTTTTTTTTTTTTTCTATTTTATATCCTCTTTTGCTAACGAGAGCTCTTTCTGTTAATCAGGAGATCCCTTTATTTTATAAGTCTCTTGATTTTTCAGTATATTCACCCACTCTGGGAGTGTGGGTATTGCCCATCCACTAGTCGTCATAGCTCTCTCATTATATTCTAGCCTCAATATGTGAATCTTGATCCTCTTTATCCTTGTCTTAGAGATAGCATTTTGAGAATTTAAGTTAGATATTTCTTCATAGAGAGGTTTGACCTTAAAGAAGTGTTGACTATCACATTGTGAGGTCAACATGAGTTCATTCTAAAAGAGTTGCAGCTTTTCATTAAGAACAATTATTCCTTGTTCTATAATAGTTAAAGTAATAGCCTGCAAACATTGCTATCAACATGTCCCAGGCTTCCTTCAGTGTTTTCGCATTCTTAATGTGCCGAAGCAATTCATCTTCTACAATCAATCACAACAATGACTTACAGAGCCTTACCGGCTTTGAGCTTTCACTTAACTCTTTTTCATTTTCAGTGGTTCAATAAATAAAATTGCTCATGGATGTTCTGAATATTGTAATTGGAATTATTGAGCTTCTTAATACTGCTAATAGACTTTGAAAATTCTGTCGTAGTAACTTGATTGTATACCTAGCACTATACTAAGTAAGCCCAGTCTCTAGGTCTAACAATAGATCAAATTCGCCCGACTTGGATCAGATGCGGATAACATCCGGGTCGGATTAAAAATTTGATTGGATCGGGGTTAACCCAAATCCAATCCATGAACCACCACAATTCAAATTTTTGAATCGGATTTTGAGTCAATCTGAAACCTTTTCTTAAATAATTTAATCACTGAATTTTTAAATCACCTTAACTATTAATTGCATATATATATATATATATTCTTATATCTTTCATTGAAGTCCTGTTCACTTGCAATATAAATATACTATAGTGGAGAATTTTTGAAATAATATACTAATATCCTAATTATCATGAAATAAAGTAAGATCCATTTTAATTGTACTTAGATATCACATTTTTTTAGACCTTAAGTGATAGTCTGAATATCCATACTTGGGAGTGACATATATATATATATATATATATATATATATGTATGTATGTATGTATATACACACACACTCACACAAAGAAAGAGAGAAACACACAAAAGTACATCCATATAACTACAAGCACACAAAATGACAATATTAAAAGCTGCTTATATCATCACAATATAATATTATAGAACCTGAAAACAATAGTTAGATTAGAAATATCACACAACAAATAGTCACTAAATTGGTCAGTGGCAGATATAGGTATGCCTCATGGGGGTGCAACTGCAACTCCTAGCTGTCAGCCTCATAGCCTCTATGTTATCTACTTATCTCGGTTGATCCTCAATGATTCTTACATAGCTAGTAGCCGCCCACATTGCCTCTTCAACCGTCAGGCTCCCGCTAATCCCCGTCACGTCCATGACTCCGTCAATCCGTGTGCCTCGTCTATCGAGCCTGTGTGGTGGCGCCTCATTTAATGATCTCCGTCAAGTCTTCTGTTTTGAGATGCTCCTTCTCAGCTGATCTCTCATATGCAACACTTTCAAATTGTGAAAATTCATCGAGGTTAATTGTAATATCATTTCACTATATTTGAAATTTATGTGAGATTATTTATATTGGTAAAAATTTTGAATCTTTTGGTATTTTTGTAATTTAAATGATTTTTAAAAATTTTATAATGTTATTGTAAATAATTTATTTGACTTTCTTGATTTAAGGTCTTGGTTTCGTTATTCTATTTAGAATAACAAAAACAGTAAAAAAAAATTGCAATCATTAATACCACTTCATAATGTCACTTGGTACACCTTAGATAACTTGAAATAGTCGCTTCAAGGATTATAAGCTTGAGTCACATTCAAAACTTTACTAAAGTAAAACATAATAATTAATATATGCAATTGAATGATAAATATATACGCACAATAATTTTATAGCATTTTTTTGGATAGAAAATGTTTGGCTTTTCTTTTCCTTTCCCCAAAGTTAAAATAAAAAACATTATTATAAGAATCAATAAAGTATATAAGATTTATAAATTATCATTTTTACCTTTTTGTTGCCTTTGTGTCCAATCATCCATACAAATCATAGTTTCAACAATTGATAAATCTAAAAAGAGTGTTCCTCTTCAATTATTCTATTACCAATGCTAAAGGTAGACTCAGAAGCAATTGTAGTGGCTGGCACAACTAAAGTATCATCAATCATTTTACTAAGGAAGGGAAACTTCATGCTATAAACTTTCCATCAATCCAAATTATCAAACTATACTCTCATCCAAATATGAATCTAATTTTGATTTTTTTGAAGACAATAAGTTTATAGATTGAGATTAAGTTAACCAGAGTTAAAATTAACAAACTTGTTTTGATTTTTCGGTGTTTTGGCTTGGAGTAATTTCACTATGTTACCGCTAAGATAGTTGTTGTACATGCTTCATCATGACTCTTATTGATATTCATGTGCTTTTTAAATAAGTCCAACAAAGCACTCAAAGTCAACACCAAGCTGTAATCATCCCAATATTTCTCAAATTTTGCTCTCATAGGCTCAAGCGTCAATTGTAGGTCCAAATTGTCATGCTTTGCCAAATTTTCAAATCGAATTTGTATATTACAAATATCTTTTAAGGCACCAAATATATATTTTGCAATTGACTACTCTTTTTGAAAAGGATTATGCTTATAATTTCTATCTACCATATGAAGACAAAAAAAAGTATATTTGAAATATAAAGTAACCTCAAGCATCAAGTTGAATTTCATCTACGTGGAATATCCAAAGAAACCTTTCTCATCGATCCATTTTAAGTTGATCAATCACACTACTAAACTTTTGCTTAGCAAAGACAGATTTATTCAAATATTTAATACTTTCTTGTAGTTTATCAATGATTTCACCTATGTGCTTTAACCCATTTTAGATAATCAACTTTAAGATATGTGCACTACATCTAACTTGAAAAAGCTCACTATTCAATAACCATAAAAGTCTCTCAGAACATCATGTTCTATGAGATTTAACCTTGACATCTTCATTAGAAGCATCATTCATAAGTATACAAAACTTCTTATCAATATTCCGCTCCAAAGTTCTTTTCAGAATGCACTTGTGAGGTGGTTTAGCGCCATAGGGAAAATCCAACCTTTTATATGTATTGATCTTTTCACTAAATTCCCAATTATTTATTAATGAAATATGTTGTAATACAAATATGTGCAACATTTTAATGTTCTGCAGTCTATAAATCTGTAGTAATTGTGATTTTAGAATTTTGCTTTACAAGTTCAATATAAACATTCTCCTTCTCATGTTTGTGAATAATAGTTATATTAACCCTTAAAGTTTTTTTGTTAATCATTTTGAATTAAGGCTGACAATTATTAATTAATTTACGAAAGAATTCATGTTCATATGTAGTGAAGGATAATACTGTTAAATAACAGCTATAGCAAAGCTTCTTTTACATTTGTCTTAATCAAACCTTCACATTTGTAGCACCAATAACCTTTAACTTTGTTTTTGATACCAGAAGCTGAGCATGCCTAGTAAATGCTGTTTTTTTTTCCTGAGCACATCTACTTAAATGCATTTAAAGATGAGATGTAGTTTTTGAACTATCAGCACCAAACGTCTTACAGTAATGACATATAGCAATGCAGGCACCATCTTTGTCAATAATTCTCTCAAATTCAATCCAAACAAGTGAAGTTAATTTTCTTTTTTTGCTCCTTCATTGCCCTCTAGTGCTTGTTGTACATTTGGGTTAATGTTTACTACTGATAAAGTTCCATAATATGTGCAAGTGATTCAAGAATATTTAAATTCACCATTCAACTGTATTTGAATTACTTATAGGCAGACAAGAAAAACAATGCAAGGATGCATTATATGGAATCCAAGAACAAGTATTCTAACACAAATTTCAAATAGTAAAAGGAAGGATTGTCCTGACATCATCTTCATTTCAAAAAGAAAGAAGTCAGAATGAAGCTACACATTACTAGAGAATCAGAGGGAAAGAGTTCTAGGATGCTAAGTAAGATAAGTGAAAGGCGAGCGAAGCTATACCAACGTTTTCGGAGATGAAAAAGAAAGATTAACCACTGCTATAGATGTGCGAACTGGCACAAAGCTGAAGGCCTAGAAGGCTGAATTATCTAGGGTTTTTGGAAGCAAGCAGTAGGAAGTCAGAAGCGTTTACAAGGTCCCCACTCCCAAGGCGACCTAGAGGTGACCTCAATACTGAGGTCGACCTCTTGGAATTGACCATTGGCTTATTTTTATCCTCCAACGGCTAGCTGGGGGTCGACTTGAGGTCGAACTTCAAGTCTTTTCCAGGTCCTTTTTCTAGTCGTTGGAGCTCTTATTATATAAGAAGATGGGGTTGTTGGGGCATTTCTCTTGGCTCATAAAATTCTCTAATTGCTCCCAACATTCACCTTCACTCTCCACCATCATAAGAGTTGATAAAAACATTCAAGTTGAGTTTCAATCAAGCTTCAAGGCGATCTAGGTGAACTTGGACTCAAGTGCTCAAATTCTTCATCCACTCTTTCTCTAACTCTCAAGATTCAATCATAAGAAAGAAGAGTGAGTGATTTTCTTTTTATTATCATAAGGGAAGAACCAATAATTAGAGAATTTCGGCAAAATTTTTGATGTTTGGCAATTTATTTAAGTTGAAATAAAGCATCATATAAAAAAAAAGAAAAAAAATTACAAAAAAAAGTTCCCCCTTAATAAAGAAACCCCCCCTCAAAATGAATATTGATAAATATTCCTTTTGAATGTAGTTTAGCTCAATAATTTTTTAAAAAAATTTCGGCAAATTTTTTCTTAGAAAATGGACTTTAAAAAGTAATAACAAAAGTAAGAGATATATACAATAATAGTGTTCAGAAACAAAATATATTTTCATACATCAAAGACTAAATATTTACATATATATCACAGAGCATGGATATACAAGTCGCAGATCATCTACACATGAATATATCAAAGGCTAAACATTTTCATATCATTCCAAAAAATATTATAACTTTAAAAGTTTAAAGACAATTAATAACTTCTATAACTTAAACGTATATCTTCTCCCACTTTGCCAATCATCAAAAAGAAAAGAGGTTGGTTTGGAATGGGCTGAGGTGGAGGCTGAATCAGTGAAAAATCAGGTAGAGGTGAGGGTGGAGTTGATGGGGAGGCGGGTTCCAAGGTCTGGCTTGAGGATGGTGCTCTAAGGCCTCTTTTGAGTCGTTTGAAGACTCTTTTAGGTGACACCATTGTGATGAGATTATAAGACAAATAAACTAAAAGAGATAGCAAGTGAAGAAGGAAAATCGACTTCAAAGAGACGTGGAAGGTGAATCTCCAAATGATGGATCTGTACTGCTCTGGGGAGAACAGAGGTGAAAGGGCTCAGTGGTCGATGATGATCCAATCAACAGTGTCGATGCAGTCGTCTGCAGCCAAGCAAAAACGTCGGTGATCGGGTGGTGGCTGCCAGATTTGGAGCGGAAAAAGCGGCTAAAAAATAAGAGAATGGCAGCGATGAAGCTCACCAACTTCATTGCGGACGGTGTCACAATCTCTGACGGCATGGCGGTCGTCTGCGGTGGATTGCGCAGGTTCTGCAGCGGTCTAGGGCACGACGAAGATTGGGTGTGGCCGGCGACACCGACGGCGACGGCGTCGTGCAAGAGAGCAGGAAGGCGAGAGAGCTTGGAGCTCTGTCGGCGGCGAGCTTTTCCGGCGACGATGCCATCGATAACGGCGATGGTGACGACGACGACGACGGGGATAGAAAGAATGCGGAGATGAGGAGGATGAACGGAGGGCGACGGGGCTCGGGTAAGTAGGGTTTAAAAGCCTAATAATATTATTAAAAAAAAATTCAGCTCACCATTTAATTATGGCAATATAAACCACTTAAAGAAAAGAGTGGAGTGAAATTATAAAAAAGTAGAGTGAAAATATAAAATGGTAATAGAAATATATTAGAATGGAATTGTAAAGTTTTTTTTTTTATTCTTTGCCCAAACACCACAATTTTCCCATCCTAATTAGGATTTGTATTAGTATAAATTCGAACTCGAGACCTCATGTTTCAAGCAAGCTCTAGCCTTTCTTGGCTAAGAGAAGCTTCACAAATTGTAAAGAAGTTAAATTAAGGTGATAGGTAAAAATTATTTTGGTGTTTTATATTTTATTGTTCATCTAAATCGGGTCGGTTCTATTCTACTAAAACTTATATTAGACCCAAAAACTGAACTTGTAATTGTTTTTGAATATTTTAAGAATTAGAACTCACTTAACTAATTTAAACTCTACTCAAATTCATCTGTTTGGTTTAGTTTTTGGTTGGTTCTCAGTTCTTAGGTATTGTTGCATGCCCTACTTTTTTAGCCCTATAAACATGCCGATCTTGATATTACTATTTTAGCCTTTTAGGGTAATTACATCCGATCCCCGAGGTAAACTCTATTCTACATAGGTTCACAAATTGTAAATGTTTTATCTAGATCTCTTCATTATTGATATCTTACTGAGCTATAATCAATTTATCCAATAGGCTAGGGGTGAGGGTTTGGTCAAAGATTTATAATCGATTGATGTTTGGATAAAATTTAGTTTGAATTGAGCTTTAGCCAAATTCATTGAGTCAAGCCAAAAGCCGTATTTACATCTCATAATTTTATTGAGCCAAGTTTAAGCTATGGTTGGATTGGATTAATTTCAGATCGAATTGGAGTCGAATATTATCTTTCTAAATAAATATAATATTACTTGTTTATATAATGCGGTTTTTTATTACTTTTATAAATAGAATGTTAGACTTAATGTTTAGAGTATGTATTTAGTAAGTCGATGGATACGATTGACTTACTTTTAGAACAATAAATGCTTAACCTAAACCTACAGTAACGACTAAACTTATTTGTCCCTGGGCTAAAGTTGATGTTGAGCTGAAGTCGGTACAGGTGATGCTTTACATCAATCATGCTTAGCTCGACTCAACTCGGGCACTCAACTTATCGTTCTCACCCTTATGAATAAATTATAAAAAAAGATTAGGGTAAATTACAATTAGGCTTTGTAAATTTAGGATATAATATCACATAAATTCATGATTTTAAAATTTTAACAAGATATATATATAATACGTCAATAGGTTTTTTATTTTTGATTTTTGATTTTTTAAATACCATTATTACTTTTCTCGCTCTCTCCTCTCTTTTTCTCTCCTATTTTTAGGTGGAAGCAATTATTGAGTTCTGCCAGTCAATAGGGGGCCACCATGTCAGCATTGGTGGGCCCACTGTTGACATGGCACCTCATTATTGACCGACCAAAGCCCGGCTGATCGAACCTAATAAAATTTTTCTAAGAGGGCAGGTGGATGACCCTTCCCATCCCCCACTCTCTTTTAAGTCTTTGTGCGCCCCTCCCATTTCTTACGAAGGAGCTACGCGGTTGCCACCGCTGCGGCGGCGGATGGGCACTCTGGATCTTCATCGAGGTCATCTCGGTCGAGCATGGAGAGGCCCAGGTCGAATAGGGAGAGATATGTGAGGGGGTTGAGGAGGAAACGCGAAGGGAGTGAGGACGACGGTATTTGGGAGATGGCGCGGGCAATTGACTGATTTGCTGAGATCTACGAGACGTTGGAGGGTGACAAAAAAAATCAAAAAGGAAAATTTATGTGCGTGTGTATATGTCTTTAAAATTTACTTAAAGTGATAATTAAAAAAAAGAATAATTTAATATTATTTTGATATTATATAAAGATTAAGATTATTTGATTTGATATTAAGATTATTTGATTTAATAATATGTGTAGATAACATTTAAAAATTACAAAATTATTATTAAAAAGATGATATTTATATATTATGATATTTTGATATTATAATATAATATCAAAATAATATTAAATTAAATATTTTTTACAAAATGAAGATCAAAAAGTCATTTTATATTTGTTTGGAAGTTTAATTTTAATTGAAAATATTTTGATAATAATAACAACTAAGCTTTGAAATTATTTTGATAGAAAAATTTATTTTAAATTTTTATAAACCACAGTAAAATGATTGAAAAAACCTAGAAAGATGACTTAGTTTTTTTTTAATGAAGAAAAGATGCAGTTTTAAAATAATTATAGAACTTTGGCCTTATTTAATGTGATGATCAAAATTAAAATTAAAATGATACTAATTTAAATATAATAATAATAATAAATAAATTTTTTAATTATTTCATATAAATTTTAATATATAAAAATATTATTTTTTATATATTTAATAATTTCTAATAAAAATATTAATTTATTTTACATTTTAAACTAAAATACTTAAAATTAGTATCAATTTAAAATTCATTTGATTTTTAAATAGGCTCGAATTGGGCTAAGGCTGTTATTGAGCCGACTTCGAGCCGAACCATGCTCGGCTCGAGATCGGCTCGCTCGAAATCTTTACGGCTCGAAATCGACTCGTTAGTCG
>JAEMOT010000820.1:41214-72757 GCA_019297695.1 Apostasia ramifera
TATAATTTTGGCTCGTTAGTCGGCTCGTTTAAATCGACTCGATTTTGATTCGATTCAAAATCGATTCGATTTTCGATCTTCGATCCAAATTAACAGCCTTAAATTGGGCCTGAGGCTTATTTCGTCCTGCTCATCTTCCTCTGGCATCCTCGAGGTAACAAAAAGCTTCGGAGGTGGGCCGACAAGCTGAAAAGCGGCGAGAGGAAAAGCGAGTTGGTGCGCGATCGCGTTTGGTTCTCTCCAATGGCCCTCACTCTACCGAGGCATCGGCGGCCGGCGGTCTCCGATCGGGTCTCAGAGGAGGAAGCGGCGGCGGATCGCTACTCGAAGGACGACAAGGGCGAGAAGAAAGGCAGCGAGGACGACAAGGGCCTGCGCTGGCCCCTGGTACTTCTGGCGCTCGGGCTTTTGCGCCATATGAGTGCCTCTTCCAACATAATCCATGATTGCGACGAGGTCTTTAACTACTGGGAGCCCCTTCACTACCTCCTCTACAATTCCGGATTCCAGACTTGGGAATACAGGTTTTTTCCGAAGCACATTGTGATTGAACCTTGTTGTCAACATTATAAGTTTGTTTCAAGCTGAAAACACTATGTTGATTCGTTGAATAACCATCAGTAGTCTTTGGAACCCTGTTCTTGATTTTTACTGTTGTGAGCATCAGGAATTATTTTTTAGGTTATTAGTTTTAATACAGTTGTAAACCCTAGAAAGAAAAACAGATTGATCCATAGTTCCTGATGGATCTATCTGCTCCACTTCAACATTGCGATATATACAATTAGGGTTACTATTGCTGGATTATTATGTAATCACGTTTTGGTTCCCAACTCTCCCCATCATGTTAGTGCATAAATTTTATGAAACTCCATCTTGTAACAAATATATGCAAGCCTAGTCAACTCTTCCCATCATGTTAGTGCATAAATGTTATGAAGCTCCATCTTGTAACATATGTATGCAATCCTAGTTTCTCTCAGATATTTAGTCAATAAATTCGTTAACTGGTCCCTGGAGTTGATAAAAGACATAATGACTTCCCTAAATTTTTCTCCTTGACAAAGTGGCAGTCAATCTATATTTGCTCTGTCTTCTCATGAAAGACAGAGTTAGAGGCGATATGCATAGCAGTCACATAGTTACATACAACTTTGTAGGCTTAGATTGATTAAACCCTTATTCTTACTTCAACTTCTTAAGCTATACAAGCTTACATGTTGTAATTTCTATTGCTTTATACAAAACCTCAGCATTAGATCTTGCTATCACATTTTGCTTCTTGCTCTTCCAAAATATTACTTCACTCCTAGTGGAATACATTAGCCTGATGTATATTTTCAATCTACTTGAGAATCACCGAAAGATGACAACAGGAAATAAAAGTTCTTTTTCGAGGGCTGTCTTAAGATCTAAAAACCCTCAAAGCTTTCTCCTAATGATTTTCACAGGGACACTGAAGAAACTGGTCGATCACGCTTGTAACAAATGAAATGTTATCTGGTTATTAAAAGGTAGTTAAGTTTGCAAATAATTTGAGATATCTTCCTGGATCAGATATCATCTCTCCCTATTTTGCCATCAACTTAACATTAACATCCATAGGCAATTGGTCTAGCGTCTAACATACTAGTCTCCTTGAGCATGTCTATAATATACTATTTTTGTTATATGTATATGTCTATAAAATTTGCAAAGCATTTGAAATCTATTTTAGAAGTAATACAACTAGGTTCTTACACATTTGAATGAACTAAAGTAAATTGTATCAAAGCACACTTGTTAACCCTATTAGGGGAAAGTAGACCTACAGAGCTTCCCTAGTTGCACGGTTGATACTCCAGACTTTTAAGACTTGAAAAACTCGGAATGATCTTTTGTTGATTATTTAATGGAGTTCTTTCAAACATAAGAGCTAAAGATGGAGTTATAGCTAGCTGATATAGTTATTAAGACTCATGCCTTGTGCCAATCACCTTTTTGGTCAATGAATCCTACTAGATACAAGCATAATTACATGTAAAAGTTACAAAACAATTCAAAGATTTTATAAGTTAACTCAGGGGGAATTAAAGCAAATGCAGGATAGAAGATTATAATAATGCAAGAAAAATGCTACTAATGCCTTTTATTAGTGATGTAGATTCATCAGCAGTTGTGATATTAGTATGACAATGAGATTTTTGACATGAATGAAAGAAAAGATGTTACCAGCTTAGAGGTGCCTGAATCAAGAATCTAAGAACTAATACTAGCACTGAATGGCAAAACATGGATATGCTCTTTTGGACCTAAGCTAAGGAGGTTACGTACTGAGAGTAACTCCTCGAGAATTCTTTAACTAAAGTGGTCTGGAGTATTCCTCAACTAGAACGGATATGGTAGATTTGGCACAAGAGGGTTGGCCGCCAAGAAGTCCCTCGTGTTGGCAGGCTAGACTACACAACATTAGTATTGTGCAAGAGGTGTACTAGAGATATCCATGTAAGGGATAACAGGTCTTGGTTAAATTTTTTGTCTTTCCATAAAATATACACTTGGGACTCCCAACTTCATAAAGAGTGAGTTATATGTGTATATATCTTATCATAATATATATATATATATATATTTATATACACGACGAGAAACAAAAAAGAGGTATTATGAAATTTTGTTTTGTAAGTAATATACTTTTAAACCTTTTGTTACCAGACAATAATATGAGCATGTCTGTCAAGTAAACCTAGACATGAAATTACTCCATCCTCTTTACTATGACTTTTTTGTCCAACAATCAAAAAAGCAAAAACCTTTTTGCATATTTTGAAACTACTATCAAACTAGAAGCAACTATTTGCGCTTTACAAATCAACAAAATTGTCACCATGTTTCCCTATTATAGCTTTATGATTATTGTCTCACGTTATAATACATAGCCACGGAAAGGTGATGGAAAAGTTTTTGCAAGGACATTTTTTTTGATAGGGCGGTGAAAATTTGTTTGCAAGGACTTTTTTTTGGTAGGGCAATCTAGGCCAAAGCAGCTAAGAATAAGGTCAGTTGTTGCGGCTGGGTGTTTTAAGATGTTTCTTCTGAGTCAGGGGCCTTGAAATTTAAATTTTGCTTTTAAAGTGGTAATATTGGAGTCTTCTTGTTGGAAGAATTGATACTAAATATAGTTTTCTAGCACTCATTGGCTGCTTCATAAAGCGATTTGGTAATCAATCGTAGGAACCACAACCATTTACTATGAAACTGATCTAATAATGAGAGAGATTCTTTTGCATTACCTACATTGACATAACTCGTAAGTTCTATTTACTTGTAGAGGAAAAGTTTCCTCGCTTTTCATCACCCAGTAGTACATCAAGCCTATCTTCACTATGTGATTTTCAGAACTACAGTACCTCTATGGTTAAAAATTCTACACATTATTATTTGTTTGCTTAAGCGTCGCACTCTCATTTTGGTTGTCTGATATATTTAAACTGCGTATATGTTATACTTCTGAATCTTTCTCTCTATTCGTACATTATGACTGTTGAAAGTATTCTTTTTTTTTATGTATGCAACCACAATCTGAGCATAGTAGTGCCAGGAGCATGTTTCAAACATCGTGGCATCACATAAATATTCTTTGCTTAATAACACTTATTTTCATTTATCTTTAACAATCGAATTTAGCCAGAAAATTAATAAATGAAAATATCTGTCAGCTCGGGTTTTGCATTGAGGTCATACCTATATCTCCTTTTTCACATGCTGGTGGCCAGACCTGCATCCTGGTTTTACAAAGAAGACAAGGTTTTCTTTTTTGACATTTATTAACCAGTTTTAATATATTGAAGATCTTTTTTTCTGATTGATTTTTCTTTCATATTAACTGGTGGAATCACAGGTCCAGGTCTTCTACACAGTGAGGCTCTTTCTTGGCCTCATCTCAGCTATTACGGAGACTGTTCTGGTCGTTGCCCTTTCAAGGAAGTATGGCAGACGGCTAGCAACATACACACTTGCAATGTTATGCTTAACTAGTGGTTGTTTCTTTGCAAGTACAAGTAAAGTTCTTGCTCATTTTTGTTGTTTATTATGATTCATTTTAATTTATATTAACCCATGATGAAATCTACTTTATTTTGACGGTCGAGCTTTCTTCCATCATTCCATCTCTCTTTTGTATCCATCTCTTTTTCATATCTGTACTAGTTACATTGGTTCTAAAGACCTTATACTATTCTAAGGAGGATAGCCTGTCTAAATCATATTAATGGGCTCGTACATTATTGACATTGCAAGGTGCCTTGTTAAGGAGGGCTTGTAGGATTGTTTGTTGCCATTCATATGTGTACCCCTTAAGCCGCCATTGGAGTGTTTGTAACAGTACAGTGCACCTCTCTGTATATCTACTGCTATTAGTCCTTTTAATGCCCGTGCTACAAGGCTACCTCTCTACAGCCTTTCATCCTGCACTCAATGAATGCTAGGGAAAGAATGGTCTAGTCTCCAAGGGTGAGAGAATTGCTCTAGCTTTGTTAAGCTCCTCCTTGAGAACTAGAAAACTATAATTCTTCTACAAAACTATAATTCTTCTACATCACCATGTGATATATATATATGTATGGAACTAAAGGTAATATATATTATTATTTTGGCGCTTTTGTCATTAAGTAAATGTTGTGGTGAAGACACTTGGATGGCATGGTTATGACCCTTCCTGTATCTGTCTAATGCTTATTGAAGATTCAAATTTAGAATGATTTGGAAGACTGAGGAATTAGGGGCGATTGAGGATCACAAAGTTTTAGCTGATTATTTTATTTGTTTATTTTTCTTACGTGAGTTTACGTTATTTGGTATTTCATGATTTGGCTTTACATCGTATTTTCAGAATTCAAAATTATAATGAGACTTGCATAAAAGTCTCACATGCTATTGTAATCAGGGATGATTAATAAAATTTGTGTTGAGTGAATTTAAGTTGTTAAATCTTGATGAAGGAAACTATATGAGGTAGTCTTAATTGAGAATTATCAAATAACCTATTTATCTTATTGGTTCATGAGTGATCTTGTCCACCCTCCACGTGCGCTGTTAATGTATTCAACTTGTTGTGACATCTGTGACCATGACATCTCTGGCTCTACGCCCCTCAAGCACTAGTCGTCTCCCCTGTCCATGCTGCCCTACCGCTCACAACACTTTCCTTGCAATGCCATCGCAATTACATGCGAGCATTGCACATGTCCACACATCCCCACCACGAGCATGGTTCGATCTATGCGAGCCCCATGGACCTCACATGGCCTCATCACCTATGTGAACCCTACACGGTCTCACCCTTGTAGGCCTTAGTGCGATCCAATCTGCGCTCACTTATGCAAGCCTTGTGCTGCCCCGCCTGCGCTATTCGCATTCATGCAGCTTACCCGAGTTCCAGGATGCTCGTTTTCATGCGACCTCCCTAAGTTCTAAGTCACTTCAACCTCTTTCATGTAGCCTGCTTGACCTCAGTTGGATTGTTCCAGACTGTGCCCATTAGCCCGTAGCCCGATTTCATTCTAGTTATCTTGAGTTTAATGACCCATGTCATTCAAATTTGCACATGGGTTTTTGATATGGAGATTGAGGTAAATTTTCATAGTCATATATGTACTGGTTAATTGATTTTGATTGAACATTTATTGCTCTCTTGGGCTTTTTGGTTCAACTCGATGTGTGATCATAAATTTTTTATAAGAAAATTCCTATTAGATTTTAAATCGTGAGGATTTTTATTCATTTTGAAGTTGCGATTTGATTTGTTAAATTCAAATTGACAAAACCCTAATTTAGTTTATAAGTTTTTAATTTATAAAAAATTTAATTTAATTTTAATTTTAAATAATTTAATTTACAAGATTGACATCTTGTTTATCATATAATCATATTTAAAAAATATTTTGTGTTTAGTTATAATAATTTCTTACTTAAAATTTACATATTAAAAAATTCACGGGGGGTTTTTGTATAAGATACCGAATTCTGAAGGAACTACATATTTCACACTAAGTTTTAAAAGAAATGCTAAAAGTCTTATTAAACTCCAAATCCTAAGTGTTGAAGTTTAAAACTAAAACTTAGAAGCATAAATCCAAACCTCTAGATTACTTTAACACTAAAACTTGAACTCTAAATTTTAAAAATTAAGGCCCCGTTTATTTTGAAGTTAAAAATTAACCTAGTTTAATTTTAATCTGGCATATCACATCATACATAAAATTTAATATTAAAAATTAACTTTATTTCATATCCTATACACATTACTAAAATAATAAGTAACTTATATCACATCCTTCACATATCCCAATATAATAACTAATTTTATATCACATTCCTCATATATCCCAATATAATAACTAATTTTATTTCACATCATTCACAATTTTTAATAAAAAAAATCTCTATCCAAGTTTAATTTTAACCTTATTAAATTTAACCTTACAAACAAATAGAAAAATATAAACTCTCAAAATAAAAGTTTTAATTATTGTTAATTAAGCTTATGTAATCTACTTTAAATTCAATTTAATCATACAAAAGTCTTTATTATGGATTTATGAATCATACATAATAAAATAAGAGCCATTCGAAAATTTTTAATAAACTTTTTACTGTTTGTTTGGCCGTTGAAAATTAACCTGGTTTTATTTTAATTAGGCATATCACATCACACATAAAATTTTAATATTAAAAATTAACTTTATTTTATATCCTACACACATTACTAAAATAATAACTAATTTATATCACATCCCTCACATATACCAACATAATAATTAATTTTATATCACATCTCTCACATATCCCAACATAATGGGCTTGTTTGGTTAGATGATAAATTTGGTTAAGGAAAGAGAAAATATTTTATTTTATAGAATTGATGGGAAAAAATTATTTTAATATTAAGAGGTGTGTAGGATGTGAAATAAAGTTGATTTTAAGGTTGAAATTTGTGTTGGATGTGAAATAAAGTTGATTTTTAAGGTTAAAATTTGTGTTGGATGTGAAATAAAATTATTAAAATTTATAATAAATTAAAAATATTATTATTATATGTTTTTGCCCAATTTTGGGCATTTGCCAAACAAGGCCAATAACTAACTTTATTTCACTTCATTCACAACTTTCAATAAAAAAATATTTCTATTCAAATTTAATTTTAACCTTGTTAAATTTAATCTTACAAACAAATAGTCCCTCAGTGTTTTTTTCAAAACTAAGTGTGAAATCTGTAATTTCTTCAAAATTTTATATTTTGTACTTAAACCCTCAAAAATTAAAATATCTTCTCTTTCCATCCTATATCAGCTTGGTATCAAATCTTTTGATTAGGTTATGGCATTTTATTTAAAGACTTTTATTTTATACATATTTTTATTATATTTTCATTTTATTTTGATTTAGTATTTGTGTAAACCTTAAAGTTAGACTAGATGCTGACTTGAGAGCTTCAATGTCCAATCTTTGAACTACTTTAGATCATATAAGTCATACCTAGAAATCACCGTCCTTAGAAGACAAAGTAGCTAACTTCTATTTTCTGGTGATTCTGATTATTTGCTACATGATGATTATGAAGATAACCTTTATTGTTATTTTGAACATTGTGACTTCATCGAATTGTTTAAGGTTCGATTGGCCAGTTTACTACAAGCAAAACATCATATTATCTGTGTAAAGGATATTTGGGTGTCATTGAACCTTATTGCTCTCTTGGGTTATTTGGTTTATCTCTGTTTGTCATCATAGATTTCTTGGACGAAATTATTGTTGAATTTTAAATCATCAAAACTCCTATTTCATTTTGAACAAAAAATAATTTAATTTCTTTTGACAAAGTCCTAATCTACTTGGTAAATTTGTATTTATCAAAAGATCTAGTTTAATTGTAATTTAAAATAATTTATTTTTCAGAATTGACATCTTATTTATCATATTGTCATATTTAGGCAATATTTAGTGCCTAATTATAATAATTTGTTATTTAAAATTCACTAACTTAAAAATTCAAATTTAATCTTATCTCCTATATGCAGGGTTATGAGGGGAAATGTTTAAAATGTCAAGTGCCAAATTCCTTTTTGGTCGAATGAAAGAAGTCAATAATTAGGGGGCATTTTGTGCAATATTATGTTAATGCTGTGTCATATTATATAGAGAAAATAATTATTTAGTTTGATAACATCTTAGATAACCTTCAAAAAAAGTGTAAAATTTGTCACTCAAAAGATGATATCCAAATGTCATGATATCTAAATAATATAACATCAAAATAACATCGAATCAAACACCCCTTAATATAATTGTTTACTTGACTTTTGGTACACATATTGTACGTTTGCAGGTTTTCTACCGAGTACATTCTCTATGTATGCTGTTACACTTTCATCAGCTCTAGTCCTTCTCCAGAGATATGCTTTTGCTGTTTCTGTCGCAGCAGTTGGAGTTCTCCTTGGATGGCCCTTTTCCATTTTAGTATTTCTTCCTGTTACAATTTTCTCATTATTGAGAGGAAACTTCAAACATGTCTTCCTATCTGGGTTGGTAACTTCTGTTTTTGTCATTGTAAGTCATCTGACCAACCCTTTATTACCCAAGTGTTAAGATTATCTATTTCAATGTAGTAATGATGACTTCTTATTTTCCTTCAGTGATGTCATTTTGCTCGCTTGCAGGCCCTCTCAGTATTTGCTGATTATTATTACTATGGTAAATGGACATCCTCAATCGTCAATCTGTTGAAGTATAACGTACTGGGTGGCGGAGAGAGCCATTTATATGGAGTTGAAGGTCATGCATTCTATTTGAGAAATGGATTCAACAATTTTAACTTTTCTTTCATTCTTGCTTTTCTCTTTTTGGCATTTCTTCCCATTACATGGAAAAAGTATGCCCCAGATCTGCTGGTTGTAATCTCACCTATATATATTTGGTTGGCATTTATGTCTATCCAGCCACACAAAGAAGAACGGTATGCTGATCTCAACTTTTTCATCTTCTCTGAATATCAAACATCTTAATTTTGATCCTCTTCTATTCCTGGTTCTTACTAGTTTGAACGTATTGTGGATCGTGATTCAACATTTTTATGAATGTGCTGCCTCATGATGCCCTTATTTGACTCTGTCATTATAGTGACAGCAAGAGTACAAGTTGTGGATCTGTGATTGATATTGTAGATTGTGTATCTAAATTGACTAAAGAGCCGGCTAAGATGTTGGATGTAGTTAAATGGGAAACGAACCACTTATTTCCTTTGTGCTATGAATTAACTGAAAAGTCTTTTGTTGATGTGTATTTCCTTGGATTTTGATAACTCTATAAGAATTTGCTTGCGACAACAAATTTCATTAGATCAGCTTGTGGTAGCAAATTTTCTTTTATTGCTGCTGCTCCAATATCCCTCAGGAGAAGCTGGAAAGTTTTGATATATTTCTTTGCATGATGAGTCTATCCGTAAGAATTGATTCCTTACCATCCATCTCTTTTAACTGCAGGTTTCTATACCCAATTTATACTCTGATATGCGTTGCAGCCTCGGCCGTTATTGATACTTTTCCGGATATTTTCCGTGATAGATTCTCTATTGAAGAGTCTTTCCTGGTCAAGGTGACAGAAATGCTCCAAAATTACCATTATGAAATCTGCTACTTGGCATCTTATGGTTGACTATTCTGAATCCTGATGCAACAGGTTGCTAAGGTTCTTAGACCTGTCTTTCTGGGCCTTATACTGAGTGCATCACATAGTCGCACGTTCTCTCTGTTGCATGGATACTCTGCTCCTTTAGTAATTTACAAGCATTTAGAACATCATGAAGATGCTAAACCTGGTGAGTATTTGTACTTTGTACAGAGACGGTATAAATTTTCTTTCTGCTCAAAGATGATCGTAAAGGTCATCTTTTCTAAAGCTTTAATCTGCCGTAAGATGATTACGAGGTTATGCATTCTTAGCTATTAAAAGCATCTCCATTCTGAATTGTTTGTTAGAAGGATGAAACCTTCATGCTTTTGTACCATAATCCTCATTAACATTAGATAATAAATTTATTATTGAACAGATAGGAAAAAGGACAACCATCATTATGATTGTATTAAAAGATCTATGTGAATCAGAAATAACACAAGTTGCAACGCTAAGTATGACTGGCCCATGAAAAATGATCCCTAATCTTGGTCATGTGCAATTAAGATAACACTATTGATCATTAGGATTAGGAGATTATCTTGCCTCTTCATTTGTGTGTTATTAAGGTTCTACACTCTGCGTGGGAAGCGAGTGGCATCGTTACCCATCTACATTCTTCATACCATCTTATGTGAAAGAAGTTCGATGGATCGACGATGGCTTCCGAGGGCTTCTTCCATTTCCCTTCAATTCAACTTTAGGTGGCACTGCTGCTGCTCCAACTTATTTCAACAGTAGGAACAAAGCTTCAGACATCCAATTCGTAATCACCTTAACACACCCTCTATTTCATTCTTCTTCCAGATTCTTATCCCTTGGATAAAAACAGTTCTCTTAATGTCACAGCTCCATGATGTAGAATCATGCACATTGCTTGTGGAACTTGATCTTAGAAGGGCTCACTTTTCTCGCGGAAGCGATTTGTCGAGATGGGAGGTAAAAGTTTACTACCAAAATTGAATAGGATTCATTAAGATGGTAAATTCCTGAAATTTTGTCTGATTTTGCAACTTTCAGACCTTGGCAGCTGTGCATTATTTGGACAGAGAGTTGTCTCCTGCCATCTACCGATCATTTTTCATCCCATACCTCTGGCATGAGAGAAATATCTTTGGTTTATACAAGTTATTGAGGAAGATGCCCCAGAACAAAATTGAGCAGACTTCAAGTTTGTCTAATGGGTGAGTTAATTCTGTCATAGGTTTCACTGTAGATGCTGATTATCATCTTGAACCCAACCCACCTTTTGTTCTCTCAGTTCATTGACCACTTTTAGTTCTGAGCTTATGATAGTTTTCAGTAGTGTTGTAAAAGCTGAACCGATAATCGAACCGAAAGAGCAATTGATTTATGGTCGGATCGGTCTAATCGGTAAGTTCAATTACTGATATTAATATAACAAAATAATATAATTATATGTATATTTAATATTAAAAATATAGAATATATATAATATAAAATATTTATTATATAAATATAATTAGATAACTAATAATCAATGTATATTCAGCATAAATAATAAAAAATAGTGAATATATATTTATATTGAAATAAAAAATTTAGTTGTCCTTAAAAAAAATATAATTATAAATATGAATTTAACATAAATTTTTTTATATAAAAGCGTATTAATTTGTCTATGAATATTAATCAATAAAAATAAAATATAAATTTTTTGGTTGAACTGACATTTAATTGGTTCAATCAGTTTACCTGGTTTGATCGGTTCACCCGGTTCAATTTAGTTTAAATCGGTTCAATTTTTTTTTGAATTTAATATAGAATCAGACCGGACTAGAGACCGGTTCACGGTTTGATCAGTCGGTTTGGCTTGATTTTTACAACATTGTTTTTCAGCTGTAATTTCAATCTTCAGGATTTTCTTCTTATTTACTCCTCGAATTAGTCTCTTTTATTTTAAGGCTTGAATTAGTCATTTAAATTGCAAATATAAGATATAACTTTGATGTTCTTTGCCTGTCACTTCTTTGATAATGCAATTGTCAGTACTTATGCTGCATATGAACACTAAATTGCATCCAGTTTACATGATCTGAAGTCTGACCTGTGAGTTATCAAAACAAACAAAAAAGTCTTGACTTGTGGAATGAATACACATCCACTATGCATTTTGTTATTGATAATGAATACAAATGGTATGCTTTAAACTATATTTTGATGTAAGGTTGATTGAAGTTGAACTCAAATTCAATATAAAATCAAATGTTATCCTGAAAATTCATAAGTTTGGCACATTATATATATGTCTTTGAAAATTTAAAAAAAAATACATATTACACTTTTAAAATTTTATAAATTTGGTTCTCTGCATTCTAAAAGAGGGTAAAAAATGTTAAATGTATGGGCTTTGAAAGTGTAAAGTAAATGTTTTCATGTTTTTAGGCTCTGTTTGGTAATAAGAAAAAAAAGAAGATTTGGTTGAAATTTTTAGTTATTTTTAAAAAATGTGTATGATGTGAAATAAAGTAAGTTGGTTATATTAAAAATTGTGTAGGATGTGAAATAAAGTTGATTGATTTATTGAGGATTGTGTTGGATGTGAAATAAAGTGATTGTTTAATATCGAAATTCGTGTGAGATGAGATATAAAGTAATTTTTTAAGTTTTTTTTAAAATAAATTTAAGATTTTGATTATGATTAATTTTAGCCATGATTTTTAGTCTATTGCCAAATAAGATTTTACATACTAGGTGTAATATATACATATATATATATATATATATGTTTTAGTATTTATTAAAATATTTTTTTGGAGTTAATTCGAATTTTTATGGCAGACATTTTATTAATTAAATCAAATTTGGGGAATTTTGATTTGATGTTGATATTTCTTTGGCCCATTACTTTGCTGCAGTTCATGCCGACCATCCATTAAAAAAATAAATAAATAAATAAATAAATAATAAGGGATGCATGCCGCCGGCCAGTCTTTGTTTAATTTACTTGAAATTGGGAGGTTGTTCCCCCGGAGCACATGGATAAGGTCTCATTAATTGCAGCCTTTCCTGTGGCCACTTGTGTGGCCCCCTGGGATCCTGCCGAAGCACCAAATTCAAATTAAAAATATTTTTTATTAATAATATTATATCTATTTGGTTTTTTTGCATTCGAAACATAAAAAAAATATATTTGTAAAAGATTTTGGGAACCTACACACGCCACCGCCCCTCCGCCGAGTTTTCTCACTGCCCATCCCAATGCACAACAGAGAACACCAGACATTCTCCACTCCATGCTTGCCACGTAATCAAACAGATCATCCACTGGACTCCGTTACCGAAAACGTACGTGGCACCTTCCCATTGGCCATCACCGTCTGACTTCAATATAATGTCGGTGTAAAGTCAACTCTCTCATTCGTTGACCGGACCCCAAAGTCGCCGGTGCATCTTCCTCCCTCTTCTATATAAGTTGCTCATGCACAAGTCTGAGCCTGAGCTTCACCCTCATTTTTCTCAAAAATGTTTAACAAGAAGCCGAGAATCGCCAACAGCGCGACGGTAGCATCAATCTTTCAATAATAAGAATTTTTTCTTCATCCTCCTAGCTTTTCTCACCTTTTCTTCATTTTTTAATAATTCAGATTGTCAATTTGTGCGTCCATATGGACTGTGAAGGATGCCAGAAGAAGATCAAAAAAGCTCTTATGAAACTCGATGGTAAGAAAGAGAAAATTCTCATTAAATTCATTCTAATTATAAAAATTTATATGTTTTATATATTGAACATTAACTCATTTTATTTTACATTAACAAAAAAATTATTTTTATATCTACATATAATTGATCATTTGATTATGATTATGTATCATAGATATTATCATTTAGTGAGAAAAATGGAATTTTTTTATCCCAAAAAAAAATTGCAGGGGTGGATGACGTGGAGATAGATATGGTGAGGCAGAAGGTGACGGTGGCGGGATACGTGGACCAGAAGAAGGTGCTGAGAGCGGTGCGAAGGACGGGACGGACGGCTGTGATCTGGCCGTACGATGAATATCACGGCGTCGAGAGCGGCCGGAGCTACGCCGCTGTGGATGGGCATGGGCATCACCGTCAAGCACTGCGGCCTCACCACCATTACTACTACAGCGGCGCTTCTTCTTCCTCTTACAACTACCGGAAGCATGGGTGCGCCGGCGATCCGCACGCGCACGGCGGCTACTACGTCGGGCAGCGGTATGGTTACTCCGGCGCCGGCGAGGGCGTCGGTAGCTTCTTCAGCGATGAGAATCCCCATGCTTGTTCGATCATGTAGAGGGGAGAGGAGGAATATTAAATTAGAAGTTTATAGAATTATATATTTTTTATTTGCATTAATTTTGAAATATTGTAATTATATATATATTCATGTTGTACAAATTAGATCAAATTCGGTTTAACTAATTCAATTGTAAATTATTATAATTATTATATTTATTTATATATAAGTGCATGAATCATATAGTAAGCTGATTCTTAGGATCTAGTTTTCACAAATTATGTAATACATGTGGCCATGTTCATATTTTTAATATTTTAAATTCATCAAAAATATCAATAATTTTATTTTATATATTAAAATATTTTTATTTTACATCAAATTTATAAACTATTTTACTTTCTCTATTCATGCTAAAAAATAATCCTACATAGTATTCTATGTAATAAATTTGTATTTTATAACAATTATAAATATATATATATATATAAATACATATATATATATACATACATAATTTCATACATATGTTTACATATATGAATACATTTATATTTTATTAGGAATATTAATTTAAAAAATGCACCTAAATACATGCACATTTCTAAATTAATTAGGCTGCACAACAATAATGGTAATATAATTAATATTAATATTCCCAAACACACACATCCATGAATGCATATATAAATCACACCTAAATACATTTATACATTTACAAATTTAAATATAAAAAAATGACATACATGCACATATATATATAATGTATATAACATTCAAATTTTATATTTTATTGGGAATATTAATATTAATTATATTACTATTATTGTTGTGCAACCTAATTAATTTAAAAAATCAAACATTTTTTTTTGTACTTATAGCACTAATAATAATGCTTTATTATATATTTACCATATATTACTTTGAGACTGACTTGTACACAATTTGCACTATACTTGTATCATATTAAAAAGACTTTAAATATTTGTACATTAATTTAATTTTTCCATTAGAATTCCATCTACGTACAACAAATTCATTCAATCAAAATATCATTACTCAAAGATCTCAAATTTTCAAAAGGAAAAGAAATTTAAATATTTCTCAATTGCATCTATTTAAAAATGTAATTAAATAAAAATGATAAATTGCATCTAGGCTCCTGTGATCTAGAAGGTGTTACAAATTAGAATTAATTTTTAAAAATTTTAATTTTAATCTTTGAGGTTATAAAAGTATCGTAATTTTAGTCTATCTTTCAAGTCTCTGCCATTTTAGTTAGCTTTTCCTCGATAAAAATGAGAAATTTGATCATTTTTTATGAATTTTAATAATTTATATATTTTAAAATACCATTATATTCTTTTATTCTTATTATTCTTTAAATTTTTAATAAAATCTAAAATTTAATTTTTCATGTTGCTTGTATTTAAAACTAAAAATATTAATATTTTAAAATTATATTTTAAAAACTTAAAAATTAAATATTGGCAATAATTTTACTGTTATAACTTATAATTAATAATTATATTTTACTTAATTAAGACCAAATAATAATATTTTTATAATATTATTGACTCAAATTGAAATTTTAAAAAGTTTAGATTATTTTGTAATGTCTTTTTGAGGGGTCCAAATGCAATTTATCCTATAATATAAGAGGTTATTCATAATAGTACATTAAACCTAATTGTAATTTTCCCTATAAACTAAAAAAAAAAAAACTCAATTTCGAATTTCAAGTTTTCAACGTGATTACCAGCCCTAAAATGGCGGGGTTTAATTTTTCGTTCGAGAGATGTCTTCTAGACCGTGACCGCGCCGCTACCTTCTCCAGCTACCGGCGGCAAACGGCTGAATCCCAACCGGCTCAAGCTTACGAACCGCTAAGAGGATCCTGGAATATCGCGGTGCCGTCGATGATGCATTCATTGGCGTCGTTCCCTATGAAGACACGACAAGCCGAAGCTTCGCTATCTTCTCTTTCTTCGTTCCCGGTAGACATTTTTATATGCTTGAGTATGGGGTGCGCGCCGTCACTTGCCCATTATTGGAACTATAGCTTTACCGCTATGGGAGACGAGGTGAGAAGGGTCGCCCGAGCGTCGCGGTGCCTTTCTTTCTGCGATTTCTTCGGAGCTCATCCTGGGAACGGCCGCGATTCCCCGGGTACCTCTGTTGTCCTCTTCCTTTAATAGTTCTTCTGGCTCCTTTGCTTTTGTTGTGCTGTTTTGATTGGAATTAGGGTTTGGAATGCAACGTTTGCTTTTTTTTTTTCGTTTTTCTGGATTGTGTTCTGCGGAGACGGTGGTGGCAATAGTTTTCTCATGGTTAGTTCATCAAAACCGGAACGATCGTTGAATGAAATCATTGATTTTTTAAGGCTATTGGGGCCCGGGGGAAGAAGACGAGGATGGGAGGGTTTAGATTGTGAATCTTGAATTTGAATTTGGTGTTCACCCGTCAGTTTGGTATTAAAATTATTACTAAAGGGAATGAGAGGATAATGCCTGTTTTTGTTCGTTTGTTCGTATCGGATTGCTATGTGCTTAATCTTTTTGTTCTTGCCACAGAATGAGCAATAAATTTGTTTGCCCGACACAGGTTTCCATCTTCGTTGAGGAAAATAATTCTATTAAAGCTATAAAGCTATGTACATTGCAGAATCAGATTATGCCCCTGCTAGTTGCAGCCTAATTATCTTATGATCATTCCAGAAATGTATTTCACCAGACTTCTGTTCTTTGCAAGGAGACGCTTGTGCCAAATTGTTTCAATTACATCGCTTTCAAATTTTTTTTTAAAAAAAATCTGATCTTTAACCAATCAGCAACAACAAATAACAACAACCAAGCCTTAATCCCACTAGGTGGGGTTGGCTACATAAATCCTTTGTTTCTATTGCACTCTATCAGTTACCAAATTCCTATCTAAGTTTAAATAACTAAGATCACTCTTTATAGTTTCTTGTCATGTCTTCTTTGGTCTCCCTCTTCCTCCTTGTACGTGGGCAAAATTCAATAACTCAATTTTTCTAACTAGAGCTTCAATCGGCTTACGATTTATATATTCAAACTATCTAAGCCAATTTTCTCTAAGTTTATTCTCAATTAGTGCAACACCAATTTTCTTTCGGATATACTCGTTTCTCATTCTATCATTTTGTGTATATCCACACATCTACCTTAACATCCTTATTTTTACAATATTTATTTTATTTGTATATTTTTTCTTTGCAGGCCAGCATTCAGCATCATATATCATCGCTGGTCTTACTACAGTTTTATAAAATTTACCATTGATTCTGATAAGATTTTTTTTTGTCGCACAACACGCCAGAAGCATTTCTCCATTTTACCCATCCTGTTTGAATCCTGCTAATAACGTCATTATTTATTTCACCATTATTTTATATGATTGATCCAAGGTATTTAAAGCGCTCACTCTTCTTGACAATTTGATCACCAATTGTTACATCTTCAATATAATTATCTTTTTCTTGACTAAATGTGCACTCTATATATTTAATTTTAGATCTACTGAGATGAAGACCTTTAGATTCTAGAGCATTCCTCCAAAATTCTAGTTTCGCTTTAACTCCCTTTTTAGTTTTCTCAATAAGGACAATATTATCTGCGAAGGACAATATCATCTGCGAAGAGCATACACCAAGACACTTTATCTTGGATATGTCCAGTCATGACTTTCATAATCAAAACAAAAAGATACGGACTTAAAGTCGAGCATTGATGTAATTCAACTGTAATAGGAAAATCCTTAGTCAAACCTCCTTGTGTCCGTACACAGATAACAGTTTCTTTATACATGTCTTTAATAACTTGAATATGAGCAATGCAAATTCTTTTCTTTTCTAAAACTCTCCAAAGTACTTCTCTTGAGACTTTATCATAAGTTTTTTCTAAATCAATAAAAATCAAATAGAGGTTTTCCTTTCTCTCCTTAAATTTCTCTATTAAATTTTTTAATAAATGAATGGCTTCTATAGTAGATCTACCTGGCATAAAATCAAACTGATTCTCTGATACCTTAGTATTATGGCGTAACCTTTGTTCGATCACCCTCTCCTAAAGTTTTAAAGTATGACTCATTAATTTAATTCCTCTATAATTAGCATAATTTTGTACATCGCCTTTATTCTTATAAATAGGTACTAATATACTCTTTCTCCATTCATTTGACATCCTTTTAGTCTTCAAAATTATATTAAACAATCTAGTGAGCCAAGAAATTCCTTCATCTCCTAAGCACTGCCAAACATCTATTGAGATATTATCTGGAGTGGGCCTTTTATGCTTCATCTTCTTTAAAGTTTTTCAGACTTCAGCTTTACTAATACGTCGGATGTAAGAGTAATTTTTATTTTCTTTTGGGGTGCTGAGTTCCGTAAAATCAATTGAATTTTCACAACCTTCATTGAAAAGCTGTTGAAAGTAACTCATCCATCTTTTTTTGATATCTTCTTCCATGAAAAGTACTTTTTAATCTTCATCTTTAATACATTTTATCTTCAATTAAGTCTTTAGTTTTTCTATCTCTTGCCTTGGCAATCTTATATAATTATTTTTCTCCTTCTTTAGTGTCTAGTTTCTTATATAAATCCTCAAGTGCTATATTTTTTGTATTGCCTACTGCTTTCTTAGATTCTCGTTTAGTCACTTTATATTTCTCTCACTTATCCTTATTTTTATTTTAAACCAATCTATATAATAAATCTTCTTCTGCTTAATTTTTTTTTGTACATCATCTTTCCACTATCAAGTATCTTTATTATTTGAAATTATTCCTTTGGATTCTCCCAGCACATCCTTCGCCACCTTACGGATACAGTTAGCAACTGTCAACCACATAAGATCAGATTCCCCGTTAATGTTCCATTGCCCAAGTTCTAGAACCTTCTTCTTAAATATACATTTGTTCTCATTCTTTAGATTCCACCATCGAGTCCGAGGATAGGATTTTGACTTATTATTTCTTCTCCAATACTTTATCTCGGAATCTAAAACCATTAATCGATGTTGGGTAGTCAAACATTCACTTAGAATGATTTTACAATCTTTACAATCCAAGCGATCTTGTTTCCTTATAAGAAAATAATCAATCTGAGTTCTTGGAGTTCCATTCTTGTACGTGATAACATGCTTATCTCTCTTCTTGAATAAAGTATTAGCAATTACAAGATCATATGCTGAAAAAAACTCTAAAATAGTTTTACCCTCCTCATTTATCTCTCCAAAATTATATCCACCATGGATGCTATTAAATTCTTCAGCAATACTTCCAACATGTCCGTTTAAATCTCCTCCAATAAATAATCTTTCCTTCTGAGGTATCTCTTGTATTAACTCTTTCAAATCATTCCAAAATTTTTCTTTTATGCTCGCATCCAAACCTACTTGGGGAGCATACACACTTACAATGTTAATAATCATTCCATTGATTATAATTTTTAAAGTCATGATTCTATCACAAATTCTCTTAACTTCCACTACGTGATCCTTCAAGCTTTTATCCAGAATTATACCCACTTCATTCTTATTTTTATTCTTACCAGAGTACCAAAGTTTAAAATCTAAGCCATCAATTTCCTTGGCTTTCTCTTCAATTCATTTTGTTTTCTGCAGGTACAAAATATTAATTTTTCTATGAATCATAATATCCATCAACTCCATTAGCTTGCCCGGCAGATTGCCTACATTCCAAGTTCCTAATCTAATCCTACTGACTTGAGTTCTAGTATGATGGACTAACTTTTTTACCCGCATTCGTCCATGATGTGGGAACCCTTGCTCATTTTTCACTACATCCGGGCGCCGATGCAGCGGCCCTTGCCCATTTTTCACTGTATTCAGGCAATACAGCGTGTCGCTTCCAGGGAACGCCCTAGCTTTAGCGCAATTTTCTAAAGGATTCATGTCATGATTGATTCGACAAGTTTTACGTTGGCTGTCGACTGTCTAACGCAACCCTCCGCGTTTCTCATCCGGGACTTGGGACCCGGCAACGGCGCGTTGATCTTTAACCAATCTGCATGTGATTAAAATTATACAACTTGACCCAAGGGATTACTGGTGTCCTTAAACTAGCCAGCGTGCTTGCAGAACTTTGTTTTTTCTCCTTCAAGTTAGACGTGATGCTTACTAATTGCTCTCTCTTCTACTGAGTGTAATGAGATTCTTCTGTGCAGGTCTATTTGCTATAAGTCATAACTTGAACAGAGGCTATCAAAAAACGTGTGCAACTTATCAAGGTAAAATGGCATCAGAGCAAGTATCCATGATGATGCATGGCCCTGATCATCTACTTGTTCTTGTGCATGGCATACTTGCAAGGTAATTTGTTTTTCCTCAGTTGCCAAAAAAGGTCTATCTTACAAAGATTTGTGAAATTTATGTTTCCTTTTTTTATTCATATCGAGTTCAAACTTTCTCCTTCATGGAAGTTCTAGTTGAGGGTCCCCTGTGTCAGACGGTGTAAATGAGTGTTTGGGTTGTTTAGGGTGGAAGCTCAGTGAAGAACAGTGGGAGGAGTTGTCACTCTGATAAGTTTCCCTTTGCGTTTAGGAAATAGCTAAAAAAGTAATGGAAAAATGCCAAGGCCAATACCATAATTTATTAAAAAAAATAATTAAGAAATATTTAATATCTCATCCTAGACATACTTCAACATTATATGATTACTTTAGAGCAAACTACTGATAGGTCCCCATTTTATTCTAATAATTACATTTTGGTCCCTTTTTTTTTGAATTTCATTTAGGTCCCTAATAAAAACTGTAAAGACCTATTAGGTTTCTATTTTGTTTTACCTTTGGGTCTCCAATTAAATTCTAGGGATGTAAGGGAGATTTAAAAAAAATGTTAAGGACTTATTTAAAAATTTCAAAAAATATGATTCAAAGTGTTATTATGCATAAACTGTAAGGACCTATCAGTAATATAAGTCATTACTTTATTTCATATTTGTCACATTTCTCAATAAATTAATCAACTTGTTTCAAATTTAATACAATTTTTAATATAACTTATTTTATTTCTCATCATACACTTATTTTGAAAAAAAATACAATTTTTTTCCAAACCATCTTTTTTTTTTTCATTTTGCCAAACACTTCCTTAAGATCCAAATCTTGTTTCATACTTCATTAACAACAGCTCTCTTATTTATATGGCAGAAGGTGACTATTAGCATGTTCTATGCAATCAAGCTTATCTTCTAGCCCTATATATCTTTCCTTGTGTATAATAGATAATGAACAATCCTTTTATTCTATGTTCTTCGGTTATAAAACTTGGTGGCAAGGAGATGGTGCGTGGCACTGCCATCCATTGGGATTGGAGAATCCCTAATGACCTTCTGGGACCTTGTAACTCTTTGTTGTATGTCGGTCTTCGATCAATTGATCATTCACGGGAAACTCTTGCAACAATCTTTGGGATGAACGAACATTGGGTAGCATTCATGGTATTTTTTATGATTGAGGATGCAATCCTTGCTTGTGGTGGGTCTTCGGTCATGTAAGTTTCTCAAGAAGTTCCTCTCAGTTGCTCCTCAAGTAACCTTTATTGTTCTGTCCTGATTGGAATTCTTCTTTTGTTAGGGCCTTTCTACTTTGTTGCACTTTTGCTTATGCAGATATCTGGTTATGTTGTTGCAATGACCTTTCAGTTCTCTAAATGAACTTTGTGGTGTTGAGTATTTGACAAAATGTTGGTAAAGCCATGAGGATATTTAATCAAACCCAAGGATATTATAGAGTTTATCACCTTTCCTAGATACTTTAAATTTTACAAACTCGAGGGGTTCGGGTTTATGGATTAGGTGCTATCATTGTTGCAAACAATTTGCTTCTTTTGCCTTAGGTTTTGTGTTTAGGCCTGTATTTTAACAAGCTGAATTTGTGTTGTAAAGTGGTAATTATTATTATATTCATTTTAGTATGCTATTAAAATTTAGTCAGAAAAAGTGTGATGTTGTTACACATTAAGCCTTCCCAATTGAACTGATACAAATGATGTAGCCCGAGTGACTGGACATATGCGGAAACAGAATTGAAAAAGAAACTGGGGAGCACTTTTCTGATATATGGTAAGGCTTCTGCATTTTCTTCTTCAATCGGATTCTTGGCCATTTGGGAAATCTTTATCTGATTTTTTATGAATGTGCTTTCTTAGCACATGTCATTCTGTTGCGTCATGCATTTTTCATTTAGTTTATAATATACCTTTGTTTCTTACATGCCTTTTTCATTTTTCTACAGCTAGTTCATCAAATAGTTACGCTAAGACTTTTTCTGGAATTGATGGAGCTGGAAGGAGATTGGCAGATGAAGTAAGCAATGGAATTTCAACTATTAAGATAGTTTCTCATCTAGGGGCTTTTAATATTTAATCATTTAGTTTAGTATAATAAAATATCCACTAGCTCTGCCACAGGTTCTAAATGTAGTAAAGAATACAGAAAGCTTGAGAAAGATCTCTTTTTTAGCTCATTCACTCGGTGGATTGTTTGCAAGATACGCAATAGGAGTTCTTTATTCATCAAACACTCCTGATGCAAGTCCAGACGAAAACCTCTCCAATTCTGAGAATTGGAGCCCAGATAAATCACAATGCAGCTCAAAATTTGGTAAAATAGCTGGTTTGGAACCAATTAATTTTATTACTCTGGCAACTCCACACTTGGGTGTTAGAGGGCGAAAACAGGTGAGATCAAAGGTTTCTCTCTTTTTTCCCACTTCTTTTTGAAGTTAAAATGTTTTTCTATTCATGCCTATGTAAATAGAGCAAAACCATTGCAAGATAACGACGGGGAAGAAATGAATAACATGTAATTTTATGTTTTACGTTTCAGCTTCCATTTCTCTTGGGAGTTCCGGTCTTGGAAAAACTCGCAGCACCTTTAGCTCCCATATTCACCGGCCAAACTGGTCGTCAGCTATTTCTTACTGATGGGAAACCTGATAAACCTCCCCTTCTTTTAAGAATGACATCTGATCATGAAAATATGAAGTTTATGTATGCCTGAAAGGAAGTTAACATTTTAGATTTTCTTATTCTAGATCTTTTTGTTGATACTTTATATATTTTCCCTAATTTAATTCTTTTTCCTTAACAATTGCAGATCTGCTCTTACTGCATTTAGAAGCCGTGTTCTCTATGCAAATGTTTCATATGATCGTATCCATCATATCTGTTATCCTTGAGCTTAAGATTTTGTAACTATATGGTGTTCACATGAGCAGTGATTGTGATTAAGTTCCATTTTCTCCTGCCAGCAATCTTGTTTTCTTGAGCTTTAATCAGACATGGTGGGTTGGCGTACTTCTTCGATAAGGAGGGAAACTGAGTTAATCGAGGTGTGTACATCAAGCTACTTTTCGGAAAGCTGTAATGGGTTTGTGGTGTTATTAAGCAGTTAAGCAGTTTAATGAATATATTAAGGACATTGTTTGATGTTGAATGTTTTGGTTGTGAAAAGAATGGAAAGAGTAAGTGTATCCTAGATTAGGATACTAATTTTTAATGATGCGTAAACCTTGTCGACTATGACGAAAGTCTTGTGTGAATACGTTTGCCGAGATGAATAAATGGTTTTATTTTTTTGATAGTAGAGATGAATAAATAGTTGATCAAAGAGAAAGTTGCAAAAATTAATGTCCCTTGAGAAGCTTATACAAAAATATAGGGAATTTAGCTGCATGACTCAAAATGTAGATCTTTTTACATATGTAATATTTAAAACATTCTATCAAAAAAATAAAATAAAATCTAAAACATATTATTTATCCACACCACCTTGTAGCTACATTAATATCACTAAGGAAGCATGTACATTTATGTATATTTTAATGTATCGTAACATGCTGTGTTCTCATGTCGTGTTCATGTTTTCTAGGTGTTTTTATAATATTATAAAAATTATTATAAAAATTACACAATCATATAAATACTTATTATATTATTTAGTGTATTTTGCTGTATTCGTGTCCTGTAATTTAGAAAGTTGTGTTAGTGTGTTGTGTCCTTGCATCATCTCCATGCTTCTTAGATTATCACCCTCTACACCATGTAATTTGTTATTGGGAGAATCTATAAGGATTAGCAAATATTTTGCTTTTGAAGTCTTTGTTACTTTTGAAATCCTATGATGGTTTTAGACCCTAATTTCTCTCTCTCTCTCTACCATTCATGGTTTTAAAGTTTTGCTAGTTTAGTTAGTTGCTCTCTCTTTGTCGTAACAACATCATGCCACTTCCCTCTCCATGGATGAGTTCCTGTCTCCCCATCCCTTCTCCAATCCATCAGCATTATTGGCCACCTCTTGTGTCAAAGAAGATATCAATGACCTGGGGAAATCCATCTTGCTAGAGTGGAAATCCATCTTAGTGGAGAGGAATCATCTAACTGGAGAAGAAACGATCTTGCTGGAGAGAAATTTCATTGCGCTGGCATGTTACCAGAGGTGAATCCATCTTCAGCGTAGTCTCCATCTCATTGGAGAGGACCCGCCATCTTGCTAGAGAAGAAATCTCATCGGAGTGAAAATATACCTCACCGGAAATGAATTCTAATTCACTGGAGAGTAAAACCATGAAAAAAAAATCCATTGGACTGGAGAAGAAATAGAATTTTGTGCCTTCCAGTATTATCAAAAGGGTGCTGTCAACATTCAAAAAAAAGGATGCTGTCAGCCCTTGAGTTTTTCTTTCCCTCCCTTTTTCTTGAATAAGCAGAGAGATTTGTTTGATCAAAATACATACAATGATAATTTTTGCTCAGATCAAAATTGAGTTTATAATTACTCAAGCATAGCTTGGGTCTGTGCAAGAGTTAGGCCTGGTTTGGTTGGAGGCCGTTTTGGCTATGAACATGTCCAAAATGGTCTCCTACTATTTCATTAAAAAACTTTTCATTTTTTATTCTCAACACATAAAATTTAATATAAAAAATTCACTTTATATCACATTTAACATCATTTTTAATATATTATATTTAATTTTTTATTATTATTTTTTTAAGAAAATAGTTGGAGGTCATTTTGGCTATGGTCTGGCCTCCAACCAAACAAGGCCTTAATGTAAGGATGCCAAATATGTAAATAGGCGTATTTTGGGGTAATGTTGCTTAGAATGAAAACATCCAAATGGATGGCATACATTTTGCAACATTGTCAGCATCATAACTACCAGATCTTGTGGTTGCGTCCTTCATGCTAATTGTCTAGCCATAGATATCTTGTGCTATTTTTTAAAAGTCCATTTGTGATGCTTATTGGGTTGAATTGAAGAGGTCTTGCTTTGAGATATGTCAGTCATTTGTCAGATTGCAATAATTCTACTAGATGGGGAAAGGCAAATTAGTTCAATTTAAAATTATGAAATGTTCAAAAAATTTTGATCTTTAATCCTTTTGATTTGTTTTTTTATGATTACTGAATTGTTAAATTCTGTATAGCTTTGAGCCTTTGCTTAATCATGTAGTCCTAAGACCATGAGTTCACACTGAAACTTATGGGAGACCACAAGTTACGTGTTTACAGTTATGATCATGATGTTTCCTATTACAATTGTGCAGCCGCCGCATCGATCATTTGATGGCTACAAACACGTCGTTAATGTTCAGTATTTCCCCCCTGCTTCCTCAGATGGCCCTGACTTCCCTCCAGAAGCAGCCAAGGCAAAAGAGGCCGCACAAAATGTACCGAACTTGCAAAATACAACTGAATATCACGAAATTATGGAAGGTAGTTGGTAATTACGGAATTTTGTGTAATCTGTTCTTGATTTTATGTAGTCCACCACATATCGAATGTTCTTAACTTGGTATCAGAGGAAATGATACGCGGGCTGCAAAGGTTGGGTTGGAAGAAAGTTGATGTCAGTTTTCACTCAGCATTCTGGCCCTTCTTTGCTCATAATAACATCCACGTATGATGCTCCTAGATTGATGATGAGAATGATTTTTTTATTTTATTTTATTTTATTTTTCCTTCATTTATATATTTATTTTTTGTTATTTTTGTCAGGTGAAGAGCGAATGGCTTTACAATGCTGGGGCTGGTGTAATTGCTCACGTTGCAGACAGTTTGAAACAGGAAGAAATTTTCTCATTTATTGGTGCCAGTCTTTAGGAGAACCATATCTGTAAGCCGTGTACTTCCCTGATAAGTGTCTTCATATTGGTTGCATTTGCTTGTATACTATATATTCCATGTAACATATCATACTGGGGTATAAATAAAAGTAAATAGGATTCGGCATCTACCTTTTTTAAGAAACGTGGTGTTCATCTAAGCTATGTTTTATTCTTTGTTCAATCAGCAGCTTAATTCTTATCTCATACCTTGAGCTAGTTGGCCTTAAATTCCAATTAATTTAAAGGTTTGTTAATATAACATAGTGAACGATATCAATAATAACTAAGTCTTTGTCCCACTAAGTGGTTTATATGAATCTTTTATTTCCATTGCATTCTATCAGATAATAAATTCTTATTTATCTCTAAGTATATAAGAAAATTTCTTATAGTTTCTTGTTACGTTTATTTTGGCATTCTCTTTCTTTCTTTTTTTTTTTTACATGGGCAAGATTCAATAATGTAACTTTCCTTATTGAAGCTTCTACCACCTTACGATTTATATATTTAAATTATCTAAGCTAATTCTCTCTGGGCTTATTCTCAGTTGAGGCTACTCTATTCTTTGTGAATATACTTATTTCTTATCTTGTCCTTTAGTATATATCTATTCATCTATTTTAATATCCAAATTTTTGTGACGTTTATCTTATTTATATATTTCTACTTTGTAGGCTAGCATTCGACACCATATAACATCGCTAGTCTTAAATTGTTTTATAAAATTTACCTTTAGGTCTGAGTGGAATTTTTCTATCACATGATATACCAGATATATTTTTCTACTTTATCCATCTTACTTGGATTTTATTAATGACATCATTATCTATTTCACCATCATTTTATATAATTGATCCAAGGTATTTTAAACACTCACTTTTTCTGATAATTTGGTCACCAATTGTCACATTCTCAATGTAAGTATTTTTTTTCTTAACGAAATGCGTACTGCATATATTTAATTTTTGATTTACTAAGACGAAAAGTTTTACTCTAAAGTGTTTCTTAATAACACTAGTTTTACTTTAGCTCTCTTTAGTCTTGTCTACAAGGAGAATATTATTTACGAAAGCGTACAAGGCGCCTTATCTTGTGCTCCATTCATTTGATATCTTTTAATCTTTAAAATCATATTAAATAACTCAGTGAGGCAACAAATTTTATCTTCCATTTCATTTTAAATATCTATTCGAATATCATTCAGTTCTACTTTTTTTTATACTCCATTTTCTTTAAAACTTTCAAAACTTTGCCTTTACTAATATGCTGAATGGAAAAGTAATTTTTGCATGTCTATTAGGATATTAGTGTACGGATGTTGAGATAGATGCCACGTGTCATCTAGCTTATCAAAGTTCATTTAATCTTGATGGTAATTTGTTGTTTTTGAGTGATATCATAGATTCACAAAAACAATAATGATGAAGGGAAATTTCTCTTTGGATAATTGTGATTTCCCATAAAAGGCATGCTTTATCTAGAGATGGATAGTTAAAGGAAGTAGTAGGGTCCCACAATTGAAAGAACAAGAGAAATGCGACGCCTCAAATTAATTGGTCGTCATAGAGAAATGCGACGTCTCAAATATGACTATTCTGGTGCCCCCTGCCCCTGGTAATTCAAGTCATTTTGAGGGCCTGTTTGTTTGTAATGTTAAATTTAACAAGATTAAAATTAAATTTAGATAGATATTTTTTTTATTAAAAGTTATGAATAATGTGAAATAAAGTTAGTTATTATGTTGAAATATGTGAGGGATGTGATAAAGTTAGTTATTATATTGGGATATGTGAGGGATGTGATATAAGTTAGTTATTATTTTAGTAATGTGTGTAGGATGTGAAATAAAATTAATTTTTAATATTAAATTTTATGTGTGATGTGATATGTCTGGTTAAAATTAAATCAGGTTAATTTTTAACGGTCAAACAAACAGGGCGTCAGTGTTGAATTGTGTGTAATATTTAGCTTTGCATTTTCTAATAAAGTTTTTGGGTTCAAATTGAGTTAACCATAATGCCTATCATTAAAGCATTGTTGACTTGAAAACATATATACATACAATTTCGTTTAGGTTTTTGAGATAAACCTTCAATTTTACGTAAATATATTAAAATAAAAATATATTATTTGAATTTTTTTGTTCAAAATAATTTTTATCTTGATTTTTAAATTTTGTTAAGGAGGCGTTTGGTTCAATGTTATCTTGATGTTATATTATCTAGAGAATGCAATTGTTTAGCTTAATGACATCTACAAATAATCTTCTATTTAATTATAAAATTATTAATCAAACGATGACATCTAGATTACATAATATAATACTAAGATAACACTGAACCAAACGCCCCCTAAGGGTGTGTTTGGTTCAGTGTTATCTCAATGTCAATATTATTTAGATGTCATGTTATTTAAATATCATTGTTATTCATCAATGGATATTTGTTTGGTTCAATATTATGATATTAGAAAATATTAATGTTATTTAAATTATTTTTATTTAGTTGAAAGTTAAATTATAATAACAAATTGACGGTATTATTTTGATATGTTGTCTGATTTGAGGTGACATCTAGATGTCAGCGTGTAATGATATTTTTATAATTAATTATAATATTATTTAAAAATATTATTAAATTAAATAATTATTTTTTAAAAATAACATAATATAATATTGAAATAACACTGAATTAAATGCCCCTCTAAGTTTAATCATTGAGTTATTTTAACTATTAAAAGTTACTATTGTACACTTGAATACAAAGAAGATAAAAACGTTGGAAGTTCAATTGAAACGTTTAAATATATTTTTTTTTTAATTTTTAAAATAGTAATTTAATTATTAAATTTAATGAAATAATTAAAAAATTACCCACAAGGAATGCTTTTTGAGTGGACTTAACTTTTTATAATTTTATATGAAATTAGAGGTCGACCTTGAGATTCGGATGGAATTACCTTTTTTTATTTACTTATATGCTTGGGGCTTTAATTGTTAATAATCTTATTTTTCATAATTATTTTTATGAAATAACTAAATTATGAGATTAAGTTAATTGGACCGGATGGACTTTATTTATAATATTTAGTAATCGGTAGAGATCTTTCAATAAATTTTTAAAAATTGTGAATTAAATAATAATTATAGACTAATTACTAATACCTTTCTATAATTATTCAATGAGTTTTTTTTATTATTTTTTTTTATTGAACTGTTTATATTAAATTTTTGATTTTTTTTTTGGGTTTTATGATATATTTGATAAAATCATCTAATTTAATTACTATGCTAAAAAATAATATTCACTGCTTATCATTAGTGCAAAATTATGTGTGCACTTCTGCAGAAATCTCATGTCTAACTGTATGAATTTGCCTAACACAAACTTTCATAAAGATAAATTTTAATTAATAGCAATACAAAAATAATAATTTTTTTTTGAATTTATCATTATTATTATTACCATTGTTGTCATCGTAATCGTCGTTATTATTATTATTATATCTGCAAGCAATATTTTTGATAATTTATATTTCTGTAACTAAATATCATTAAAAATATCATTAAAAATTTTATATATTTTTGATATATGCTGAAATCTTTTTTTTTCATATATTTCTTTATATAAAGCATCGTAGAAATAATTTTTTTAGTTATTTTTTTCGTCTAAATGATCTTACAATAATACAACATGAAGAATTTTTTTCCCCCACAATATTTACTATTCATTTAAAACTTTTTTTTAATAAAATAGAATGGTTCTTACTATTAAATTATTTCTAGAATAATTTTTTTTATTTAGTCCTGTGCAAATTGTTTTCTTTTCTTAGTTGATTGTATAATTTTTAATCACCTTGCATAGATAACTTGCCTGCTTGCTAAATGTGTATTTCAAAAATAGTTTGTATTGTTTCAAGAGAATAAAAATTTTTATTTTAATAATACGATGTGAAAAAAATTAAATTAATTATTAAAAATTATATTTGTTGTAAAAATTATTATTTTCATTGATATATGAATAGGATGTAAATTAAAGCTGATTTTATATTAAAATTTATATTGAAAATTAATAAAATAATTATTATAAATAATGCGGCTGTAGCTCAATTATAATCCTTTTGAATGTAATTAGGTAAAGGTTGACAGTGAATTTAAAATTAATTGGATAATTTTTAATAATTATTTAATGACAACAGCAACTAAACCTTTTACCTCACTGTATGAAGGGTTTGCTACATAATTATTTGTCAGCTCACCTTTTAATAAAAAAAACACATTTAAAAAAAATTATTATTTAATTTCAAATATTTAAAATTATCTTTTACAATTTTTTATTTCCTTTTATCTACCTATTTATTTTTTTACATTAACAAAATTCAATAACTTAACTCAATTTTAAAATTTTTATCGATTTACAATATATATATATATTTAATCGATTTAAATTACCTCTTTTTAAATTTATTATTAATTGAGGCAATTTTAATTTTCATGCGAATATTTTTATTTTTTATTTTATATTTTTGTGTATATTTTATAATTTTTTAATTTTTTAATTTTAGTAAAACTTATTTTATTTATATATTTATAAACAAAATAATTACTTAAAGTTTTTGTCCTTTTTGGCTGCATAGCTTAAATTTTTTCTCTCTGAGAAATTGAGGGTCCTCAAGCTCCAATTAAACTATCATTATAGTATTTAAATAAGGTTGGAGATATTTCGATGTTTAAATTTTTTTTTTAAAAGAAGTAATTATATATATATATATGTTATTAAAATCTAACTACATTAACTAAAAAATTATATGAAAAATATAATTTTTTATTATATACTTATTAAATTTTGTGATATGAGTTGTGTATAAATTAAGATTTTAAATTTTTTTATAATTAATATAAATATTGAAATGAAAAATTTACATACAGAACATAAAATTTTGAAAAAATTACAAATTTTATGTTAAGTTTTGAAAAAAATACTAAAATTTTTATTAAACTCTAAAAACTAAGTATTAAAATTCAAAACTAAAATTTAAAATTATAAATCTAAATCTCTAAATTATTTTAACACTAAAATTTGAATTTTAAATCTCAAAAATTAATAAATTATATTTTAAAAAAATAATTATTATTAAATTCATTTATATTATCTATTTTAAATTTAATTTAATGATAAATTATTATTGAATTATAAATCATACATAATAAAAGAAGAATTATTTAAAAAATTTTAATAAGATATTTAGTTATTTTTTTAAGATTTAGTGTATAATTTATAATTTTTAAATTTTTTCTGTTTCTATGTAATTTTTTTTGGTTAAACTTGGAATATTAAATATGTAAGTGAGTTAAATTTTAGGGATTTTACATACAGTATATGAAATTTATACAAAATTACGCATTTCACCATCAATTCATAAATATTATCACTATCACATCATATTCATTTAAATT
>JAEMOT010000820.1:72775-109088 GCA_019297695.1 Apostasia ramifera
CGCATTTAAATTCACATGATTATAATTTTTAATTAAAGTAAGAAAATTGATGTGTTTACAGTAAAAAATAAAAATATATATTAGAATTTAAATATTAATGAATTTATGTATTTTAATTTACATATAATATTATAAAGTATATGAAATATGTGAAATGTGTAAAATTTAAATGAATATGATATGATAGTGATAATAATTATAAATTGATAGTGAAATATGTAATTTCGTATAAATTTTATGTATTGTAAAAATTTCTAAATTTTATTGATTGTTAAAAAAAATTGATAAGGGATCTTAGGAAAAGGAATAAAAGAAATTCAGTAATTATTATTATTATTTTTATTAGGAAATTCAGTCATTATTAGCTGTAATGCCTCCTGCCTGCCTGCCTTTCTTTTGCCGCATTCGCTTCGGAGTCGTCCTCTTTTGCCTGCCCTTCTCTGCTTCTCTCTGTTCGTTGCCCTCCGTGATAGAAGAGAAAACCCTGATCCTGCAGAGAATGGCGAACAGCAATTTACCTCGGAGGATCATTAAGGTAATCCATTTCCTCCGATATTGTCAGATCTTATGGAACTGCGCGCCATTAGGCGGCATCATTGCATTTACCGATCGTTTCTTTGGCTTCTACGATCATTTCCAGATATCTGACTTTCTTTTGTTTCTTGATCTTTGACTTGTCAGGAAACCCAGCGCCTGCTCAGCGAGCCAGGTAAATAACTACTTTTGATGGCCGCTGTTTTAGGGATTTTCGGTGCCTGGAACTTTGTGAATTTTAGGGGTTTTGGTCTGTGGCTGGAATTTGATTTCTCTGTGCTCCTTAACGTTTTTGTGCAGCTCCCGGAATCAGTGCTTCGCCCTCTGAAGAAAACATGCGCTACTTCAATGTCATGATTCTTGGGCCTACTCAATCTCCGTATGAAGGTGTTTTTCCTGCTGATTGTTTTTTTCATTGTGATTGCAATTTGTTTAGACCCCTTGCTTTACTTGTTTGTTTAAAGTTTTGGCATTTATTATCATGGTGGTGGATACTCCTGGGTGAATTTTTGTTGTTGCTGTTGGCCTAGATGACTACTCAACTCGAGTTCAAATGTAAATTCCAATCTCTTTCCCTTGATGTTCCCACTGAAAATTCTAATCACTTTCTTGATCTCCCAACTTGAGTTCAAATGTCAAGGAGTTGAGAAATGTTTATTTTTGCGGGAAAGGGATTGAATGTGTTCTCCGTAGTGAATTTATAGGAGTTGATGTCCTCACGAGTTATGGTTACCTCTTTGCTCTAGACTATGGAAGAGATGGAGTAATTGTTTGTTGTGCATAGTTTGGCATAGAATTCCTTCATTGGTCTAGGTTAGCAAGGAGGCTGCTCATCCATGAAGGATTGCTAACCATGGCAATTGATGAGTTTTACAACAACAGGGTTAAATGTGGAGAGTTTTTAACTTCCTAACCTGAGAAACCCTAGTATCCTCAAAACTTTTCTAATGGTTGTAAAATGTTGGTCCATGAAGATGATTCCTTCCTTAACAAAGTACTAAAGTTTTGAACCATCAGTGTCTTGGGTAGAAGAGGAACTAGGTTAGATGAAGGAAGTAGATATGAGAGGAGGAGAGTAGAGAGAGAAGATAGGAGAGATACATGGGAATATCTAATGACATAAGGAAGTTCCTTCTAGAGTTGATGGAGAGGGCCAACATTTAGATAGAGTGGAGGAAGTGAAATTGGATGTGGGATAAGTGCGAAGAAGTGTTCAATTTACAAACAAGAGGTTTGGGTAGGCGGTCGAGTTGGGAAACTAGCTTGGTGGAATTTGTTCGACTGGCACAAGTGCAAGCAAAAGTTTTGTTATTTGAATTTCGTTAATCAAAATTTGAATATGCCATAGGATTTGTTTTAGCTAATAAATGCTCTAGTTTGAATGAGTGGTCAATTTGAATTGGACACTACTGCAAACAATTTGAGCCAATCCTACAAATTCAAAATTTTGGAATTTGATTGTTGTGCTAACACTAGAATACTAAATTTTCAATAGTTACTGCAATTAATTTGCATTATTAGTCTTATCTATTGAGCCTACACTCCTGAAATGTGAAATTGATGTCGAATTGGTTTAGCGGTCATGTTAAATAAGTCATTATTCTCAAGAGCTTGAAATTGAGCATTTTTTGGAGCAAATAAAAACAAAAACATTTTTTGTGTCCTTTTTTCTTAATAATGTAAATATCTCATATTTAATTCAAACCAATAGCACCACCATAATTGGTGTATATCATTATCCGTTATTGTATTACCAAGAGGTAGTATTAACGATATTTCTACCAACTAGGAAGCTTTGAATCTGAGAATAATATCTCAGGTAGCATCGAAATATGGAATTAGTATTTTTGATAGAAGGAATCAGTATACACATTTGATTCAAAGCAATAATAGGAAAAATATTAGTATACATCATTTTTCAAAGTAACAATATTTTGGTGACACAGAATATTATCCAACGCAATATCTTGCTGATATAATTCTCAAAAAGAGAGTCCAAATTGATCATTAGTACAAAAAATGCCCAAGAAACTAATATAGTTCATTCATATGACATCCAAAACATACATTGCCAAGTTCAACAAAATCCTCAGGAAAGTATCACAAAAGCTAGTTGCTATCTAATCCATACTACTGTCAGATGGTTGGCTCAACAAAATATTTGTTCAGCTCAAGGAATGACAACTATACAAACACAAACCAATACGAATAGGGCAACATAGTTAAAGCTAGATGGGAGTTGTGGTAAAGGTCGGATTGGAGTTACATATATTCTCAGCCCAAGCGGGGAGTTCATCGTCTAAAAGAGACAAATGTATCCCTATTTTTAGCGATTTTATTACTTTTTAGCTTTTTCACGAATGCCTTGTTGGAAAGTTTTGTAATTGAACGCAACCTCTCGGTGGTCGCTGCAATTACCCCCTTTGAAGTGTTATTATCTAGCTATTGATTAGCAACTTGAGTTCTTTTAACGTAAAGAACATGTTTGTCAACATCTTCTTCTTGCTTAATGCCTCGCACCTTCTTCCGCCTCTTCCCTTGCTTCCAGCTTTAGTGGAACTAGAACCTTTTATGCTTGCTCTACTTGCACTTCCTTTCATTGAAATATCCTTACTCGACTTGATCGTTTGTTTGTTCTTCAATGTCAATTGCTTCCCTTTCTTGTGTACCTCCCTCCATTTTCATTTCTAATTTTTCAATTGTTATACTACTCCTGGCACTATCTTTGGCACAAATTATTTTCATTTTATTGAAATGAATAAATTCATTCAACCCGTATTGTTTATATTCGAGATCTTCCTACAGTCATATAGAATAATTGGCTTTAGTCTTAGAAGAGTGTGCTCAAAATTTTAATTGATTTTAATTTAGTTTGAATTACATACCTTCAGCATCTCGTCCCATAATGCCCCATCCACATCAGGTAGGCATAATGTCATTCCACTTCCATCCACCTTGTTTCTTAAGATCATGATAACACTTCCATTTTGTCTTCAAATTATGCCAAATATCCATAATCTTTTGCTTGCTATGGTTGGAATTGAACTTCTCATTTAATTTTTGAACAATTTGATTCCAAATTGTGCTTGAGTTTGGTTGTGAGGCCTTGAGCTCATTGTGTTTGCCTACCTCCAACGTCAAATCAATAAGATAACTCCTTTCTAAATCTGTCCATTTTGTCCTACAAACTTCCTCCTTTTGTTTCTTTCATGCCTTCTCCAGTAATTTTCTTTTCTTATTTGCACGACTCATTGGCCTTTTTTTTACTGGAAAAAAGTGTGTTCCAATCAACTTACGAAGTAAAGGCAGACATAAGAAGTAATAACCTTGCTCATTGAACTAACCTTTGTAGTAATAAGTAATGAATCTTTTCTGAAGTTTATTATTACACTTCTTACAAAAGACTGGTTTATTCTCCACTGTGTCGATGGAAGATTCGCAATTCATCAAATTCTAAACTATAGAAATCATCATTTTTTTTTATTTTTTGTCAAAATCATTAAGACCTGAACTAAGCATTATTCAAACTCCACTGTCGAGATCTCCAAGCGAACACTGTAAATCTCCCAACCTAAGAAAAATTGCACATCCTCTGTATATATGGAGCTCGGTGTGAATAGTATAAGGGCAAAGCATTCACCAACTGCCTACCCCCTTTCCAAAAAGGCATAGAAATCATAAAACCACATCAAAGGAAAGAACAATGGCCCGAGTACTGTAAACTTAGAAAATTTCATAGATGAAGTGGATATTGACTTGGTCAAGACACAACAGAAATAACGCAAACAATCATATATTATGTTGAGTCATATCATGTGAAATAAACGTTATTGTTCTGTAAAATAAAATCTCAGCAGAGATGTATGATGTCACCAAATACAGGTAAAGAGCAATGGTAATCGTTGAACAAGCATGTACATTACAAAGAACCAGGTAAAGATAAAAAAATTTCATCAAAGACAAACCATAGTAGCATCCAAGTTTAGGTGGACTTACCGCAGTAGATATAAAGAGAAGATCAGGGGCTTCGTGCAAACATGTACAAACCTCTCCGAGCTGCAAGGATGGAGACAGCTCCTCATCAACAATGTAGGCATGCTTATATCATCGGGGAAGAGGCGACAGACTGTAGGTCAAATGATGGAAACCTACCTAAATCTACCCTATTTTTACCATAGCCGTTGTAGATCTGTTGAGTGGCAAAGATCATCCTCAGATCTAATGCAGAGAGGTCGTGATAGCCTAGCTAGTAACTATGCCCAATCTCCCTCATCTTGCAGCCCTAATTACTTTGGCCATCCCCAATCCTCCCCCACTCCCGGTTCACTTAAGTTGAACTTAACGGAGAACATAATGTTGGTAAAGACCCTTTAACACTATTCATTAGTTTTAAACAAACAACTTAGGCTTCGTTTGTTTTGAAGTTAAAAATTAACCTGGTTTAATTTTAACTTAGCATATCACATCACACATAAAATTTAATATTAAAAATTAACTTTATTTCATATCCTACACATATTACTAAAATAATAACTTATATCACATCTCTTACACATTCCAACATAATAATTAACTTTATATCGCATCTCTCATATATCTTAACATAATAATTAAATTTATTTCACATTATTCACAACTTTTAATAAAAAATATCTCTATCTAAGTTTAATTTTAACTTTGTTAAATTTAATCTTACAAACAAACAGACCCGTGTTTAGATTAGTTCAAACAAATCCATGTGTAAGTGTCCAAGTAGATGGGAGGTAGAAAATAATATTATTTTTTAACTTGTGCGATGATTTAGTTTGCGCACTCATTTTGCAAGTATCACTTGAGCGATCTTTAGCAAATGTAATGTTAGGCAAATCATTATTGATGTTAAGCTTGGAGAGTTTGTTAAGGATATGCATGCTTGCATGCCTAAGTCTCTAATGCCAAAGCCAAGATTCATTTACATGAAAAGATGATTAATTTTTGTATTCTGAAGTGAGCTAAAATCAAGTTTGTAACGTTATTAATGCAAATTCTGGAAAGAAAAAAAATTTCATTGTTAAGCATCATGTCACACTTGGAAAAAGAAAAATTATCGTGAAAACCTCTATCGCATAATAGTCTGATCTAGTCTAATCTAGCCTGATCAAGCTCCTTTGATGTTGGTCGTTCATTTTTTATCTCACATTAAGGCTAAAAATGTATGTGAGGGTTAAAGTTAAATTTCTTATGCACGTGATTAAAACCATCAAAATTAATATGGATTGAATTGTTGTGGTGATCTAATAAATTTCGTGAGGGTTAAAATTATCGTGAAGTACCTTTCAGCTTTCCTTTGCTGAATGACTAATAAATTTCTTTGGCCTTTCGTCTCATCTATTTAGTAATTTTTTTATAATAAAGTTATTTAAAGTTGAATTTCTTATGCAGTGTGGTTGAAATCATCAAATTAACATGGATTCGGTAGTTGTGGTGATCTGTATATGTTTTTGGCTTTCCTTTACTGAATGATTAATTGTGGTTTTTGACATTTCACCTCATTTATTCAATATTTTTTTTATAATAAAAAAAAGAATGTGGAGGCTCCTGGGGTGTGACTCTAATGTTAGAAAAAGAACTACTTTACATCTCTGTATGGATCATCGTGGAAAGGAGCTTAGAGCCGAGGATGAAAAGGTATGGAGGGGACAACCCGGCCTCAACCTCTATCTAGTAGTGATACAAGGCGATCGCTTCCCATTAATCAGCAATGCGTACCACGATTATCTGATGCACATACTTACCAATCTCCTTCATTAACCAAGGAATCCAAGGCGATTAAGCATTGCATCGAGGTAATCCCAACTGATTCTATCGTAATCCTGCTTCATGTTGGTCTTCACCGTCATGTACCCATCCCTTGACTTTAGTGTCATCAGCTTGTGCAAAATTTTTTGTGCCAAATTGCAATTGTCCGCAGTGAAACAACTCGGGATAAATGCACCTAACTCTAGAGATACTAGGCTAGAGAAATGCTCCTTCAATCTGTGAACAAGTTTCTTTGCAATTGCCTTATACGTTGTGGTACAGAGGTTAATAGGTCTAAACTACCTTGGCTACTCTGCACTACTAGTTTTAGTCATCAAGGTAACAAGAGTATCTTTCCAGGCTTGAGGCATAAAGCCAATGTTGAAGGCATGGAGGATTGTAGCAACCACTCTTTGACCTGCTATATCTCAGTACCCTTTAAAGAAAGTACCAGTGATTTCATTAATTCGTGAGACCTTGTTGGCTAGAAAAAACACTACTATTTTGATCTTTGCTATGCTCATTGCCTGAAGCAATTGTCCAACGGTTGTCGGTGAAAGGGTGACTCTTGGTTGCAAGTTAGAATGGAATTTATTAACTACATCACTTGTGCCCCATTTATTAGTGAAGGACTCCATCATTGTGGTTAGTATAATTTTCTCCTAGAAATATCAATAACAGCTCGAATCCAGTTTTCTCTTCCATCTTGTGGTTGCTTTATGAAAAAAGACCGTATTCCTATCCCCCCCCCCTTTCATCACTCAGTGAGCCATAGCCTCTGCCACCTCCTAGTCTCAACCCTTGCCATTGTAGTGTTATAATTTGCAGCCAATTAAAGCATCTTAGTGTGCTCCACCTCCAAGAGGCCTCTGGATGTGGCCTTTCTAACCTATAAAGGGGGAATAGCCTGATCCTGCTCCTTCATTTTTGTTTCACATCAAGGATAAAAATGTATGTGAAAGTTAATGTTAAATTTTTTATGCAATGTGAATGAAATCATCAAAATTAACATGAATTCAATAGTTGTGGTGATCTATATATGTTTCTAGCTTTCCATTACTGAATAGATGTGCCAAAAAATATACCCTTTCTTCTTGCTCATTGTTACTACTTATGCCTGAACTTTATAGCCATTTCGCAAGTTTAAACATGCTTGAAAGGTACTTCTTTGGTTTGTTCTTTTATTCTTATTTTTAGTATATTGGTATGTTCTCTTTGACAATGCGCCTTTGCTGAGTCCTAAGTCCCGAATGAAAAAAACGGAAGCTTGTATTAGGTAATTAACAAGCAGCGTAAAATTTATCGAACAATCATGATGTGAATCTTTTAAGAAATTACGCTAAAACTAAGGCGTTCCTTAAAAGCAATAATGGAAAAAATGTGCATGGAGATAATGATCATGCATAATTGCGTTTCTCTTGGGCCCTAAACTTATTGAAAGGTCATGATAATTGTACATTGATTATGAGCATAGAGGTGATGCTGAATCATAGAAAAATTCAAGCCTTTCTGTTGTCAATTACCTTCATGACCAAATGGACTGAGATTTGAAATTTTGATATTCTATTTTCTTAAAATGTTTGCTAAATAGGAGTTTACTTTTCTGAATATTGTCCTAATGCATGTTCTTTTTCTCCTGATAATCTTTATGGTTTGTGCTGCATGTATCACTTATGGGTTTTTTTTTGAATCTTTTTCCATACAATCTGAATTGCCCTTGTCAGGTTGTTAGTTGAGCTTTGTTTGCATGTCATGTATAACTACACCGCAGCACATACCATGCTTTCTTTATTTCCATGTCATGTAATTTGTTGTTGGAATTTCACTTTGGCTTAACAAAAGCATGACAAAAAGGAGTGAATAACCATTCCTATTTGCTTTTGGAGTACATGTTTGTTCATGCTCATAAGTTGTTTCTTTTTTAATTTTTTCCTCTTTTTTTCACATTTATATGTATGATGACTGGGAAATCGTTTTTATTGTCAATTACTAATTAATCCTGAAAAGGTATATTATTTTTGTACTTTATTTTTTTTAATCTGAATCTAATACTATTTTGTTCTTGATTTCATTATGGTAGGAGGCGTTTTTAAGCTTGAATTATTTCTGCCAGAAGAATATCCAATGGCTGCTCCAAAGGTTCGTAGACTGCTTTTGGAGATGTTTCTGTTATAAATATTGTTGAGGTTTATGTTTGTGACTCATGTGGTTTCTTCTCAAAGGAATTTAGTGGAACCATGTAATTTTAGAAAACTTTTTTTTTGAATGATTTTAGAAGACATTTTGGTGAGGAGATATTTTGCCATACATGATTATCAATTTTACATAATGGACTTTTGAACTTGCTGGATATGGTATCTTGCAACTGGAAATGTTCTCTATTAAAAATCTCGTCATATGAAATATTAGGCATATGCATATTAAGTAGTGAGCATCATTGATTTCCCAGGCTTAAGTTGGTTGAGGAGGCCATTGTTTGGAAGTTGTTCAAACAAATCTCTATTTCATACCAAAATAGTCAAAGTTGAAATCATATTACTTGCCTCGAGTATGGTCAGTTTTTGTTGTAGGATCCTCTATATTTTGCATTTTCTAGCATGGTTGACAATTTCATTGTATAATTTAATTGGTTACAAATTAATATCAGTTTTGGTTGTCACTTCGATTGCTACAGAATCATCATGCCTGTAATTTTAAGACTCTGAATTTGATTTTATGAGGGCTTACTACTGAACTCCTTGTTTCTCTATCTTATGCAACTTCTAGCTCAGCTCTGTTTTCATTGTGGAGCATGCTTTTGCTTCTCATTATATTTTTGTGCATTCAGTTTGTATTACTACAATTTGATTTGAGCTTGACGTTTACTTTCTGTTTTTCTTACAATTGTTTGCCTTATACCATGAAAAATATTTCAAACTCCATTTGTTTTGCTGCTACAGTTCTTATGATATGAGCTTGAAAAATAAAGAGGAAGACAAATAAAAGAGTTAAAAACTCAATCCTGAACTGGAAAGAAAGTTAAGCTTAATTGATGGTTTCGAACCAACATTTTCCAAGCATTGCATGGTTGATTGATTATTTCTAAGAAATATAAATTCACTATCTTCAACTAGAACTTTTTTTTGTTTGGTTGTTCGGATATGTTTATCTTTTATAACAATAACAACAACAAATCAAACTTTTACCCTACTAGGTGGGGTCGGTTATATGAATCATTTATTTCCATTGTACTCTATCAACTAATAAATCTTTATTTAGCTCCAAATCTATAAGATTACTCTTTATAGTTAGTGGTTATGTCTTTTTTAGCCTTCCGTTTTCTTACATTGGCAAAATTCAATAATTCAACTTTCCTTGCTGCAGTTTTGATTGACCTACGAAAAATATCTGTCTTTTATAGTTAGGGATATTTTGTTAAGCGATTTAATGGAAAATTTAAAGAGAGAAGATTTACATTTGATTTTTTTTATTTAGTAAAAGCTTATGATAAAATTTTAAAGGAAATGCACTGGAGAGTTTTGAAAAAGAATAGGATTGGTATTGCTTACATTTAATAATTTAAGTTATTAAAGACATATATAAGAGGGTTGTTACTTGTGTTCAAACATAAGAGAGCTTGACTAAATATTTTCCTATTATAGATGGATCACACTAATGCTCAACTTTAAATCCATATTCTTTTTTATTGAATGCAAAGCCAATCAAGCAAGAGGATCTTTTCATTTTTTTTAACCCTTTAGTTGCCTTCTAGACTTCTAGTGAATCGGAGGTAAATGGCCTTGCTTACATGGAGCTAAATAAGATGTTATTTGATAGGGTGCAATAGAAACAAAGGATTTATGCCAATCCCATCTAGTAGGGTAAAAGTTTGGTAGTTGTTGCTATTGTTGTTGGGGATATCATCTCCTATACATGACAAGTGAAGAGTCTTGGTGGCATTCAAAAGATGTTTAAACAAGCATACCTTTGAAATAGAAAAATGAAGTGGAAATTTGTTTTTTGGGCTTTTGTTGGGCTTTTTAACTTTATCATGTGGTCTTTGACTTGGGCTTTTGTAGTGATCCTAGTAGTGGTTATTAAACCTCTTGTAACCATTTAACATAAGCTTGGTTTGTTGGATTTACCCAGTAATAGTTTTATATTTACATATCTCATGCACTAATTTCTCTGTCTTTTTATTGTGGATTCTATGCGTGATATATATAGATAAAAATATATATATTAGATGATTCTTGAAATAATTGAGACAAGAAGATTCGAACTTAACACCTTTTACTCTAATACTTTCTTAGGTTTCTGATAAGTCACCTAGCCTAGAAACTTCTATAGGTTGTGGTTTAGGAATAATGACTCAGGCATAATTTTCATTCTTACAGTGGGTTTAATTATAGAATATGCTCATAGACAATGGCGTCACTAGTAATCTTAATTATAAGAAAAATAAATGTTTGTTAGGATTACCTATTGCTCTTAATTAAGCTAAGGGTAAAGACAGATTTGTGTGCCATTTGGTTAACCAATCAAATAGAAATGGTAACAAGGTAGATAAAAATCATACCCAACCCATTATCTTTTAACTAGTACTCTTACTCACCTTATACCTGCTTCCGCCTCATTACTAGCTGTCTCACTTCTTTTCTACAACTCCAAATCTATAACTAATGATTTATTTTAGATTAAAATGATAAGATTCGACCTATTTAAATCATTTTAGCTGTAGGATTAGATAATTTTATATTATAGATTGGGATAGGCATAATTATGCTATAACCAAAATCAACCCATCCCACAATGAGGGTCATGGGTATAACTTTGCAACTCATGTAATTTGATAAGTCTTAATCTAATTTGATAAATTTTTATTTACAATTTAGTTCAATTTAAAGTTTAAAATAATATTATTGTGGGATTTAAAATTCTTGCTTATCATATAAGTATATTATGGAAAATAATTGGTATTGAATTAACATAATTTGATATTTGAATTTGCTGATTTTCAAATTAACATATATTCTCTGTTTGTCACGAATCAGTGAGCTATGGCACATTTGTTTTAAATTGTAATTGATGCCTATTTGCTTTTCTTGCTCTCTCACTGAAAATGTGAAACACGAGTTGCAGAGTATCACCATCTCCCTTTCTCTTTGTCCTTAAGTCCTTCACCGAGAGCTTGATAGCCATCAGTATGGAAGGAGAGAGAGGGGGGAGGGAGGGAGGGAGGGAGAGGGATATAGAGATTAAATTCTTTCCACCCTCTTTTCTCTCTCATCAAAAGTCTTAAACTATTATTAGGCCTCCTCTTTAATGTTATTGCTAATTGTTTTGAGTTCAATGACCATTAATATTTTACTATTTATTAACTCAGTTTCCAGAACTTTCACTTTTATAACAGGTCCGGTTTCTTACAAAAATATACCATCCCAACATTGACAAGGCAAGTACTGTTTTCTTTGCCCATATTGTGTCTTGTGAAATATTTGTCTGAAGGTGGGCTTCTTTGCTGCAGCTAGGAAGGATATGTCTTGATATTTTGAAGGATAAATGGAGTCCAGCTCTGCAGATTCGAACAGTACTATTGAGGTGAGAGAACTTCATACTTTCCTTGTATTAGAGGATTATTTTCCCCACACTGTTCATTAGATAAATCAAATCAAGCATATGTTCCGTTTGACAGTAAAAAAACTGTACATTTAACTAGCTTTTCTAGCAATTTGTTATGTTATACTTGTTTATTTCTGTAAGAAGACCTACGCAATGTTATAAGATAATAAGATACTACTTTTTTTTATCTGTAATTGGGACTTGAAACTTGATCTATAAGTCTGAATCATGACCTGCATTCATTTTTGTGACAATTTCACACCAATCCCATATATCTTAAATATCTCTAGCAAACTCTCCAAATCTTTTAATCATTTCAATCCATACCCTATGTTAAGAAGTTTGGATTTTTGACAGTGTTTGACTGCAACTGATTATCTATCCAAATAGCATAAAATATAACCTTTTCAGGTTTTGAGTTTGGGGTTTAGTTTTTAGGATTTAGTTTTTATTGGTTAGGGATTTAGGGTCTAGAAAGAAGAGTTTTGATTAGGTTGGTTTAATTCTAGTTATGATAACGGCGGTTCAAAATCCAAACCTATTGACTGTTGAGCCAATTTAGAATGGCTAGAAGATTTGAAGTTTCTTGATATCTTAAAGAATTGGAGAGTAATACGATATTAAGACAGTTCATTTACATAAATGCCACAAAATGTTGGCTATCAAATTATTCTAAAAGAGCTATTTACACGTATAACATTTGTTGATATATTTATACACTCCTTTTCTCTACTACCAGCAACAACTAATCATTTTGTACCCATCACACGCAAGAGCACATTACAAATGTGTGAGAATAACACCAAAGATGATTAAAAGGGCATTTGGTTTAATGTTGTCTTGATGTTATGTCGTATCATCTAAAGAAAATAATGATTTAATTTGATGATATGTGTAGATAATCTTTCAAAAATTTGTGAAGTTGTCAAACAATGATATTTAGATGTCACGATATCCAGGTAATATGACATGATATCAAAATAATACCGAATCAAATGCCCCCTAAGTCATAATTTGAACCACTTTATGATATACCCTTTTGTTTTTTTATGTTCAATGATCTATCTCAGCATATGACTTTTTTTTTTTTGTTGATATAGCATCCAAGCACTTCTAAGCGCTCCAAATCCAGATGACCCACTGTCAGATAACATCGCTAAACATTGGAAGATGAACGAAGCAGAAGCTGTAGACACAGGTTGGTCACTCTATCTTCCTTTTTTTTGAGTTCTCCTTTATATTTCTGCCTTCTAACACTTCTTTATTTTCATGATATGGGACTAATACAAAGCCAAGGAGTGGACGCGTCTATACGCTAGTGGAGAATGAAGGTATGTTTGATATTAAATAATTGCAAGATTTGCGTGATATCTTCTTTTCTCCATCAGGTAGGAGGTCACTGATCCCTTAAACTGCTGCATAGTGTAAATTTTCTCCTATTTAAAAGCATCTAACTGTGATGCAAGTATAATCAGATATTGGAAGTGCTTCTTAGTTTGGTAATACTCGAAACTCAATTCGTGAAGTATTCGGAGCATTAAGCCGTCATCCATCAACTGATAGTTGTGTTTGTTCGGTTTGCTCGGCCTCGTTTTACAATAGATCTGTTTGTTTCGCACTACATTGGGATTATCATAAATTTTCTTCTGAAAATCTGGTGGTCTTATCTGTGATAGATTAATTGATTAGATTATTGATCTGAAGATTATTTGTTGATTTGAAAATCCCAATGTAGCATGTAAATTTATTTCTCTGCAACAAAGTTTACAAAAGGGTTATGCAATAGAATTAATTTAAGATCACAATCTAGATATTCACAAGAGTTAAAGTTTAACGAATGAGTTTGTTCAGAATTTTTAAAGCTCAACTTTTAAATGAACGAGTTTGAATATAGTAAACGCATATAAAGATTATCGACATGCTTCAGTATTATGATATATTTTGTAACGATATTATTATTCAGTATTGTTGCTTAACAGTAACAAGATATTTATCTTTTATTTGTTCCTATAATTGATTTAATCCATGGTTAATAAACTGTTTATAAACAAATTTTATTTATTAGCTTGATAAGAGCTCGTTTTAGATGGAAACTCGATGCTATGCTTGATAGTCGTGACATAGAGCTCGATTGTTATTCATGAATAAACTCAAATCGTTATTCATGAATAAACTCAAATCGAGATCAAGCTCATACATGTGCAGGGGTGGTGAAAATCGAAATTTGCTCAAAATTTCGCTCTCATTTTACTCAATTTAGAATCGACTCAATTTTTCAGACTCGATGATAGCTCGCTCAAAAAGCTACTCGATACGAGTATAAACATAAATATTTAGCATTTTTTAACGAATAATTGACTAATTTTGATATGTAAAATTTTAAAAATAAATTTATAATATTATTTTTGATATATGTAATACATATAATTGATAATTTTTTATGAAGAATTTGACTTGTAATTTGACTTGATTTAAATAAAAAATTGACTCAAAATTCAAAAACTTTGGAAAAGTTTAAATTGAATTTGACTCAAAATTAAAAATTTTACTTTCAAATTGATTTGAGGCCGCTCAAAATTGACTTAAAGTACACCTATTTACATATAAACGAACAAAACTTGAACATAGTAGCTAGAAATTTGGCTCGTTTTTGAACAAGCTTGAACATAAACGTGATCAAGGTCTGGTCTGCTTAGTCCATTTACCCTACCCCCAATGCCATGAAAACTAACCCCAATTTTATTAGGTCAAATAACATCAGCAACAAGCCTTTGCACAAACTCATTTTCTATGATCTGGTTCAAAATCATTTATCAAGTTCTCTCTCTCTCTCTCTCTCTATATATATATATATATGTACACACACACCTACATATGTAAGCACAGAAATTGACAAAAAATGATTTATTATTTTTTTGAATTTTTTAGAAAATAGTAATTTATTGATTCGATGATAGCGTTGTAAAAATCGGATTAAATCGCATGATCTGATTGTCAATTGATACGTTATTTGTTCCCATTTGACTAAATAAAAGATTATATATTGAATCTAATTAAAATGATAAATAATTAATTTATTTATGTGATTTTTTATTTTTTTAATAATAATAATAATAAATTAATAGGACGGATAAGATTACTATTTTAAATATTTATAATTATTTTTATAAGTATTTTCGACCGTGAGTAAATTAGTTTTTTCACTAATCTGATTTTTACAGCATTAATTTCTACAATTTTGACATGCTAATTCGAGTAAATTGAATCATAAGCTGGATTTTCTACAAAAAAAAAAGATACGCAAACAAATTGGAGAAAAATTCGTGCAAGTTGTAACCATAAAAGTTAGTTTAAAAAAATAGAAAAGTCTTATTTGTTATTTATGTAAACAAATAAATTAAATTTTAACCCTTGATTTTCATCAATTACACTCAGGTCCCTGAGTATAAGATTTATTATCACACAGATTCACTTTTTTAAAATTATAATATTGGAATTCTTAGTTTTTAAAAATATCATATAGTTCCTTTTTAAATTTTTTTATTATTAAAAAATATTAAAATTATCATTATAACTTTAGCCCTCTCCCTCTCCACCTGATTAGGTGCCGCCACACCCTCCGCGGCCCGCGACACCGCCGACAGTCGCCTCCCGATCTGGCGGCCACGCCACCCCGNGACGGATCGGGTGGCAGGAGAGAGATAAAGGTATAATTGTAATTGTAATATTTTTTTTAATAATAAAAAAATAAAAAAGAACTCATATGATAATTTTTTAAAAACTAGGAATCCGATGTTATAATTTTAAAAACGTGAATTTGTGTGATAATAAGCCTTAAATGCAGGGGCTTAAGTGCAATTTGCCCAACTTTTTTTTATAATAATTTTTTCATAAGGCTTTTACCGACTTGTTTGGGTCTCCTTCAATCCGGAATCCTATACCCTATGAAGGCAATCAGATTATTTACTTTTCTAGATAGCAATCTGATTATTCTCTCTCTCTCGGCCGTCTTCTTCCCCGGATCTCTCGCATTATCTGCATCATCGTGATCGATTGACGCGCGCCTTACAGGCTTCGGGCGGCGGAGGCAGTTGCGGTGTCGACTAAGGTTCTGTCTTTTTCTCCAAACAATTTTAGGGGCCGTTTGGATCAGCGGTAGAATAGGCTAACCCAGGTAGCTTACCCCCATTAATAACTTACCTTCACTGGGATAAGAGTTTTAATGCGATTTTCTATTTGGATGATAACCTGGATGAACCTGGGATAAACATAAATTCTGTTTGGTAAATTAATACCTTAATTCTGGATAGTAATAAAAGAAAAAACGAAAATAAAAAAATATTTAAAATTCATAATAGCTTAATTCAGGTTATATTTTATTATTTTTTATTAAATATTAATAATATTATTTTTTAAATTTTTTTTTTTTTAATTTTAGGTCATTAGATTAAATATGAAGTGATTGGATTGTGTTTTACTATTTCCTATTCCTCTTTTTTTTCACAACTTTTAAGATAAATATCATTTAGGTTCATAAAATTAGAGAAAATATTTTTAATTAAATCCCAAATTTCAATAATATTTTCAATTCAGTTTTTAAAGTTAACAAAAAATATTTTGCTTATATTAATTTTTATGAACTTTTCTAACATATTAATAGAGGATAAAATATGATTTTTTGACTAAAAAAATTACATATGAGTGGATAAGAACTAGGGGTGTTAAAAATATTCGAAACTCGAAACTCGCTCGGAACTCGTTCGATTTTTGAATCNTTACAATTTTTTTACAATTCCGAGTTGATTCGAATCATGATCGAGCCGGCTCGAAATCGAGTCATTTCGAGCCGAGCCAGCTCGAATCATATCCCATTTCGATTTCGGACCTATTTCGAGCCAATCCTAGCTCGAAATTTTCGATTTCGAGTTGAGTTTGACTCGCTCGAAATCGGCCCGATAACAGCCCTAATAAGAACATGATATGGTTAAAAAAAAAAATTTAAGCCTATTCAATAAACTTTTTAATGAAAGGTATATTTAATAATTTAGGAACTCAAATGATAGATTTTCAAATTTAGTGCACTTGTTTAATATTATAGCATAATCTCAGGGATCTAAATGACATTTATCCAAGCCTTGACCCCTATAAGCCCTTTGCACTCATTCCTCTTCAGATTCTCGCTGCTCGAACCGGATCTCCCCTTCTCTCCAGCACCTCCGACGATCTTCAGAGGTATTATCTTCCTCCTCCTCTTCTTCAAAAGCCCTAATTTTGATACTCCTGACGACACGCCGGATGCCTGACGCGGTGCCTGACGCGGTGCCCGGCAGCTTGCGCGGACAATCCCATCAACCGCTCGCGAAGGCGTCGCGCGCGAGAGACTCCGGCATCTCCGCCATCTGCGCCGTTACCCCAGCATCGCGCATGGGGCAGCTAAATCCCGGGATAGGGGGTTAAGGGAATCCCGCTGGGTTTGTTAACCCAGCTAACCCACCTATACCAATCGGCCCCTTAGCTTTTGGGTTTCAAGTCGGAGTAATAAATTAGGGTATTTTAGAGATAAAAGGGCTAAGAAAGAACTGAGATAGCAGGATTGAAGGTCAACTTTTACTGACTTCTCCCATCAAGGTTGTCAAAGTTTTTCTGTGTAGTGGAACCAATACTAATCAATACTGGAATATAATGCGGAAAATTAGAATAAGTTTGGGAGGAAAGTGAAAGTTGGAATTTTGTGAATTCTGGTTTTATTTTCAGTTCCTGAGGATCATATTCTGGAACCGTGGCTTCCAAGAAATAAGATATTGGTTTAATCACAGTATTCACATAAGGACAACCATGCGAGGAAGGAAAGGGGAAGATGAATTTGAGGAAGAAAAAGTTTCTTCTTTCCTTTGTTATGGTAGCATGTAGCTACTGTAACTTACGATTTGCCTATCAATTATGTTAACTTCTATATTCCACCAATCAAAAAAAAAAACTTCTATATTCCAACTCATAGTTAATCACAGCTAAATATGTACTGTTTGTATTTAAACGATCATTAGCATACGAAATTATGGTTTTTTAAAAGGTTGGTCTACTATTTTATGCTAATATATGCGTGGGATTGATGGTTCTTATGGAATTGCCAATTCTGATGTTACTGTCAGTAGCATACATTTTTGTGGTGCAGCCTTCCACTTTTTATTATTTTATTTATCTTAATTTTTATTTTCTGGCAGGGGCTGTAACTTTAGTTGCTGTACTTCTACTAGATATTTATATGAAATTAAGTTTTGGATTGTGCTTGAAATTACTCTTAGGTCAAAAGATTTAAACTTTTCAAAGCCTTTACAAACTCTCCAAAGAGAAGGTTAACCAAAAAGACAAGATTTTGTATTAACATTAATGAAGTTCAAGTTTAAACATGCTATCGTATTAGACTTTTAGAATATCCATTGACATTTGTATTTTCATATATTTGATTACTCTTTGACTGCTTTGTAGGTTTGCTGAAGACTTGATAGCCAGGATTTTGGATAAAATGGTACAACATTTTCCAAGTATTAAGTGTACTCTGTATATGTGTGTGTTTGTGTTTTAGCATAGATCATTTCTCCTTGTTGATGCATAGAGCATTTCTTTTTCTCATTATTTATCTTATGTTCTTTGATAGTGCATAACAACACCACTACCTGGTGATATTGAAGCTGCTACTAAGGATGAGAATGATTTGAGTTTGAGTTGAGTTGGACACAAGGTGCAAGCTCAGCTTGTAGCGAAGAGTTCAAGCTAGCTCAGTTGGACAAGCAGTCAATTTTGAGCTAGCTTGAACCTTAATCAAGTTCAAGCATCCCAAAGTGAAAACTATTTTGAAAAAAAAATATACTTTTGCCTAGGGTTCAAACTTCAGTCGGTTATTCTCAACAAACCCACCTAACACACAGACCGCACATACCATTATAAAAATAATAAAGAATTATATATTATATATTAACAAATTTTATAGCTAAATTGGTTAAACCTGAATCAAATGTGAATGGGAAAATATTAGTTGTGATTATTTGATGAAGGTATTGATAACATTATATCTTTGAAGGCAGCCATATACCTTATGCTCTTTTGAGTTCCATATATTGACATAGTTGTGATAATTGGTTCTCTTCTTTTGCTTCAAACCTTCTGTGAGTTAGTAGAAGAAATATTTGATTTGGTTGAAAAGTTTTATCATTGTGAACCTTACGACATTGAATTCTTTATCAAAATTGTGTCCTTGGCTTTGCATTATAATTAAAAGTACAACAGTACAAGAAGTAATATCATTCGTGATAAAGTTACAAAAGTTATAAGGGAGGGGCATTCTTCTCTCCTAAGTAGTCTTTTAGTGTTGCTATGTGTGCTAAAAACTCTGTTGTACAATTTGCATTCCTATTTATGTGAGAGACTTTACAAAAAGGAAAGCAAACAAGGGCTTTAGAGATGTGTAAGGCTAAGCTACCCATCTTTGTTGGCTCCTTTTGGCCTCGCTGGTTGCTGTTCTGTGTAAGAGCTCTAGCATCTCCACAAAGTCACTTTCCAACCATATCCCATGAATTTGTGTCCTCTAGGCTAATGCTGCTCTCATCCCCTCCCATGTTGCAGTCAATTCAGTCTTTAGTACTGCCTCCATAAGAAGCCTCCTGCCTCCTGCTTCCTACACTTGCTCAGCGTTGTCTCTAATCAGATAGCCAGCATCTTATTGGAATTCTTGAGAATTTATTCGTCCAACTTCCATAAAAGTTCCATATCCACTAGGCACTAACCCACTTAGAAAAATGGGAATTCATGAGGATTTCTAAGTGCAACTTGACTAACAGTTGCACATTCCCACTGGGCACTAATCCTCTGTCTTACAGATTTCTCGCACATATCATTTGACAAAAAGGTTTGATTGTTTGTACTTGAGATAATTCTCTGCCTCTATGACTAATTGTCTGCTAATACTTGCACAAACTTCAAATAAGGCAAGTTCCTAGTAGTCCAAGGTAGAGAAGAAAGAAAAATTGATGGTTAACCTGTGTTCTTGCACATTTTATTAGCCTAAAAAGATAGTCAAAGAGATAAGTACTAATTCAGAGGATGATTTTGAAGTAATAATTCAAACAAACTATCAAGATTGTAAAATATTTTGAAGTACACTAGAGGATGATTCAGAGTGCACTACGGCTTAATAATCCAAGATCTGTCCTTTGCCTACCTGACCTCACAGATTCTGTTGTCCTATGTGACATTCTTATGAAGTGGCTATATTCTTTATTTCTGTCCAGTTATTTACCAACTTTATCACGTGGCATCCTCTGATTTTTTCTGACATTGAGGGTTTGTTAAATAAATTCCTTCACTCCATTGATATATTTGTTAAGAATGACATTATTGTTACTTTGTATCTAATCCTTACTAATTCCTTTGGGCCACCTTTTTATGAGCTCTTATTGCAGCATTACTCTTCCAAAGAGTTTGACATATTGTTAATAGAGTATCTAAGTGATTGTTAATTTCATATTTTTTCTATAAACACTTATTTCTACTTTCTTTGTCAGTATTTTGACAGATATGATTATATGGGAAACTCATTTGAGCAGACTTACCGCTGTTATCCGACATCCTTTATTGATAAGGTATGAAGTGCTTTTCACACTTGATTTCAAGCAACTTCCTGGTTTTTCGTTTTCTGTGTAGACTCATACTTGATTTCTCTTATACATACTGTTCTATTTTCTAGGGTCAAGTAATACGTGTCATGTTGATAATTGCCAGAATCCTGTTCACTTTTAATCCTTGAATGCTATGAAGGATGCAGCTCTTTTCTAAGCTACTTGTCATTTTTTTCTATGTTGCTCTTTTATCCCTTTTTTAGTCCTTATTTAGGTTTAGTAGTTGTGGTTGCTTGTATTTATGTTGCAGAAGCAAGCAAGTTGTCTAAAATTTTGCAGCTTATAGTGCATGAGGTCACTATCATTTGAGTTCTATCTGCATACTGCAGGGCCAAGTCCATTTTTGCTGATGTCTGCCTACATTATTGTAGAAGTTATTCGTGTATTTCTCCTATTACATGTGATATAGATTTACATTGTATTATGCCATTTTGATTCATAACATTTAAAAGCTAGGCTCAAGGATAAAGCTAGATGAAGAGGCTTGAACCGTTTTAACATTGTACTTATATTAATGAGAAAGGAGTGTGTGTTAATGGCTCATTGATTGCATGTTTTACAAAGCGTCCTATGTTTTAATAGATATGCATCATGCCCATTGCTGAGCTTCTTATGATTCTGTCTTGGCTATAATTTAGGCCTAATAACTACTGCCAATCCTTTTTTAAACGTAAATACAGGAATGTTAGTACCAACTTTATTTGCAATAGAATTTCTTTACAAAGCTACTGTTGCTAAACTAGAAAACAAAGATTTTAAAATTGACTTCCGTAGTTGAGAGATTTTATATGCGTTATCAGTTCTTTACAATATTCAATAGCATTAAACAAAATAGCACACTTTATGCTTTTAAAATTTTTCAAACCGCTTCACGTTCTTGGCACATTTCACTACTCATCATTTTTTTATAGATTTTTTTTTAACCCTTGAACGCTACAATTTCTTCCACTTCATTTGAAAATTGTGATGGTAGTGTGGTTCGAATCTAAGACCTTTTATCTTGACAAACTCTTTCCTCACTGGGGTAGAAAAACACCACTTGCTACTCAATCATATAGCCACTTCATATGGTTTTATTTTTTATGCTATTAACAATTATACTAATGTTTCTAATATTGAGCATGTGTTGTTTCATCATCTTAATCTTTTTGAAAATCTAGTTAATGCCGATTGCATCACTAGTTTTGCAACTCTATATTGAAATTTGTATATTTTGTGTTATTTTATTGATCATGTTATTTTCCTTCTTCTGTAGCCACAGCTGGAAGGTGGTGATAAAAGTAAGTATCAATAGCTGTGCTAACAATTTTACTGTCTTTTAAGATCTGTTTTGTTTCCCACGTTTACTGTATAAGTTCATTGTTTTTGCAGTTATAATGCCTCCCTCTGCTCTGGATCGCCTTGGTAATATATTGGACCTTTGCGCAAGACTTCTCTTTTGCATGATTGGAGACATATTGTTTAACTATATCTTTTTTTTTTTGAAAATTAACTATTGCATTTTCGGAAAGCTTTATCACGATAGGCAGTCATTTAACTTCTTCACATTTTTTAAATATCCCATTTCACTCTCCCTTCCCACACGCAAATAAAAATGGGGGAAGAAAGAAATAACTATTTTCTGAGTGTAGTCATACATGCTCATTAACAAATAAAGAAAAAGAACAGAAAAAGGTGCACCGCAAACTTCAGCCCCTTTAACTATAGATGGAATTAAGAAATTGTTATCTTATGAGCTTTGATTTTGAGAGCTGATATTTTAGCTATGTTATATCTTATACAAAAGCTAACAATTTAACCAACAGCTTCTTTGCACATTGAGTATCCAATGTTATTTGAAGTGCGAAATGCTGCTACTGAGAGAGTTTCTCATTGTGGTGTGCTGGAGTTCATTGCAGAAGAAGGGATGGTTTACATGCCATATTGGGTTTGTGTCATCTTGACATAATTTTCGCTGAATAGTCTTTTCTTTCTTCAACCTATCATACAAAATTTGTATTTTCTTCCTATGTCTCCAGATGATGCAAAATTTACTTCTACAAGAGGGGGATATTGTACAAATCAAGAATGCCACTCTTCCCAAGGGAACCTATGTGAAGCTGCAGCCACACACGAAAGACTTTTTGGATATCTCGAACCCGAAGGCCATGTTAGTGATCCTTTCTTCATGATTCATTGCATTTATTTGCACTGCTTTTTAGCTTAGCTCTGTTTTATGTTTGATTTGAAAATTTTCATATACCAGTCTGATGATCTATATGTATTTAAACATGTAGTTTGGAAACAACATTGAGGAACTACTCCTGCTTGACTACGGGTGACAGTATCATGGTTCCATATAATAATAAGAAGTATTACATAGACATCGTGGAAACAAAACCTACTTCTGCTATCAGCATTATCGAGACAGATTGTGAGGTTGATTTTGCACCCCCATTAGACTATAAAGAACCGGAACGACCCTATAATTCTATTTCCTCTAACAAAGAACAAGGTTGGTATTTTCAGTTTCACCTTGAACTCTTTTCTTGAGTTGTCATTTAACAATAAGATTACTTTGTTAATCAGTTATGCGGGTAATTGGATTATTTCTACCTTTTGATCTTCGACTCTTTTTATCCTTTATTTTCTGCTTAATAGTCCACAACTGTTCATTAGAATTTTCAGACAAAACTTTTGTTATTGGCCAAATTTTAAGTATTTAAATGAAAACGTTGGTCTAGATTAGTCGAATTAAATGTGTATTAAGCTATAATTTTAATGTCAAACCTTCATCTCGAAGAACCAAATTGTGGTCTAGGTTACACAGGTTGATTGGAAATTGCTACAAGCTTATGTCAAATTTGAAATTTTATATCAAAGACTAGTATCTTTGTTGAAATTGATGCAGTATAACTTCCAAAGTTTCTAAATATAAGCAAGTTCTTGTCAATGTGTGTGTATATGTGCGCGTGCTCGTGCGCGTGCTCGTGCGTGTGTTACGTGCAGATTTGTTCTGTGTATTGTGAACTACTGGTAGTAGTAATCAACAATGAAGATTAGTACTAAGGCCCTATTTGGCGCGAGAACTAAAATAGTACTAGTTTAAAAAACAATAATAATAATAATAAATAAATAAATTTTTCTAATCATTCTACACAAATTTTAATATGAAAAAACATTATTTTACTTCACATACTCATTAATTTTCAATAAAAATATCAACTTTATTTCACATCCGAGTATTTTGGTCTAGGATGTGAAATAAAGTTGATATTTTTATTGAAAATTAATGATTATGTGAAGTAAAATAATATTTTTTTATATTAGAATTTTGTAGATTGATTAGAAAAATTTAATTATTATTATTATTATTATTATTATTATTATTTTTTAAACTAGTTGGTCCTCGCACCAAACAAGGCCTAAATATATTTTATTTGTTCCATCAAACAGTGCTCAAAGAACTATGTACAATACAATGAAGAAAAGTAGATATGTAGCACACTCATATCTATGTTATGCAGTGCTTCAAAAATGTTTGCATTGTTGAAATGTTAGAAGGATAAAAATTATTTGTTGCTTCAATAATATGCAAACTTTTGCCTTTTTTAAATGTCAAATTCTTTCTCACAATACCTGTGAGCTAGATTCTGGCCAATAATCTTTTTCACTTGATTACAAGTGTACTTACATAACCAAATTTACAAGTCTTCATTTATTCTTTCCTCCAGTCCCTTGTTTGCTGTAAATGGAGTAATGTGTTTTTCTTCCAAGAAATTTAATAACATCACGTGCTATTAAATCCATTAGCATGAAACTTGCAACTTGTGTTCATAGGAACTATACTCTCCATGCACTTTATTTTTTCTTAGTGTCACTTATAATAGCTTAGAACTAAAAATTGTTTTGACAACTTTCACTTCCCTTTGGAGAGTTTCATTCATTGCTAAGATGAGAATAACCATTGATGTGGGATTTGTAAGCCATCCTCAAAAAGTTGAGATAAGGCTATTGATGATGACGTTGATTTTTCTGAATCATTGGAGTGTTTCATCTTATTAACAAAGGTTTTTTAGTCAAAAAGCAAAAAACGTTTTGGTTTATGTTTGAATTGAAGCTGACTAAATTCGTAGAAGACAATGTTCATTTTAACCTGCAGCTTAACAGTGACCTGGAAATTTTCAGTTCAAGAAGCGCAGAAAGAACCTGAAGGTGAACCAAAGTTTAATCCTTTTAGTGGTGCTGCAAGGCGATTGGATGGAAAGCATTCGACAACTCCAGCTCCAACTATTCCTACCCTTTTGAGGACTGGAAAATCTGAGTCATCTAATGGTGTAAAGAGTCCCATCACGTCCACCTCTCAGAACTCCTCTTCCTGCCAAACCTCAGGGAAACTTGTCTTTGGGTCAAATGCAAGCCATGCTTCTAAAGAAGCTCAGAAGGTGCACAACTCTATCTTGCTGAATTTCCCATTATACCTTGAGTTGGCTCTATTTAATCAAATAAGTTGAGAAAGATTGTAATCAGTTTAGAGTTGAGGTTGGGCCTAGTCTATTTTCGAATTTACTATATATGGATTTGATTTGGTTATGCATTGATTTCAGGTTGGGATGGAATTGGTTTGTTCGAGAGTTTTGAATTTACATTCGGGTTGGGTATATGTGTTTCTTCAATACACCTTCCAATTCTGAAAACTATTCTTTTAAATATATGCACATGTATATTATATGAGGACAAATTTATCTGTATACATGCATAATGTGCCTCTATACAGGTACCAAGTCAATTTCATTGGTTCGATGTTATCTAAAACAAGTTACCATTGAGTCATCAGAAAACAACCTTTATTTTCATTTTCATTGATTAAATGTTTCGAGTCCTGAGGTTCAAGCATAATTGTTAATTCTATGTAACAAAATGACGTATTAGCCTTCCTTTCATGCTTTAATGTTGGTGGCTCTAAGACCTACAACAACATTAATAATAACAACCACTAAGCCCTTTATCCTACTAAGTGGGGTCGGTTACATGAATTATTCGTTTTCATTGCAATTTATCAAATAAAAACTCCTCATTTAGCTTGAAGTATACAAAATATTTCTTTTTATTTTTTTATCATATCTGTTTGTCTTTTCCTTCATCTTTTTACATAGGTTTTTATAACTCAATTCTCATTGCTAGAGCTTTTATCGGCTTATGATACTAGAGCTTCTATCGGCTTATGATGTTAGAGCTTTTATCGGCTTATGATTTGTATGCCAACTATTTAAGCTAACTCTCTTTGAGCTTATTTTCAATTGAGGCTACTTTAACCTTACCTTATCATGAATTTGCCAATTTTTCATCATATCGTTTTGTATATGCTCATTCATCAATCTTAGCATTTTAATTTTTGCGATATTTTTTTTATTTATATATTTCAAATTTATAGTTCAGCATTCAGTATTATATAACATCGCTGATCTTATTAGACTTATAAAATTTACCAGTAAGCTTGAGTAGGATTTTCCTATAGACCTCATGGGTCATAACCCAATTTGAGGCTTTAAATTATGGAGAAAGCTAAAGCCTTCACTGCTCACATTTCTCCTTGTTTTTTGTTTCAAGAGCTTTTTTGTTTGATAGCTCAGTGATTCAACTCTCATTTCAGGTGCTCAAGGAAGAAACCCCCAAACAAGAACCCCCAAAGTTTGAGGCGTTCACCGGGAAGAAGTACTCATTGAAGGGCTAAAATGTAGACGCTGAAATGGTTTTTAAGTACCTGTACAGCTTCACCATATATATTCCTCCTGGCTACTCAAACCATTGCGCATTGATTTAAGCAAAATCTGAAGCCAATCATCATGACTTCAAGTTATAATCTGAATTGAAAAGACTAAATATAGAAAGGATGATTTTGATATAGTCTTTACTAGAACTTAATGATAATTTAGTTGTCTTATCTTGTCTGCTTAATGTTTATTGATTTTACTGCTCTTAGCTGTGGGGCTGCATTATCTTTGTAGTTTTTGGTATAGCATATGTAGCTGTCAGTTTTTAAGGTTAAAAATGAATTGGAATATCATAGTTTAACAATGATTGTTGGTGATCACAGAGAGTGCTGTTTCAAATAGAGCTGAAGTCAATTAATTTCAGGTTAAGACTATTAATGTTTTTAACCAATGTTGTCAAAACTGGACCGGACCGGTTGGTTCGACCGGTCGGACCGTGAACCGGTCTTTAGTCCGGTCCGATTCTATGTTAAAATTGAAAAAGGATTGGACCGATTTAGACCGGATTGGAGCGATTTAGATTGGATTGAACTAGTCAAATTAGGTGAACTGATTGGACTGATTAAATATCAGTTCAATTGAAAAATTTATATTTTATTTTTTTGATTAACGTTTCTTAGCAAGTTAATAAGTTTTTTTGGATAAAAATTTATGTTTATGAAAAAAAAAAACTAAATATTTTATTTAAATATGAATTTATATTAATTAATTTTATGTTGAATATATATAATATATAATATTTAATTTTTATTTATTATATTAAAAATTATATATATATGTTTATTAATTTTTATTAGTAATATTGAATATATATAAATTAATTTTTATTGATTATATTGAATATTAATTATTTAATTATATTTATGTAATAAATAATTTATATTATATATATTTTATATTTTTAATATTAAGTGTGTATAATTATATTATTTTGTTATATTAATATCAGTAATTGAACCGGTCGGTTAGACAAGTTTGATCGGTCCGATTATGAATTAATTATTGTTTTGATTTGATTATTGATTTGATTTTTACAATATTGTTTTTAACTGTAGGTCTGTAATTTTTTTAATTTTTATTTAGAAATTATAGTGGTGTTGTTTCAAGTAATATCTTATTAATTTTGAGTTTTCTAAATAAGTAAAGCAGTTAATTTACTTATTCTTCCATATTTATTTTGTGATGATTGCAAAGGAATTATACTTCTTTAAGGCATATTCTTATAGTTTTTTTTTTTTTTTGTGTAAATGACAGTCAAAGTCTCTAAGTTTAAAAATATATTATTCATATTTTTAAAATTTTAATATTTAAGTTTGTGAAATTTGATATAATCATCAAATTAATTATTTTTTTAATTTTTATTCTATCCTTCATTTTTTGTCTCTTTTATTCTATCCTGTCTTGTTTTTCTCGTAGAGCAACCGCTCACTGGTGGAGGGGGAGATGCTTGCCCACTCCTATCTCTCTCTAAACCTCAGCTCAGCGGTGGCGGGAGAGAGAGAGAACAGGGAGGTGGCCGATGGCAGGTGTCCCCTGCTCTCATTCTGTTGCTGTCATTGATGCTGTTAGAGAGAGCAAGAGAAACGAGGGGGAATGAGAAAGAGGGGAGAGGTAGAATAGTAATTTAAAAAAAAATTGATAATAAATAAATTTTAAAAAAATTTATTTGATAATTATATTAAAACTCAGAGAATCAGATGTTAAAATTTTAAAAATATGAATCTGTGTAATAATATACTCTGAACTCACGAATGTAAGTGAAATTTACTCTTTTTTTATTTGATATTCTTGTAAGCCTTAAAAGAGATGGGTTCTGAAGCTTTTCATGAATTATATTTAACAAAAATTTAATTCAATATTATCTGTTATATAATCTAGAATTGTAATTTTATAATTTTTTAAAAAATTAATTATACATATTATTAAATTAAATAATTATTTTTAAAATAATATAATATAATATTAAAATAATATTAAATTAAACGCCCTCTTTAATCAACTTTCAATGTTTTTTTGTGATTTAACAATAGAAACTTCAATAATTTTTTGTCAAAATAAAATCCCGAGAAAACCCAAAAATTATCCCTTGGAGATTATTTGTTTGATTATAGTTCATATTATATATAAAATTTAAAAACAAATTAAAATTTTACATAAATTTTAATATTAATATTGAATTTTATAATTTTCAAATAAAAGCTAACTGTTTTTTCTATTCTTACATCTTAAAACAAAGCAAAATTTTTATATTAAATCTTTTATAAATCTCTAAATAAAGTCATTTTAACATAAAAGCCTCATTGAAAAATTTTAAAAAATATATAAAATTTAAAACATACCTTAACTATTGCAACCTACAAATTATACACACACATATATATATATATATATATATAATAATTGTCTATTAAGTTAAATAGTTAAATAAAAAGTCAAACTTAATTAAAGGAAACTCCATCAGTCTATTGGCAGCACCCAGGCTGGTTCCAAACAGACAAACTGCCATCAGGCATAGTCAAAGGCTTTTTTTTTTTAATTTTTCTATCACTCTTTTTTTTTTTTTTACAAGTCCTCCCTAAATAAAATATTTATAAACAACACCCTCTATTTTAAATATAAATTTACAAACAACATCTTACACTAATTTCTGTTTATATTCTATTACTTTAACTCAACTAAAATTAACAAATATAACTAAGATTACATCTAACTTTTTGTTTAAAAATTAAATTACATCTAACTTTTAAATAAAATTTACTGTCTATATTTTTTATCACTATTATAAAATTTAGAGTTTAAGTATTACCAGTAAATTCACATTCAAAATAGAAAATATCACCTACAAAATTTTCTCTTTTTTTTTAACAAAAACATAGTCAAAATTAAGCAAAATATACAACATTCAAACTAATGTTTTAAAATCACCGTAAAACAAATATTTCAAAACTCCGTTTCATTTTTCCTTGCAAATTGAAAGTAATTTTAATACTTTCAACAATTTCAATAGTTTTAATTTCGACAATTACAACATAATGCATGTCATAATTTTAAATTTTAACTCAAATCCAAATGTTACGAAATTTCATCCTATAAGCGTGAGAGCTTCGCCCGAAACAAAACCAACAAGTTTCAAATCGGTTTTCACCGAAATTAAAATAAAATTTGACAAAACTGATTAATTCGTGCAAAACATAGAACCATGATTCCAACATGGCAAGCACACAGTTGAATTTTTCCTTCAGTTTTTTAATCATTAAAAACGGGAAAAAGACAGAAAAAGAGGGGGAAAAAATGCAGCTGCTGAAGCCAGCATACTTGACTTGTGAAGAACTTTCCATAGAAGACAAAAAATACAATTTGGTCTCTTTTATGATCTATTGAAGAAGAAGAAAACATCAGACAAAGAAAACCATGAAACTTCAATCCAAACTAGGTGGGTCAAGCACACGAATTTATCTTTTTCATTCAACTCGATTTAAAATAATGTTCTTTGCTAGCGCAAGTCATGGGCAAGTGTAATACTGTATCACAATTCATTTTTGTTCTCCTCTGTACCCTTTTTGATGCAATAATTTGCGGTTAACAATCCCATTCCCTCATCTTACGCTTTGTAGCTACTACAGCCGTCTCTTTTAATTACAATCATTTCTGATATGATCAGCTCTATCGACACATAAATAAATGACTTAACACCAATATATTTGAACATCTGCATCTTAACTGCACATATCTTATAGATAATTTGCCACTTGATTGTCCAAAAATTACTCACATATCATAGAACACTGATTTTTTCCAAAATTCCTGAAATAAAAAACTTCAGAATGTATTTACTTGGAAGACAACATAAAAGTAATCAGATTTATAGTTCAAGCATTAAATGAAACCCACATCATCTAACCTCAGATCAGCTGCAATCTAAACATTAATGAACATAAAATAAATAAAACAAGGCCATGAGAAAAGTCTAAGCTCGAACTCAAAGCTTAAACTGGAGGATGAACATGTTCTTTGGCTACGGAAGAAGTAAAAAATAATTTTTTAGCTCCTTGTAAAACTCGTAATTCCGGGTGATCATGTCAATCGCCTGAGCGGTTTAAGTCGGTCCAGATCACTGCAATGCCGCACGAGGAATGCGAGGCCTTACAGGTGTCTTTGATGGACTAACCCTGATGAAACCAAGAACACCAGATAGGTATTTTAGTTCTATGGAATCAAAAGTCTAAGTTCTTTGTGGCATTCAGTGATCACAAAATATACCTAATTGGAAGAGATCCAAGAACCATCCCACTACAGCTAAGAGCTAGAATTGCACTCTCAGCCTGCCATCAAGAGAAAGAAGCTAAAGCTCTATACTGAAAACACTAATAAGCATGTAAAATGTTTTGTTAGTGGGCCTTGTGATAATGATGCTTTGATCATGATAGTATACCAAAACACGAAGACCAAATGAGACGAAAGAATTACCATTACAAACTCAACAAAAGCTATCCTAGTCAAGTGCACATTATCACCAAGAAGTCTTAGACGTGAAACCTGAATTAACAAAAGAGAAAAGGAAAAAAAATATCGTAAGAACATAAAATTAAACCTGTCATAACCTCTATGTTTAAGTTTTACATTAGTAGAGAATCAAAAAAAACAAAGTTTTACGTCAGTTGATAGCTAGAGATTTGATATAGTATTAGAACCAGAGGTCTCAACTTCAAATCCCTAATTATCTCTAGCACAAGTCAAAAAAAAAAAGAAATTACACTGAATCAAATACATACTACAAAGCAAATTAGCTTGGATGTGAAGGAGCATGTAAGAATATAAAATCATTTTTGGGTCATAACTGATAAGCTTAAGTATTTAGGTTAGTTGACAAAGGATGTGATAACATTTAAGTCGGTCCTCATAACTTTAATATTCAGTATTCACCAAGGAGAAGATTTCAGGGTAAAATGCCTACCTGTCCACCGCATACTTGTTCAAAAAATTGTTTTACTTCTGTCTGAGTAACCTACAGAATAAGAAAAATGCATAGTCCTTAAACCACAATAATAGCAAATGCGTCAATTGTAAAATTAGTTTTACAAATTTTTTACCTTATTCCATGATACTTGATATCAATGACTAACAATACGTACAAAATACTGCATATGAAAACTTATTATAGAAAGTCACACTAACCTTCTTATCAATGTTTGTACAATAAACTGTCCTCACAACCATTTCCCTTTCATCATTGGACTGCAAAATATTCAACTATTAGTAGTCGGCATGGGAGGATCATGGGTCAACATATGTGAGAAGCTGCAAGTGAAAACAATGCTAAGAAGATAAATACATGGATAGAGAGGCAAGTTTCTGATACAAACCTGGGGAAGAAATTTAGGATTCACAGGCAAAATTGCGGTTTTTGAAGGTAGAACTCTGACCGGATAGAAACCGAGCATAGTCCCACCTAGATTTAGAGCTGCTCTACCACCCTCTGTCAGCATAAAATTTCAACATTTTTCAGTATTAGCACTCTGTGTTTAGTAATGCATCTTTAGCACATCACGAGGCAGTAGATTATTTTACCTTCATTGGAGAACTCTATAAAAGCAAATCGAAGAATCGAGTGGGGGTCACCACAAATGCGGCAATCAACTACCTTCAGCATCATAATTTCAGAACAAAAAGGAACATATGAGAAAGGTGTGAGATGTTTCCCCAACAGAACTTAAAGAAAGAAACAAATTGATAGGGACACGGATCAGCATTGAATTAAACGGCTAGGATGACATCATGTGCTGAATCAAAATTCAAATTCAAATTAATTAGAGCTATTGAAGATTTTCATATTAGCTTTATTTTGAATTGATTTGATTTGATTTAATTCAGAGCTTATTTGGGAGATTTGAAGACTCACTATATTTAGAGCTGATTTTATTTTATTGTAATAGAATTAGTTCCACATTTGCTTTCATTTATTTAGTATTTTATTTCTCGTATTTAATATTGTATTTTCAAATTCTTTCACGGGATCTCTTTATATAAAAAAGTCGCCTTGTATTGTAATAGAAAGTAGTATTTGATAAATAAAATTATGTTTAGTTTTCTCAAAGCCTGATCAGAGTTAAAGGGTCAATAATTCGGTGAAGGAAAGGGTAGGGTTAGCCTTTGGTGAGAATTCTCAAATTAGCCTAGTTATCCACTTCAAAAAAAAAAACGCCTCTCTCCGTTGCTCTCTCTCTCTCCGAATCATCTCCAAGCGCCTCCAGCACTTTGAACATTGTCTCACCTCTGAAGCTCGCCCACCTCCGAAGCCCGTTGACTTCTCGTTCCCCGCCTCTAACACGCGCCCACCTCTACTGCACGTTGCCTCGCCGATCAGCACGAGGCGACTCATCACTTTCTTCGTCGCTCGACCCGCTACTTCTCCCGAGAAACATGCCACTTGGGCACGCTGACCCAAACCGCCTGCCTCACTTGCGTCGCTATTAGTTGAATTCTTTTGATTAATGTATAATTTTTTTCATGAATTAAATTAATTTGATTATTTGATTTTAATATAAAATCATTCTCTTGACTTATATCGGGTATATTTATTTAAGTGATAATCACTGTTGGACACATCTGTCTTAAATTCCTGAACCTCGGATCTAATTTATTGAACTTAAATTAACGCACTAATCTAATTTGATAAATTCTTATTTATCAGACAATCTAGTTTAATTTTAATTTTAAAATAATTTTAATTTTAAAATAATTTTAATTTGCGAGATTTAAGAATCTTATTTATCATATAATTTATTTAAAAAATATTTTAGGCTTAATTAAAAATAATTTGCTAATTAATTTTGCTGAATATAAATATAAAATATCATTTACATTTGTTTTCGTCTCACATCACAAATAGCCAATAGTCATCTTGACCATGAACAGCATGCATCAAAGCATACATATTGTACAGGGGTAGTTTCTCATTTTACGTCTAGAGGGGTAATGCTCATTTGGTGATTGAAAGAGAAGAAGATTCAAAGATCATGCAGCACGGTGGAATTAAAATTGTGAAGCAAAAGAAATAATTGCCTCCAATGAGATAACAAACTTTAGCAGCAACATCCATATAGAGATTCAGAGATGCCAACAATATAGAATTATGCTTTTGTTCAAAGTTTAAGATGTTATCCTAATCCTTATTAAGAAGGTGCATTTTTTCCAATTGCTATTCCATGAAAACCTTGTTATTAAGGGTTGCATGGTGGAATAATATCAATTATCATTTTGGAAAACCGGATATATCTTTAATTTCAACTATAGGAAGTCATGAGTCCTGAAATTCAGAAGTCACAAGTCATCAAGAAGTAATAATACAGGAAGGTTTAAGTATTTAACTACTGTTAAGCCATAAGCATTGCATTCAGACAAATAAGTGTTTAATCTGACTACTATAGAGGTGCATTTTCTTTTCTTACACCAACTTGAATCAAGCTTATCTTGAATGGTTGGAACTGGGCACTTGGCAAACTAACCCATGAATCCATAAAAGCCAAGATGGAAGCATTTCTTTCGCCTACATGATATTACGAGGATAGCTAGAAGCACATTTGGACTACCCAAAGTTTCTAGATTTCCTTCATGGCTCATCAATTAAATGTGAAATGTGCATGTTAGAATCAAGTCCCACAATATCACAAGGAGTTCTTCAATAAGAAACGGCGTCATCATCATTGAAAAGCTTTTAATAATGAGCAGATACACCTTCCACATCACTTTTATGGTAACCAACAAATTGCTTAGATGAAAACAGAACAATGCAAAATGAGAGCAGGACTAGAGAGCAATCACTTGCAGATCATGATGTGAATGGGGAACGAATAAAATATTAATAACTATGCATTTCTTTTCTGATTTTGAACATGAACAGCAATATGACATGTTTAGATAACCTTTACATGTTCAGTACTATCAGCATCTCATCTGAAGCAAATTTCATGTTTATGCTTCAGAAGATTAAGGGGAGTGGCAACTGACAAGAAAAATTTGTAGATTGATGCTAAATTTAAATCTAATTGATCAACTAGGAAAGGAAAAACTAACATAATCAGAGAAGTTCAACAAATAATGGCTTATTATATAGGTAGTAAAAAGAAAAAATAACAACAGCGATGAATTTGACAGACATCATAGAATTTTCAAAAAAAGGTATGAACAAATACAATGTAATCAACCAACGAAAACAACAGATCCAAGAAAAGAAATCTGTTTCAGAACTCCAAACCCATTCTCATATGTGCACAAAAATCACTCTTTGGAATATAGTTCAAGAACTTAATTACTTGACCAATAATAAAGCCTCAAACCCAATGTAGTTGGGATGAGGAAAATGCATCATAAGGAGCGACAACTGACAAGTATTATACTCTGACAACCAAACTCAACCATCCTCCTTCCTCCGGGAAGGAACGGCTATGCTAATACAAACAACAAAGCTCGGCATAGGTGGCGTCCAAGAACTTACTTGACCACACGTAGAAAATAATTCAGCAAGGTGCTCCTCGGTGACCTGATAAATGAAACGGCAACATCAATTGCAAACAATTAATCCAGTAAAGCATTTTAAATTGCATACCTCAAGAAAAACAGAGAAGATAAGAGTCGATTTTGCAGAATGCTCACATTCTGGTCAATATCAGAAACATATACAGTTCGCCTGATGCTTTCCTCCCTTTCGGCTCTTCTCGCCCTGTCGTTCATCCTCCTCCTCGCTTGCCCATATCCATTCTTCCTCTGAAAAATATAAGAGCCAATCAGAACAAACAAAAGAAACCAAAGAAAGTCCATCATTAGTGCATTCATTTTTTTTCCTTTTAAGCAGAACCTTAGTTACCTTACAACAAGCACAGCCTCAAAAAATAAAGAGAAAATGGATAAAGTGATCGGCAAACTTGTTCAAACTTCCATTTTCGATCTACTTACAGCCAAAAGACAAATGGAACCCAAAACCCTACCAACAAAATCAATCGGATATATAAAATATCAGAGCCGTACCCTCCGATTGAACTGCTGATTATAGGACGATCCATCGCTGCTTGAATCCCTAGAACCATTCCCATTGCTGTTCTTAAAGTAATCGGCAGACGCGATGAAGATCGGCGCATCGGCAAAGAGGCGGCCGCCGGATTTGATGCTGGCGGCCGAGTGTGACGATGGGATGAACTCCTTCGCTAATGGATTCAATTTGGAGAGAAGTTCCGCCAGCCCACGCACATCATCCTCAGTCTCCTGATCGCACGGCGCCGGCTGGCGGTGGATGAAGTGATTATCGGAGCCGATCGCGTTCTTCGCAACGGCAGCCATCCCCGGTTATCACTCCTCAAAAAAAAAAAAAACCCAAAAATTCACCGCTGGTAAGAGAAATTGGGAGCGGAATGGATTATTCTCGACCGCCCTTCTTCTTCACACGAATTTCCGCGCTCCCTCTCTCTACCACCTCACTCCTCCGTGTTATTGGGAAGTCCGAAGCTGAGAGCAGAGAGAGAGAGAGAGAAGGGAGAAGAAGCGTTGGGATTGGGAACCGATAGAAGCGGAGCTAAATCGATGTGTGGCAGTGTGGGCGTAAGCTATAAAAGGGGAGAAGCCATTTTCGAACCGCCAAGCCTGCTGCTTCGTCCCGCAGGCCGCAGCGCAGAGATATTTTACCAAAGACTACTCCTTTTGAAGAAAGTTCTCTCCTTTTTCTGGAGGAAATGGGGAAGATTGAAGGTGGTCTTCATCGGAAGTGATAGGGAGCCGATCACCTATCATGTGTAAATGTGTAAAAAAAGAGGGCAGATTTGTAAATTTAGAAGCTTCACACCTTCTATTTAGGAGATTTACATAACTTTATTAAGATTATATATTTTATTTAAATTTTTTAAAAATTACACATTTCACATTTAATTCTAAAATTATAATTTTTAAAATTTTATTAAAATAATTTTTATTTATGTTATATATAAT
>JAEMOT010000820.1:109384-129520 GCA_019297695.1 Apostasia ramifera
AATTTATATATATATATATATATATATATATATCATTGATAATAAGTATCTAAACAATTATAATTAATAAAAAAATTAAAAAATCTTGTTAAAAGACTTAAATATGTTAGTTTTAAAAAATTTGGAGGGTTAAATTGTAAAATAAAAGAATATATTGTTTACTATGTTATTGAAGAAGAATTGCAAAGTATATATATAAGTCTACCTAATTTTTAATATAATTTTTTTAAAAAAATTTTAAAGAGTTGAAATAAAGTTTATTTTATTTTATGATATTTATAGTATACGAAATAGGAGTAATTTTATTTTAAAATTATGTAAAAAGTTAAATAAAGATTATTTTAATATCACTATTTATGTAAGTAAGATTTCAAATATTATTAATGTAACTTATAATATTAATTTTAATTCAAGTTAATAATAACATCAAAAACAAATTTTCCCTAAAATTTGCATATAATGTAAAATATTATATTAAAATTAACCGTATTAAATTTCACTAAAATTAATCTTCTTAATTTTGACTTGGTTAAACAAATGCACCCATGTCAAATTGATGCAATTATTCAATTTTATTGTATCATTTTCATATCCACTTTTATATGCACTTAAATTCTTCTTAATTGTTGTATCTTTAATTTTTAGTATTACAAAACTAACCTTTTAAAATCCCACAAAGCCACCAAAATAACCTTAAAAATATAAATGAAAAGATTTCTATGTACTTAATTGAGATTTAAGGGCCAAACATTATTTAGAATTTTCAGATAAAATGGACAATATATAAAATTATGCAATTCCCCATAAAAAAAAACAAATGGAAGCTAAAATGTGAATTATTTTATTTTAAGTCAAAATCTAATTATAAAATTTATTTCTATTTAAATTTAGTCTAATTATAAAATATATTTTTGAAATTTAAATATTCATTATATGTGATATATATCTTAATTATAAATTCAATTTTTATATATTACACTTGTACGTATATTTTATTATTAATATATTAATTATCATAATATATTTATATAAATAAAATTTCATATATATACTTTTAAAAAATTATAAAAAATACTTGCCCAAGACGAGTCAATTATAATTTTACAAATTCATTTCTACTAACTCAACTTCGAGCCACTAAAAAATTAAATTGATTTCGAGCGAAATAAAATATGAATGTGTTTCAAATTATTTTCGAGTTTCTAACAGAATTATCACCCCTAATATTAAGTGTAATAGTATTTTATTAATGGAGCTTGATTGCATAAAAACATTGGGCATAGTATTTTTTTAATGCAATTTTCAAGGGCAGGGATATAATTTCAAACATTTGAGGGGGATGGGGGTAATTGAATGGTTGGTTTGGTATGGCCATATCTTGGTACATATTTTTTTTTTGGAACATTTAAGTGTGGACACAGAAATTTAATTAATTTATAAATTTTATCATAAATCTCAAAATATTACAGATATCAATCTAAAATAGTTATTTTTTATTTTTCACATCCTGCAGTAAATTCTATCTGAAGATTTAACTATAATTAAATCTCAACAAAATCTCAATCATTGATCGCATCGTTTAACTATCGATCTTCATGTTAGGGCATCGCGAAGCTGCATTGGTTCCAGCAGTCACGTATTCACGCGAGCATCACTCAGAGGATAATAATAGATATGAAATTACCTCACCTGCAGCTTCAGAGTTCTGTCGTCATCAGCTTCAAAAAGGTCTGATGCCTGCTGGCGATGCTTGCGTAAGAAGAAGATGCAAACATCTGAGTAATGCTCGCGTAAATATGTTGTCGTCGGAACCAATGCAGCACCGCGATGCCTTAACATGAAGGTCGATGGTTAAACGATGTGATGAATGGCTGAGATTTTGTTGAAATTTAACTATAGTTAAATCTTCTAATAGAATTTACTGCAGAATACAAAAAAAGAAAAAAAAAATTATTTTAGACGTGATATTTATAATATTTTGAGATTTACGATAAAATTAGTAAATTAACTTAATTTTTATATCAATCATGTAAATTTCTATTTTTTTTATATATAAAAGAAATTATGTGAAACAATTTGGTGTGGGTATTTAGTTTATAGAATTACCATTCACACAAACAGGATTTCTTTTGCTTTAAGGTGGAAAAAAAAAGTTTGGTTAAAAACTACAAATATTACACTAATATCAGATTTACAATATTAACATTATTAATTATTAAATAATAAGATAAATTACATTTAAGCCCCTGCAATTGGGAGGGCATTGCAGATTACTCTGAACTTTTAAAAATTTTTATTTTAATCATTGAAGTTATAATGGTGCTATAGTTTTAATCTCTCCTTCAAAATCTTATTTTTTTCTTACCAACTTTTCTTAATGAAAAGCATAAAATTACATCAATTTTAACTAATTTAAGTAATTTATATATTTTAAAAAATTATTAAAAGAAATAAATAAATTATTATATCCCTCTATTATCACATTTTTTAAAAATTTAAAATTTAATTTCTCATCTCTTTTTTTTTCTCTTGAAATCTAAAATTTAAAATATAAATATCAATATTTCAAAATTATATTTTTAAAATATCAAATAAATAACAATTAAAAATAAACTAATATATATAATAATAAAAAATTAATAATTATATTTTAATTAGAACCAAATAATAATACTTTTACCGCCTTAGAATCTCAAATCGAGATTTTTATTCCCGGCGAGCTGCCATTTAATCTAACTAATAAAATGTACTTAACATAAACATGCAAAAAAATCTTAAAAATAATATAATAACTAAAGAGGACATCTTTTTATTAGGAATTATATCCACTCCACTAAAATCAATCATATTTACATATTTTACATCAAAATTTTTATAATCATATGGGTCTGTTTGTTTGTAAAATTAAATTTAACGAGATTAAAATTAAACTTGAATAAAAATATTTTTTTATTAAAAATTATGAATGATGTAAAGTAAAGTTAGTTATTATTATGGGGTGTGTGAGGGATGTGATATAAAGTTATTTATTATGTTGAGATATATGGGAAATATGATAGAAGTTAGTTATTATTTTAGTAATGTGTGTAGGATATCAAATAAAATTAATTTTTAATTTTTAATTTTTAATTTTATGTGTGATGTGATATGCCTGATTAAAATTAAACCAGATTAATTTTAAACTGGCAAACAAACGGGGCCTATATATTGTTTTCACTTCACCACCACTTTAATTAATACCTTAATTTTCTAAGAAAACTTCATTTAGGACCTGTATTTTGCCTCCACGTGTTTAGATCCTATCAAGAAACTTGGTAGAATGAGATGAGTCTCTTCAACAAACAACTTGATCATTTGAACGTCGTGTGGAAATATTCCGATTCGTACCCGTTTCTCGGGTCGTCTTAGCTTGGCTACGCCAACTCCCAGAGAAGATGCGTGGCAGCTAGAACAAAAACAAACTTATCTGTCTGTCAAAACGTTCATCTGCATTCAAAGACCATGTGATGAGAGAATAGAAAATGGAAGACAACCGCCATTGTCGATGCAACAGAACAAATTAGAAATTTCAGAAAAAAAGGTTTAGTTATATAAGAAGCTCATCTCTCAAACGACGACTCGCTTCATGCTCACTATGCTCTTGCAAAAATTACAGTAGATGGAGCATCATGGCTAAGGCAAGCTCAAATAGAACACTCACTAGCTTTTCTGAGTCCCCAACAATAACGAAAGGACAAACAATTAAAGTACCTGCACATAACGCGTAAACCTAATATATATATATATGAAACGAAATAATTTTACGCTAAGCATAAACTCAAATGGTAGCACATCAATAGCACTATACTAATAATCTTATGCTAATATATGCTATACAAAAGTGAAAGCAACTTATATGCTCCAAAAGTTATTAACAATATTAGAGTATCTGGAAGTTTAAAATGCTACAGATCTTCAATAATTAATTAATAAATTAATCAATTAAAATCTTAATTTATTAAATTATCTAGTAGATGAAGCGGTCATCCATTGAATTAAAACTCTAATTAGGTTCTCTTTGTTTAGCCACTAAAAATTAACTGATTTAATTTTAATCAGATATATCACATCACATATAAAATTTAATATTAATAATTAATTTTATTTCACATCTTATATATATTATCAAAATAATGATTAATTTTATATTATATTCCTCACATATACCAACATAATAACTACTCAAAATTAAATTATTATGGCTGACAAAAAATGCATATTATTCAAAGATAGGTAGATATATATATATATATATATGTAAATGTATAAGTATATATATAATCATGTTTTTCAATGAACATTAGCTCCTTATTTCAGTGAACGTCCATGCACCTTGTATACATATTTTGGCCAACCGGTTCATCCGGTTCGCTCCGGTCTAATCTGGTCCAAATGCTTTTGTAGTTCTAAAGGAGAACCAGTCCGGACTGCAGATCAATTTCCAAGTAGTCGATTGAACTGGCCAATTTGATCTGACAACTATTGCTAATCCAAATTCATAATGCTCATCGCTTTTTTGAATGTTAACAAGATGACAATTCTTGTCTCAGCAAGTAAAAATGCCTCAACCAACGCACCGAACAGAATAATAATGTATGTCGACACATTGAATAATAAAGCAAATCAAAGATGTATGTCTATAAGAAGTGAGGATAGATATTCTTCTGTATTGTGATCTAGCAAGACATATTAAGTTAATAAGCTACAATGACAAGAGGCTTATGAGAAAGGACAAAATTATTCGTAATTAAAACACGAGGCAGGTCATTGAATTATATTGTAAGCTTATTTCCAAAAGCTCAACCAAAACTAATCTTGGCATTTAATTACAACCTCCATAACACTCCACCACATTAACAGATCTGGCACTTCATGTTGCGCTCATCCTGTTATAATGATTGTTAATCACTGAACTCCGTAGTCCTGCTAACAATTGCAAGAGATCATTTCTCTCTCACTCACTCAGATCATCAACTGCTACCAAGTCAATACTCGCACAATTCACATACCATCATTGTGTTTTTACAACTACCCTATAGCAGAACTTGAAAGAAAAGTAAAAAAGCTCATCCTATTATAATGATTGCTAATTATTGAACCTCGTAGTCCTGCTAACAATTGCAAGAAATCATTTCTCTCACTCACTCAGATCACCAACTGCCACCAAGCCAACGCTCCCATAATTCACATACCATCATTGTATTTTTACGAATACCCTATAGCAGGACTTGAGAGAGAAGTAAAAAAGTTTATCTTGTTACAATGATTGCTAATCACTGAACCCCATAGTCCTGCTAACAATTGCAAGAGATTATTTCTCTCACTCACTTAGATCACCAACTGCCACCAAGCCAATGCTCCCACAATTCACATACCATCATTGTGTTTTTACAAATACCCCATAGTAAAACTTAAAAGAGAAGTAAAAACAATCTAAAGAAACTGTAGATCAACACATGGAAGGAATAAGAGAAAATACTTAGCTCAAGCTTTCCAATTCTCCATATTATAGCCCCTCTGAGACTACATAACGATTAAATCTTTACTCATCTCCATTATTTCAAAGAAAATAACAAATTTCTATGTCTTCACTGCTATTTGTATGATGCTCGTGGCCAAAGAGGGCGAGAAGCGATCACCAGATGATGTCCTATGAGAAAGAAATCATTCAGGCAAAGTACGACTCCTGGTAGGCTTTTAGGTCGATACATGGTGGTGAGGGGGGCAAGAAATTAATCATCTCACATCAAAAGAGGGGGAGATTTTAAGTTGTATAAGTAGATAATGTTATTTCAAATAGTAGAGGGATTTTTTGAAAAAAAATCATAAGGCTAATGATAAGAGAGACTAATGATGAAAAACTATATAGTTAAGCGTGTTTGGGCTGGAATAGTATTAGGATGGGTGACCTCCTGGGAAATGCTCAAGTCATGCAGTTCTTTAAAGCCAAAGCGAATAATACCTCTACATTTGAATTACAGGATGTTACAATATGGTATCAGAGCCGACCTTCAATAATACGATGTGGTTCGAGGACGAATCAAGAAGAAAATGGTGGGCCAACGACGCTTATGGCCAAAGAAAGGAATCACTGAGATAAAGTGTGTCTAACAAGCTTCTATGCCAATAAATAGTGGTGAGAGGGGCACAAAAATAAATCTTCCCATATTAAAAAGGGAAGGAAGATTCTGAGCTGTTTAAGTAGATAACGTGATCTTAAATAGTAGAATCCTCTGTAAGAGAGTAAAATCATGATGCTAATAATAGAAAATTCTGTAGTTAAGCGTGCTTGAGCTGAAGTAATATTGGGATAGGTGACCTCCTGGGAAATGCCTAAGTTATACAGTTCTCTAAAAGCAAAGCAGATAATATCTTAATACTTAAATCACTAAAAATTTCTGCTTGATTTGTTGGCTACCGTGTTGTACCTGATGGCCTCTATCAGGCGAGATCCGTGCCTGCAGCTCTCCAAACTGGTTGACAGAAATCTACGACAATAATTACATGAAAAAATTTGAAGGATTACAAGCTCCACCTTCAGCGTGTGCCATTAGTTTTATGTCTGCCTCTCACAGCTCCTGCTCTTTCCCCATTCAGCGCTATTAGAGGCTCAGTATGAAATTCTGAATTATGCTTTTTATTAATTTAAAGGGACTTCATCACAGCATTCCCCAAGCAGAGACAACTACAAATAAAATCAAAGAATTTATTAATAACCATTTGAAATCTCTTCAGGACCACTCTGTTCCTCTTATCAAAATTTAAAAAAAAAAAAAAAAACCACTCTGCTCCAAAATTTAAGAAGAGAACGAAAAAAAGCTAGAGATCAGTTCTTCTCGAAGAGGACGAGGCGGTCATCTGCAAGCTTGGTTTTGTACGCCGTATTTTTGTACTCCCTCCAGGTGAATTCTCTGTAAATGCTCTGTTCTCCTTCCTCCAGTAGGCGAGGCAGAGGAGCTATCCTCTGCTTCAATGGCGGACCTCCGAAGAAGATCATGGAGAAACGGGACTTGGTGTTGCTGGCCAAAACCCTGTGCTTCACGCTTCTGAATCTCCCATTCGTCATTACCTGCGAAACCCAACGCGGAAAGGCCCCTCTTCAGATTCATGAACAGTAGAAAAGGTGGCAACTTTTTGGTCGAAGATGAACAGAGGATTGATTACCTGTAATGAATCACCGACATTGATGAAAAAGGAGCTCTGGTCGGGAGGAACGGGGACCCATCTCCCGTCCATGGCCAAAATCTGGAGACCGGAAGTGTTGTTTGATCGGAGAATGGAGATGATCTGCGGGTCGGTGTGCTCGCCGAAGCCGGTGAGGTTTTGAGTAATTGGGCACGGGGGATAGTGGTTGAGCCTGAGGATCAGATCGCTTTCTTCCTCCATTAGCAGCTTGCTGAGAATGTCCCTTGGCTGGATTCCGAGGCCCTCCGCAATGAGCTCCAGAACCTCGCGAGCTAGCTTCTTCATGGCGGAAATGTACTCCTCCAAAACAGAGCTGCAAGAATATCAATCAAAAGATCCTTTTTCACTCTTTCCATCATCTGGGATTTGTAGCTTATCTTACCGAAAAGAGCTGGAGAGAGGCAGGCTGCGCATATTGACTTGCAGAAGGAGATACTCGATCCATCCCACGTCTCCGCTGGGTCCAATCTCCCGGCGGCCGTAGCCCAAGGAGACCGCGTCTTTCTTCGAGTTGCTCAATGAGAAGAACCTCACAGCCTCCGCCTCGAGCCTCGATGTCAGATCGTTGGAGATCCCATGGTTGGTGAGTTTAAAGAAGCCGAGCTCCTCGCAGGCGCGCACGAGCTGATCTGCGGCGCAGGTGGAGGATAAGTCGACGACAGGAACGGCGCCGGGGAAACGGACGGCGGCGGACGATCGACGGAGCTTTGGAACGGGGAACCGCTCGACGGAGGTGGGCTTCGCGAGGACCACCATGGATAAGATCGAGGGAAACACAGGGAGCAGAGGAACGCTGTGACGAAAGGGAGAACGTATCTCCTTATATAAACAGGGGATGGAGGTTGGCCACCTGTCCGCCAAACCTTTTTTGCACTTAGATCCTCAAAATATCTTTATTTTACAAAATTACATTTTTTACATTGCCCTTTAAAAATGGTAGCTTCTTTAAAAGGAAACTAATTTTTTATTTCATATAAAAATTAGAAAAATATTATTAAAAATTATTTTTATTTCACATATTTTAATATTTTATTGATTCGTACAAGAATTTTATTATTTCTTATAAGCCTTTCTTTTTATAGTCAATATTATATTTTTACTTTTAAGTAATTTTATTGTTTAACGATGATTCATGCATATATTTACTTCTGAAAAATTGATATATTACATTATTTGAATATAATAATTTTTTTAACAGAGTGGGTGCAGAGTGTGAAATATAATTTAACTTCAAACAAACATTTTTATTAATTTAAATTAAAAAAAATTATTTAGTTGAACAAACATCACATATTAAGCGAATTATTTTTTTAAAAAAAATTAAATAACTTTTATTTATTTTTAGATATGAGTGAAAAATACCAATCATCTTGCTTAGATATATAATCTAAACTTATATTCTTTTTATAAAAATAATAAATAATTAAGCAAATTATTAGTAAGTTCGTATAATTCACTCATGATCGCACTTTAGTTTTTTTTTTTTTTTTTTTTTTTTTTTGAAATCTCTAACTTAAGTTGCTATTTTGAAATTATGATGATATAATAAGTCCCATTTTTGTTTTACTTTCGAGTCTTAAATTTAAATTCTAGAGACTTAAGATTTCAAAAAGCATGATTATGGGTGAACTTAAGGAATTTATCAATAATTTGACTATTTTTTACATTTGGTTCACAATAAGTTCAAATCTTTATGAAGGCACCTTTTTTTATTTAGAATAATTATCAGTTTTTAGGGGGTTAGGGTGATCAAGGTTCAATACGAGTGCTTGTCGATCTATAAATTGGCAAGCCAAACTTGAGCCGTGTCTAGCTCAACTTGAATGTCCTTTGTTATCATCCTTATGTCCAATTTTTTAGATCAAAATAGCGTGATTTTGACGATAATTTATTTATCAATCTTTTCTTGTAGATAACATGATACATCTTGCATGTGTTGTGGCCAGAGAAAGAAAAACAACGTAGAAATAATTGCAATAATAGACCATGGTTTTCGTTTTATAACGGAGAAATAAGCAATTTTTACATAATTATTCTAGCTAATCAATTTTGGAATTGTAGACACAAGGCAAAGTAGCTGATAACTTCAAGCAAAAATTTTCAAGCGGCCCTCTCAAAAATGACGTTTTAACTAACATTTTGACTTATATATTAAGCCTGTGTTACTATATCTGGATTCCTTACATTTTCACCTATTCGTCAAAGAGCCTATATGATATCGAAAATTAAATAGACAATCATCAATCTCGATGGCAATTGATATCGAATAAATCAAATAATATCGAAAAAGTGATCTTACATTATCGTAAAATTCAATTGACATATAATATTAATTGCTTGTTATGGCATTTCAATTAAAAGAAGAGGGTAAGATACACTTTTCATCCACTAATCTTTGGATGACCATTCAACAACCTCTCCCATCATCTTAAATCAACGGTCAAAAATGCTATGAATCTTTAATCTTTCAAGCTATTATTCCAATAGATGGTACTTCTCTTACAAACGTGCCATGTGTAATATTTCATACTAAAATTATTCATAGGCTTAACACACTCTTTGCATGTAGAACTGTTGATGCAAAAAATATATCAAAATAGAATAAAATAAGATGATAATTTTTACGTAAAAACCTGAGTTTCCGAGAGAAAAACCACGTTGCTGTCTAGGCGATTTAAATTCAGTAATCAAATTCTTTCTCTTACAAAGCTTGAGGGTCTCTAAATGGAGATCGAATAAGAGAATAAATATAAGAAAAAAAGAGAGAGTGATCGCTAGAGAAAGAATGTCCCAGAGTTTCTCCTTTTTTCTTTTATTTATAGCTTGGAGAGGGGGCGACATAATAGGTATAGTCTATTACATCTGACACTTATTCCTGTAAAAGACGATTAGAGAATAGACTCTCATGCCGCCTTAAATGCTGAGTTGACATAATAGTACGGAGGGTACGATTTGGTGGTATCTCCTTAAAGTGCTGTTCGAGGAGAGCTGTTCTACGAAGTCTGTTCAGCTAGGGGTGTTAGAGAAGATTCTAATAGGAAAACCTTCCCTTATTTTTAAAATTTGGTTCTTAGACTTTTGTTTTAAATAAATTTTTATTATATATCTTAATTTTGGATGGAGAGTTTGGAGGTAGAGAGAACAATAAGTGTATTTTAGTATCATAAATTATGAATGGAGTTTAATTTTAACTATGTTAAATTAGATTTTACAAAAAAAAAGGGCCTAAAAAAAAATGGACCACGATAATTATATCTAATTCTTGAGAACATTAAGATCTTGTTTGTTTGAAAATTAAAAATTAACTTGATTTAATTTTAAATAGGCATATCACATTACACATAAAATTTAATATTAAAAATTAATTTTATTTCACATCTTACACACATTATCAAAATAATAATTTAATTTATATCACATCCCTCACATATCTCGATATAATACCTAATTTTATATCACATCCCTCACATATCTTAATATAATAACATACTTTATTTTATATCATTCACAACTTTAAATAATAAATATTTCTATTTAAATTTAATTTTAATCTTGTTGAATTAAACTTTACAAACAAACAAACCCTCAAAATAGCTAAATTTGAAAAAAACCTCTAAAAAATAATGATGTGAAATAATTTCTAACCAGAAGGAATCTAAACAAAACATTTCAAATATGTGAACTTGTGCGATATATAAAATCTATTTCAGAAGTCTAGATGTTTACTTAAATAAAATGACTATTTCGTTCTATCTTTTTTTTATATATTTTTTTTGGTGGAATATTCATTCTATAAGAATATTAATCATATTTTATGAAATATTCATTTCTTCTCTCATCCAAAAAATACTCATTCCTTGGCCATTCTTTATGTATTAAAAATATTATTTCAAGATTACCTTTGTTCACGCACATATACATATATACGTACATATATATACATATACACATGTATTTATATATATATATACTACAAATACATATATACTTATATAAATTAATTCTATATAATTATTTATATAAAATCAAATTTAATAATAATAAATAATATAAATTTTATTAAAGGAGCGTTCGATTCAATGTTATCTTGATGTTATATTATGTTATCTAAAAAAGAATAAATGTTTGATTTAATGACATCTATAAATAATCTGTTATAAAATTATAAAATTATTAATCAAAAAATGCCATATAAATATCATAAAATTTAAATTACATGATATAATACCAAAATAACAATGAACCAAATGCCCCATAAATTATATTTATAAATATTTTAATTTTTTTTATTTTATATTCTATTCCTTCGAAGTAAATAAAATAATTATCATTTCATAATTCTTATGAAATAATGATTCTATTCTAACTTTATTTCATTTCATCAAAGTAAATGTACCGTAAAAGTACAAAATAACATTCCTAAACAGGACCAAAATGGACCAAAACAGGACCAAAATAATACTAATTTAAAAAACAATAATAATAATAATAAATAAATTTTTTAAATCATTCTACATAAATTCAAATATAAAAAATATTATTTTACTTTACATACTCAATAATTTAAAATAAAAATATCAACTTTATTTTACATTCTAGATCAAAATATTCAAATAGAGTTTTTTGATCTAAGATGTGAAATAAAGTTTATATTTTTATTAAAAATTATTAAGTATGTGAAGTAAAATATCATTTTTTATATTAAAATTTGTGTAGAATAATTAAAATAATTTATTTGTTATTATTATTGTTATTTTTTAAAGTAGTACCTGTTTTGGTCCTCGCGCCAAACAGGGAACCAAAATGTTCAGATGATACGTATATAAGAGAGTAAGTGAGAGAGAGAGAGAGAGATTATGCCTAAACTTCAAAGTTTCTACGCTTTGAAGTGATTATGGTGTAAAAAAAACAGCAAATTTCAGTTTATGAGGCCTGCATTGCAATTGCCAGATAAGAAAATTTTATAGCAGATAAACAACAATAAAACCATCCTCCCACAAATCTGCAAGATCATTCAACAAATTTTCAGTCACCAAACTTATAATGCTTACATAATCGTCCTCCTTTTATGCATCAACCATCTGAAGGAGGGCTCTTCTGATGATCTAAAGCTTGAACTCTTTGAGCAAGACTCTTCAGATTCATCATAAAGAATAGTGTAATTGCTGCTGCTAACATTTCTGAAATAGCAGCCTTCGCTGCTCTCATATATATAAATTTGTTGGGTGCTCCCCACACCGCTGGTCACCAGATTTTTTTTCACTTTGATTACCCCTTCACCAGTCTGCAGGTTCCTCAGCCTGCTGAAGAAGAAGCCAGATGCTCCTCCTGAATGCTTTCTCTCATTAAATCCCAAAGTAACATTCGAAATCAGAGAATAGCTGCCACTGCCATGATCAGAAGTTCTTGCATAAAGAGAAAGAGGAAAGCTCTGAAGAACTTCTTCTGAATACAATATTGCCGATGGAAGCATCGATTCGATGCCGTGATTGTAGATTATGCTCTGGTTCACCGCTTGGATGCTGCCATTCCCGGCGAACTTCAACCTGTTGCTGAAATCGAGCTCTTGGTAGAAATGGGTTGTGATGTTTCCATAAGAGGAATTCACCCATCCAGAGGCTGAGAACTTTCGGTTTGCATTCGTGTCGAAATGGCCATCAAGATCTTTGAACTGGGAGATCAATGAAGAGGAGACGGCCGGAGCTTTATATTCTATCAGACTTGCCTCAGTGAAGGGGCTCTTTCTATCAAGCCAAAGGTGCAAGTTTGCATCAATGAACCACACATGTAAAGCATCCGTCACTCCAAACTCAAATGAATGCATCTTCCCATCCAAAATCTTCTCCAGGAATGGAGACATCTCTAGATCATAGGAAGGAAGATCGAAAGAGCCGATGCCTGAGATGGGTCTCCAAAGAAGTGGGTTGATTCCTCCGGTGTAGATAACAGTGAATGGCCAGATAGCTCCAATTACATTGCCGTCTAATCTCACGGTCACCTCTCTGAAGGCGCCGTTGCCGGCGACGTCGGTGAGGTTGTTTTCGGAGATGTATGAATTAGGAGGATTCGTGTACCAGAACTCATCGTCGGAATGGAAGGAGATGTATACTTCGAGCGCTGCTCTGTAAGCGTTTCTAGGTATTGCAAGCTCCTTCCCCTGAAAATCAGTGGAGTTATCGATCTGAAACCACAACCCATCGTTCAACGGGAGGGGTTTCGAAATAGGAAGGATCATATCGGCGGGGGAACCAAACGCCGGAACGCTTGACGGCGGCGACTTCTGGCGGTGGTCGAAGTAGAAGTGGAAGGAGACATTGACGTGGTAGATGCCGGTGTAGGTCTGGTCGACCAAATTGCCGAGGTAGACGGCTAGGGTTTGGGGCCGGGAGAAGAGGGATGCATAGCGGGTGACGTCCTTCCGAACATTCCAGACGATTCCGGTGGACCGGGGCTCGGCAGTGCAGCTGCGGAGTAGCTCGACGCCGGCAAGCCAGACGCCGAAAATGCGGTCGAACTGCCGGCCGGCGCAGGCGGCGGACCATTCGAGAACGATGCGGGAAGGGGCGCGGCGTCGCAGGAGGCAGTGGGAAGGGGGCGAGTATGCGGCGGTGACCGGCGGTTTGCCGTAGGTGTAGGCAAAGTCGTGTTGGAGGACGAGGGTCGAGCATGGGTTTTCCCCGGGGACTGGGATAGGCCGCTGCACTTCGAAGAAAGTAGTCGGGGACGGCAGAAAAGAAGATGGCGAAGAAGGGGCGTTGCGAAAGGCAGCCTCGACTTCATCGGAGACGGCGAGGTGGGTGATGAGGCGGGGTGAGGCGGAAGCTGAGATGGCTGTGAGAATAAGGTAGAAGGATAAGAGAGAGATAAGAAGTTTCTCCATGGAAGAAGTGGCAGAGAAGGGAAGGAAAAAGATGAAGTCGCCTTTAGGTAGACGGCGTGTCACTTACAAACTTAAATGCGAGCTCCCCTCCCGCCATTTAAAGGTAAGCAATCCGCCCGGCCGGCCTCCACGATTTGACAAAGAAGTAGGAAGAGGGACGAAATCATCGGGAACGACCGCCGGAGAATCAGGAGGGGATTCGGCAAAAATTATCGGGGAATTAGCGATGTAACCCCCAAAAATTCACAATATTATTTATTATATTTTTTAAAATTTTTATTTACTTTCGGAACTTCATAGTAACATAAATACTATTTATTAAATTCCTAAATTTTTTATTTATATTTAAAACCCCTTATAGCAAAAAATTTTTTACAAAATTTTAGGCTCTATTTAGTTGAAGGCCATTTTAATTATGATTATGACCAAAATAGCTTTTAATTATTTTATTAAAAAAATTATTTTTAATTCTCAATATAAAAATTTCAATATAAAAAATTTACTTTATATTACATTCTACATAATTTTTAAAACATTATATTTAATTTATTATTATTATTATTATTATTTTGAATAAAATGATTAAAAACCATTTTGGTCATGGCCTGGTCTCCAATCAGGCCTTAAAGTCCGCTATTAATATTTAAATTTTTTAAAACTATTATTTATTAAATATTTAAATTATTCTTGAATATATAAAATATCTAAAGACTATTAGAGTTGACAAGTCAACTAATTTTTTTCAGTTGATACATTTATTATAATTATAGCTCAAGGTGTTGGGCTGTTTATGATTGCCTTATTTATTAAAATTAGTATTTATTATTTATTTTTAATACTAGTTTTAATAATAATTATAAGATATATATCATGTGATTTTATTTAATTTTGATTTTTAATTAAATTTATATAAATTTAACAAATTTTTATAATTCACAAATAATAATAATAAATGAGATAGAGTGAGTCGGTTAACCTATTTATTAAAAAGGTCTAATATATGTCATAATATTTGATCTGTTTAATAAATAAATTCAATACAAATTAATCTCAAATGCGACTAATAAAAAAATGTTTTGACTCGAATCAGTCTGTCAACCTAAATATTTTTAGAATAATTTAAGAATATTTTTAAATATTTAATAAATAATAACTTTTTCATAATTTTAGATGTAAATGGAAAGTTTTTTTATTATATTTGAAGAAAATATATGCAATTTGACTTTGATATTGTCTATATGAAAATTTTTTAACATAATACTCTGATTACACACCTAATATTTGCTATGTTGATGTATTTTAATCGAAAACTTGGCGTTCCATTTGTGACATTAGAGTTTAATAATCAATATTTGTTCTACTTTGAGATTTTAAATAAAAATAAAGCATGCGGAGGTTTAATAAATAACATTTATGATGTGTAGAAAATTTAAAATGTAGAAATAAAGTTTAATGAGTACTATGAAGGACTTTGGGTTGACATGGGTTATTAATTTCCCTAAGTTTTATATTAATTTATTTTAAAAATATTTACCTATATATAACACTATTTTATTTTATTTATGTATTATACATCCATTCTTAGTTAATTACGCTATGCATACTTAAAATATTATAAAATCTTACATACACATATTTTAATTTCTTTTCATTATAATAGTAATTATAATTTTCTAATAACTTAACTATAGCTAAGTTACAGAAAATCTGAGCGGTTCATCATTTTATTTTAAGGATATTTAAATATATTTTGAGTGAAAAATTCTAAAATCTTGATATTTAGATGGTGGAAAGGGAAGAAGATATCTACAATGTGAATTGATTATAGGACAGATCAGAGCTTTAATGTGGCATTTAGGAAGAAAAAATATGTACTATTAAGAATAAAAATATAATCTTAATGATTTACTAATGAATTCTTTTTTTCTCAAATAAATTTTGACTGAATTTTAACTCAAATGTGTGTGTAAGCTTTATAATATTTTGAGTGTGCATAGCGTAATTAATTAAGAATAGATAGGTAATATATAAATAAAGCTAAAACGACATGACATGTAGGTAAATATCTTTTTATTTTATTTCTAGCAGTTAATATAGAAATTAACGAATCAAAGATCTGGAGACAATGGAGAGGTGAGAGTGATCCGTTCTCGTCCAAGTTAGGAGTAATTTATTAATTATTAATTCAAGCTCAATTTAAACTAAAATTATTTTGACATTTAATTTTTAATCAAAATTTTGAACATTCATATATTTATTCATTTAATTATTTTAAATTATCATCGTAAAACGAAAAGGATAAATTTGCAAGTTTACATGAGAGATAAAAAATAATATAATATATATATATTAATTTTAATCGATCTGATATTGAGCGGGCTCAATTTAATTCTATATTGGGTGTAGCTTGAATTAATCAAACTATGATGCTATAAAAATTGGATTGTTAGTTATTTTTATTTTAAAATTAATTTGATTCAGAATTTAATTTAATTTTCAATTAATATTTCTTAGGCAAGGAAATTTAGTTCATTTATATATATTTTTAAAACAATTTACTGCATCAACAGAAATAAAATGAAAATTGGAAATAACGTTATCAGCAGCGGCAGCTAGCATGAATTTAAAAAAGGAAATTGGAAATATTCTAAAATAATAAATATTTTTTTTTTGAAATAAGGAGAATCCTGCCGTATGTCATGTGATGATGGTGATATTACGTATTTTATATAACTTATCTTTTTTTAAAATTTTAAAAATAAATATATCTCCTCGCCATAATAATAATCCTTTAGCTAAAAATAGAAATAAAAAATCTTTAGTTCTGTGAGGCCTTATTTGATGCGAGGATCAAAATCAGAATTAAAATAATATTAATTTAAAAAATAACAATAATAATAATAAATAGATTTTTTTAATTATTCTATATAAATTATAATATAAAAAATAATATTTTACTGCACATACTCAATAATTTTTAATAAAATATAAAGTTTATTTCACATTTTAGATCAAAATACTCGATTCGAATATTTTAGTCTAGAATGTGAAATAAAATTGATATTTTTATTTTAAATTATTGAGTATATAAAGTAAAATAATATTTTTTATATTAAAATTTGCGTAGAATGATATAAAAACTTTATTTATTATTATTATTTTTTTTTTTAAATTAGTACCAATTTGGTCATATTTTAGTTCTGTTTTGGTCCTTGCGCCAAACAGGAAGATTATATTCTCTTCTCACTTCCAGAGATTATGTTATTCTGTGATCCGATTGTTGTGAATATATTTATTTTATATTACTCACCATTAAGATTATGTTAGTGATGAAATTTTATATTCTCATACTATTTTATCTTTTTTTAATATTTAAAGATACAAAAAAATAAATATGTAATCAAGAGATTAATCGCTTATAATCTCGATCTAAACAATGATTAATCAAAGAACAATTGAGGTGAACCAAAAGTAACTCAAAGCTTAAAAGGCAGAGAAGCCAGATACGAACAATAAGGGTAACTTATAAGATCCAATTCCAAAAGGTGATACCAGAAAATCTTTTAAAGACTCGGAGGAAAACTTAGAAAAGTTGGATCTTGGGAGACTCTAAGAGGAAGATCACGTCAGAAGGATTATATAACTTTCGAAACGTAACTTTAAAAAGACGAAGTTTTAACACTAATCTTCAAGCACAATCTGTGCAAGAATTCAACCCTAGCTGATTTCACTTTCCTAACATACGATGATGGGTGGGGTTCATGAGTAAGGAATACCCAAAGTGCCACAATGCACACATGAAAGACTTCTAAATTGATAAAAGACAATACCAACATACTCTTAAGAATATTATTATAATAAATTTAGTTAAAAATTTATATATATATAAGAAATCAAAGTTATTCTCCTATTATTATGAAATTTATTATAGAAGTCATTTATTACATAAATAGGTCAGTTCCTCTCTTCAAAATTTGAAAAGGCATCCACTAAAAAAGAGAGGGCACTCATCTTAGGATGCTTGGCTAGATTTGGGAGATCTTCATTAGGTCTCTTCTTGATTTGCTATAAGTTTGATCTAATAAAAATCTAGCACTTCATCTAATTTGTATGCATTCTTACAAATATTTGTCACCTTTCATTCTATTGCGCGTTGGAGGTAGAGATTAGACGCGCAGAAGAAGAAATGAAGATAGGTTTTTTATGATGTTATATGCGTACGTAGTGAACTTCACTCAAAGGAGAGTCGAGCATTTTTGTGATGAGTACCAAAATTTTGTGGGGATCAATTATCCATACCAAAATTTTGTGAGGTTCAATTATTTGCAATAATCTAATTTTGAGATATCATGAAATAATAATATTCTAGCATCTTATGTCTACTAAGAAAAAAATCAGAACGTTGTACTTCCGAGTTAATTGGGCTTTTCTAGTTTTAATATGGCCCATATACATAAAAGCCTAATCTAGCAATGAATTGGGCCTAATAAATAAAGTTGGCATCGTGTATTTGGGTTTTAATTTTTTTTGGGGCATTTATGATTCCTCATTTACAAAAAATTAAGTATTTTACCATATCTAAGATAAGATATTATGTATATAATACTGAAATCTTAGTAAATTATAGATTTTATATTATTTTTATATAAAATGATACAATACTGCAGATTTTGAGCTCTAAAATTATAACTTATAATAAAAAATATTATACCCTATTCTATAAATTACTTTATATTAAAAACTAAACTATAAATTCTAAACTTTAATTTTAAAATTTTAATTTGCATATATATATATATATATATATATATATATATTAGTTATATATAAAATTCACTTTAAACTCAATTTAGAGAGATTAAGGACTCTATTATGAACTTATGGATCATATACAATAAGATAAAATTCATAAAAATGTACCAATAAATTAAATCATATTTTTTAAAATAATGATATGTGAAATATATAATTTTGTTTAATTTTGATGTAATATATATAATATTATATTTCATTTTTGATAGTAAAATATGTAATTTTTTATAATTAAAATATTTAATTTGTAAATCTCAATCTTTTTCTTTTAATGGGAGAATTGGAGCTTCTTAGCTTACCATAGCCTGGTAATTATGTTTTTAACTTAAAACTCAAACTCTTCACCAAAGCGATTTCTATTAATGCCAAGTCTAGAAGCGCTTGGCGGGCAGATGGTCCGACAGATCAGAGGGTATCTAACTCCATTACACTGATACTAGATATCCTTCAGACTTCTAGAAAAAAATTCACCCACTATATAGCTGTTGATATTTTTGATGCCTTAAATGCTTTTGTGACATATAAAGTTACTCACATGTATAGATTTACTAATAAGGCAGCTGACTTTATTGTTTTTTTGGCTACCAAGAATGATGTAGTGTTTAAAAGGAGAATATCTCTCCCACATGAATTTTGCTCAATCTTTACTGAGGATCTTAAGTTTTTGTGTACATGATGTACCATCATTTAGGCTCTGTTTGGCACGAGGATCAAAATCAGAATTAAAATAGTACTAATTTAAAAAAAAATAATAATAATAATGAATAATTTTTTTAAATTATTCTACACAAGTTCTAATATAATTAAAAAAAAATTATTTTACTTCACATACACAATAATTTGCAATAAAAATATCTAATTTATTTTATATTTTAGACTAAAATATTCAAATCGAGTATTTTTGTCTAAGATGTATGTGAAATAAAGTTAATATTTTTTATTGAAAATTATTGAATATGTGAAGTAAAATAATATGTATTTTACATTAAAATTTGTGTAGAATGATTAATAAATTTATTTATTATTATTATTATTTTTTTTAAACTAATACCATTTTAGTCCTCTCGCCAAATAGAACCTTAGAGTTTTATGGGCCAAGGCTGGTTTTAAAAAAAATAAACTCGAAATGTACATGATTTATCTCTTTCATGATTTAACTCAATAAGGTTTAATATCTATTGAAATTATAATTAACTATAAATATATATATATATATATAT
>JAEMOT010000820.1:129528-175102 GCA_019297695.1 Apostasia ramifera
TATATATATATATATATATATATGTATATGTATATGCAATAGTATGTATGTAGGATGCTTCTTTTTTTATTCAAGAAAAAAAAAATATATATATATATATATAGGATACTTCATATGCGTCTATAAAATTTGAATTTATAAATATTCACAAGTTTAGAATCTAATTACTTCACCTGAAAAGTCACACTAGTTTCAAAAACATGATTGTGCAGTTTGAGGAGTATATACAGCGTTCATGTGACATTCATGAAGAAGCCGAGGAACCATTTGGTCAATTGAAATGAGTTGATTCAATCAAAACTATTAATTATATAGATAGTGTTGACATTAATTAAGGGCTCCATGGGGAAAGGCATTGTTTGAATCTGAATAATTTCAAGTTCTCGATCAAGTTTGAATATATATTAGGAGATTCGAAATAAGTTAACGGTCGAGTTTGGACTGTTAAAAGTCATGAGTAGCAACTTTGGTTAAAGATCTGCTAAATTTTCTCGTTTGTTCTTCTTTTTTGCGGTGCAAATTTTGGAATAAATATTTGACATTAATACATAACATCTGAAAAATTGAAGTGTTTCATTGAAGTGTAATTCTTGGTATACATTCTAGGTGCACATTTAATTCTTAAAGAAGTATTGTTGGGGGAGATATGTTCATGTGATTCTGGTTAGGATTGCATGATTTGGGTTCATCACGTGCAGCCCGCTCATGCGCTTCCAAAAAGAACAAAAATCTTCATTTTAAGAGGAGAGAGAGAGAGAGAGAGACTTTTTTCAGCTGTTTTCTAGAGCAAAGAACTCGTGCTAACATGCAACTTTTCTTCATCTGCTTCCCAATTCCATTCTTGCTGCCCCCCAAAAAAAGCTATGTAGGAACAAAGCAGAGCTGTTCATGGAGCTAACGTGAAGCCTTTTCTTAACTAGGGTTTAACCCCAGTTTTGTAAAATGAAATAACTTTAAATACCTCAGTTAAGTTTTAATGTTTTTTAATTCATTTCATCACAAAACAACAATTAAATGTTTAAATTTAAATATCTGATTACTACATATTAAACATTCAGTTCTCAGTATTTTTGAACACATAATTTTATTGTTTTTTGACAAATCAAAAGCTTACATTCTCCATGGCATACATTATCATGATGAAGAACAAATATTAGCGAGTTAAAACACATTGTTGTAATTAACCGAGTCCCGCAAGAGGCATGTTGCTTCATTCCCATACTACAAAATCTCATTTTTAATTAAGAATGTAAATAGTGCAATTAACTTAGCGTTTTTATATATATAACACTCGGAGATTTTATTTAGGAGAGAGAATTAATGTCTCTATATAAACTTTTTTAATATCCTTAATGGGATGTCACTGAATATATTTTGTACTAATTTAGTGTGTCATTTAAAATCTTGTACAGTCATATTTTAAAAAGCTAGCGCATAATAGTAACCAATATTCCCAATCTCTTTCTTCGCACCTTGATTTATATTTTTTTTTTGTGTACTGTAATTACTTGACCTAACTTATGTTTACATTGTGTGACTTAATTGGTCTCTTATATATTCAAGTGGCCGATATATTCTCAAAAATGGCGAGATCATTAATTTTTTATAACAAGCAATAGATTAAGAGAACAAATTGTCCATCATGATCAACTAATTGAAAGAACACAAATGACTTAATTCATCATGATTCTAGCGGCGATACAAGGCTTGATTTCAGATGATTTTAGTAACTCTGAAACCTTAACATTCAGGCTACTACTATCCTCTAAAATTCATATGGCAAGAAACCCATGCATGTTAACCATGGTTAAACTAAACCTTATTCAGTGGTTAAACACATATCAAGTTCAATGTGTTAATTAATTTCCTAACTAAAGAGGTCCTCTTGAGCTAAGTTACTACTTGAAATTTAAACCTCACCATAGTCCAACGGCTAGTTTATGGACATGGTGAGATCTAAAGTAGTACTGAGCTCTAGAGAGAACTTCTTGCTGCTGCCCATCTTCTTCATCATGAACTCAGCCTGCACGTCTCTGGAAGGAGGAGGTGTGAGAGAAAGGGAGAGCTCGCTGTCATCCACTCCTTCCTCACAACTTCTCCTGCCGTCTCCATTCTTTTCCATGGAGCTCGAGCTCAAGCTCAGCTGCAGATCTGGCACCGCCTTCCTCTCAATCAACAGCCTCATTCTCTTAGCTTCTCTTGAGTCTTCTTCTCCCTTTAGTTGCAAATCAAAAGTTATATCAGAGCAACATTGAGGCAGAAGAGAAGGAAAGATGTAATATGTTTTGTGATCTAAATGTACAGATATTATTCATTTTGATTTTTGAGAATTATGTAACTGAAGTATATTTCTCAGGAGGGTCAATCATTCCGCTACTATTTTAGCTCAAGCATGCTTAATCACCAAATTTTCTAATCAGTCTCACAGTTTTGTCCAAAAAAAAATCTTTAATATTGGGATTATGCTATTTACTTATATAGCTCAAAACTTGCTCCATTTTCAATACAGTATGATTCATTTCTATATATGACCCTCTAATCACTTATCATCCAGCTTAAAAGCTTGTCTGGAGTTGCACTTTATTCTAGTAATTTCTTTCTATTGAAATATTACCTAGCAATCACTCACCGCCTTCTTTGGTCCTCATAAAAGAAATACTAATCACAGAAACTCACCTTAAGTGGGAAAGAGGAGTACTGGAGCTCAATCTGAGGTTCAATTCCACCATGATTGGTATTGTTGAAGTTAAAGCTAGTCATGAAAGGTGAGAGGTGCAGATTAGATCTGCTTCTTCTTCCTGTTGCCCTAGATAAATCATTCCCATTGATCACATCCCTCACACTAAATAGATGTGGTGAAGAATATTTGTCATCTTTCTTAAAAATCACGTCTTTGATTGAGGCTGCTGGCCTTGCTGCCATAAGCTGGCTGAAATCCCATTCTTCTTGTCTGCAGAATTATAAGTAATTTCAGTTAGTTGAACTCGTCTTCTTCTTCATGTACTGCCTTCATATATGTTACCTGAAGCTGCTGTTGCTGAAATTCAAAGGCTGATGTGAATGAGATTGCTGAAAGAAGCTGTAAACGTGGTCGAACTGATGAGAGTTTTCGGCTCGGAAGAGGCCTCCATGATTCTCCATTCTGAAAGGTTGATATGAACCAGCTCTTTGGTAGAACATGTCACGAAAGTTATCCCTCCTTAGATGCAGATCAAATGCTGATAGTGCTGCATCAAGAAATTCATAGTTATTTGTAATTAAGTCTAATTGATCTGTAGAACTTTATAAAGATCTGCTACAAAGAAAAAGAAATACCAGATCTTTCTTGCCCTGAACTGTCAAGCTTTTTGCTTCTATACATCTGATAATACAAAGGAAACATTGAGTTAGAAAATGGATGCAAATATATATCTAGAAATCAAACCCTTACATAAACGATAAAATTAATATAATTAGTAAGTTTCTTGAAATTAATTCAGCCTTAATTTATATATAATACACCAAAACGAAGACAAATACATTAAGTTAAAAAGATCTATCGCCCCAAATGATATTGCAAAATTTAATTTGGTAGGATATAAAACTATCCTAATTGACATCCTCAAAACGAGCAATTGATGCAATTAGTATAATTAACTATCTTATTGGCACGATTCTATGTACATATATAATCTCATGTTCTTTATTAAAACTCAAAACATGTACATGTTAAGTGTGTCGAACAACAGACAACAAATTAATGAGTTCTATTCCAATAAGGGATGCATTGTTGAACAAGAGAATTTTTTTTACAATGAATGAATATAGAGATAAGAGAAGAGATGGTTAGTGAGAATTTAGAAAAAGTCATATGATATCGCCAAAAAAATTTAAACCTTTACTAGTTCAAAGCAGTAACACAGCTAGAATTTCTTCCAAATTAAGCACCTATACAAAATGAAGTTTGTATGGCATATATGCCATATATATCTCAAATACGACAATTTACTAAGATTAATTAAATAGATTAGGATTCAAAAAAACTCAAAGTTACTGCCCAATTTTCCTATGATGATCATGAACTCATTGATTAATTTTGTTTATTTATTTATATATTTGTAAAAAATAGATGGACATTTCTGCTTATTAATTATATACCTGTAAGTGGCTCTTTACATGCGCAATACTGAGCCCTCTCACATTCATCATCTGAAGCACCAACTTTGGAGTTGCTCCTATAACATATGCACCAACACCCAGTAAATTAATCATCAAAATAATTAAAGAAAAAAGAAAAACTATTTAAGTGAAATGATCAGAAGAACACAAATTAAGATTTAAACAGATCAATTTTCATTATATATAAATCATGATCTAATGCACAGATAATTAATATATTATATATATTTCATGGAATCAGACAAAAAAGTTGAGAATTCAAGGCTATTCAACTAAACCCATGCAGTAATTTATTCTTAATTATGCACAGCATTTAACTCATCTGTTATTTATGAAAATAAATAGGTTTTGTGTGTGGGATTTAATTACTCTCTTGTCCACCCAGCCGCTCAACTGCATGAATGAAGGAGAGGTGGAGCTCCGGCGTCCACCGCAGCCTCGGCATTTTCGACCTCACGTACTGCCGCACGGAAGGCCCCAGACGCTTCCCGGCTGCTGGGCCGGCGCCCTCCGATGCTCCCTTGGTCTTGCTAGAGCTCGACCGTCCGTCGTTGCTGCTGCCGTTGTCGCTCGAGCTTCCTTCTCCTCTTCTTTCTTCTACTTCCGTTGTGCATCCCTTGTCTTCTTCTTCGTCGCTTTCATTAATTTCCTCTTCTAGCAAAACCTCTATGTTGAGATCAAGCTCATGAGACGTCGACGTCTTCTTCCTGCTCGGCGAGTGCAGGCTGCAGCTTCCTCCCCTCCTCTCGCTCTTCTCTCCCTCGCCATCGTAGATCTCTACCACCTCCTTCCCCTTCTCTCCGGTCATCTCCATTTTCGTCAGCTCTCGTTCCCTCTCTCTCTCTCTCTCCGCTTCCCTGCTTCTCCCCTCAGCTAGCCTGCCGTTAGACGGCTATGGGAAGGAAGAGGAAGGTGGAGGGACAGGGGAGAAGACTGATGATGAGAAGAGGAATAATATAAGCGTCTTATTGACATCAATAGTGGAACCGTGGAAGAAGAGGAATAAAAAATATTGGATATAGAGGTTTATGCTGAATATTTAATTGTTCAAGGAGGAGGAGATGAACTAGGGTTACCCTTCACCATGATTAATGGTTCTCTGATCTAATTCTAGGTAAATTTTTATGAGAGGGAGAGAGAATTTTGCTACACATGCACTTCCCTCCCAACGTCAGCAATTTAATTAATAATTAATTTTATTTTTCACAAAAATAGTTAAAATTTGCTTTATTGATATATATATTTATATTTATATGTTCGTTAAGTTAAAATATAATTATAATATATGATTTAATTTTATGATGACATATTACACAAATTTGAATAACATAATTTTTGGAATAAATTGCATCTGGCAAACTGAGATAGGAAGGGATTTCCAAGATGTCCCAAATTTTTTAAAATTTCAATTTAAATTTTTGAGTTATAAAAATACCATCATTTGATTAAAATTAAGAAATAATTATTAATTTTTTAATTATGCCATAAAGCATTTTTAACTGTTAATTTTTTTTATAGTTTTGAAAAATAAATGTTTATATTTTATAGTTTAAATTTTTAGAGTGAATAAATAAGAGAGAAAAAAGATTTCTATTAGAAAATGCTAACGAAAAAGCAAGATTTTATAGAGCGATAAAAAATATAACACTTTTAAAAATTCACGGATAAACATAATTTTTAAAAAAAAAATTATGATCAATTTACAATGCCCTCTCAACATCAACGAACTGAATAAAATTTACTTTAATTTCTAGTATAATTAATTAACTATATTTACCATCATACAGGCATCTCAAGACGAGCATAAAATTTTATTATAAGCAAGACCAAAGTTTAATTCAATGCCGAACGTGCCTTCAATGTTGTAATTTAACCTATCTCAAATATATGCTATTTGTTTGGTATTTCTTTGTATTTATTAAATATATTAATGTATGTGCAAGAACAATTACATATAATATATTAAATGGAGTTTAATTCTGAAAATGACGAAAATCAAGGATGAAAGTCAACTGGATGATTTTTTAAATTGGACCGTTTTTAATTAATTAATTAATTAATAATAGAAGTATAATTAAAAAAAAAATTAACAAAGAGAGCATCTTTCGGATGACATTAACTCTGTTGCCATTAGTTGCGTCGGGCCGCCCGACGCCCGGGCTACTTATTTTTAAAAAAAATAATTTAATTAATTAAAAATACTTCAATTTAATGGACCGTAAATTTTTGAATATAATCATACTCCCATTCCATTCTATGTTGAATAAATATAAAGTACTTTTAAAAAATTAAAACAACTTATAATTTATATTATAAAATAAAAATTATTATTTAAAGTAAATGTTGGCTAACATATTTATAAAAAATTAATTAAATATAAAAATAAAATGAGATAATTTGAGTTCTAATTTATTTAAATAATAAATTTTATTTAATTTTAAATTGTCAAGAAAAGTGAGCGCTTTAGATACCTTAGATCAATCATATAAAATGATGGTGAAATAGATAATAACGTTATTAACAGGATTCAAGTAGGATGGGTAAAATAGAGAAATCTTTCTGGTTTGTTGTGTGATAGAAAAATCTCATCTAAAATCAAGGGTAAATTTTATAAAACTATAGTAAGACCAACGATGATACATGGTGCTGAATGCTGGCCTGCAAAGAAGAAACATACAAATAAAATAAATATTGCAGAAATGAGGATGAATATATGGATATACATGAAAGAATAGAATGAGAAATGAGTATATCCGAAAGAAAGTTGGTGTTATACCAATTGAGGATAAACTTAGAGAAAGTCGACTTAGATGATTTGGACATAGCAATCACAGGCCGATTGAAGCTCCAGTTAATTAATAGGACAAAAATTATTTGGGGATCTCCTACTTCTGCAGGAATTGAATTGTAACAGTGGGTCAAAATAAAATAAAAATACATGTGTACTTTTTATAATTAAAAAACATTTGGGATACTTAAATATAATTAAAGTAAAAGTCCAAGCATATATATGCAATTATCCGCTTATAATATATACGGATATTATATCACTTCTCATGAGGTGAAGATTTATTTTCCAGAATTAAGAATATATTAGACCCAGGTCAAAAACAAATTCGATATTTTCTATAAGAACAAGATATCTACAGCATGCAATTAGTAAGACTTATGATGTTAATTTTCAGAATAATATGAATATTCATCAATGAGTTAAAATGTGAAATTTAATTCCCTAACAATGATATAACAGCATCTTTAATTTTGATAGAACAACGCAAGGCAGTGATACGAGTGAAGAGAGCTTCATCATCAGAGATCATGCTTCAAACTAAATTAAAAAGGGGTGGCAAGTGACTTCTCACCAGTGTAATCTTAGTTGTTGAAAGTGGGGCTGTGCTCGAAGAATTACAAGTATTTATAAAAAATATATTAGCGACAACATTAGTCATTTAGTTAGAGGGTGGATTCTGTGAAGATAGTACTTCCCAAACTCATTGGCTAAAAATTAATTTTGATGGTGCAGTTCGTTTTAATGGGGAAGCAGCTGCCGGTGCCATCTTACGAGATTGTCAAGGTCAACTTATACAAGCTTTTGGCTGTTCTTTATCCACCTATGCTGTTGATGTTGCTGAGTTATATGGAGCGTATCTAGCAATTCAGTTAACTAAACCGTGGATGGGCAAGCTTCACGGTCATTGGTTGGAAGGCGATTCAGAGACTATTATTACTTTACTCAACACAGCTTTAAGGCACAAAAATGTGCAGGGATCAAGCTCCACTTCTGCTATTATTGCTCTCTTATTATCTTTTCCTTCTGTTCGTATATCTCATGTATATAGACAGGCTAATCAAGCCGCTCATTACATCACCTCTGCTTCCTTTACACACGATGTTTTTTGGGATAGGGATATGTCCCTGTCTCCCTATCTTTTGACTTTTCTGTAATCCTTTTACAGGATTGTTTTTTTTGTACTTGATGTTTTATATTAATGAATTTTATAGGCTACAGCCGACTTTCAGAAACTCATTCAGCTCTATAGGTGAGAAGAAAAACAATGACAAAAAAAGAGACTATAAAATAAGATTAAGCTCTTGCCCTCTCCTTCTCTGTAGATCTTTTTTATAGATAAAAACGTCATATGTATCAATTCAAACTTAATTTTTAATTGAAATGAGCATAATCTTTTAATTGAAATAAACATAACCTAGCTAGGTCTAATATTGTTTGGATGATCACTCCTCGCATGTATTAATTTCAAAGAATTAACTGTGGCATATAATTTTATTAACTCTGAAAAAACTTAAATTTTTTTTGAAAAGATATCAGTAAAACTTTTATTTGAATTTAGTAATCTTATCTACTACTTTAATTAGTTTTATGCCACAGAAATAAATTATTAATTTGAATGGGGACTAGAATAAGTTTTTCTTTAATTTTCTTTAATAGATAGATAGATGGTGTATTTTTTTCCAACTTATTATATTAAATTTTGATATATAATACCTGTTTATGTGCAAAGTTTAATTAAACTTAAATAAAAATATTTTTTTATTAAAAATTATGAATGATATGAAATTAAGTTAATTATTATAGTAGAATATGTGAAAGATGTGATATAGGTTAGTTATTATTTTGGTATATATGTAAGATGTAAAATAAAATTAATTTTTTATTTTGAATTATATGTGTGATATGAAATATAGCTAATTTTTAATATTAAATTTTATGTGAGATATGATATGTCTATTTAAAATTAAACAAGATTAATTTTAATTTGTCAAATAAACATATCCTACAGAGAAAATGCAACAATAAAAAGGGAAGATGAAAAATTATTTGAAATTCTGCATGATGTGAAATTAAATGGGTTATAGTAAAAATTATGTTAGATTTGAAATAAAATTATTTATTTTATTGAAATTTATATTGTATGTAAACTAAAATAATTATTTAATATTAAAACTTATGTAGTATGTGATATAAAATAAATATTAAATTTTTTAAATAAATTAAAGTTTTTAGTCCTAACTAAAATAACTATTTGCTAAACAGGGTCAAGAGAAAACTACCAATTAAGCCTACATTGGTGACATGATCAAATGCACTATTATTTGTGGTAGTTCCAAGTATAAAAGAAAATATAAATAAAAAACAAGAGGAAATGAATACTTTGAAGCATGAGATCGACTACGTGTCGGATCTACAGATTATTTTCTTGTACGTAGTTCCGGTTGTAATATTATCTCACCCTTTATCTTGATAGTAGAGTTCTCGTAAATGCACAGTGATTAAAATAGATGTATGCTTGCATGTCGTGGAAGGCTACGTTTGTCGAAATGACCGGTTTTGGCTGTAGGCCATTAACTTTTAGGTCTTGTTTGGTTCGAGGTAAGTTTTTGTCCAACACAAATTTTAATTATAAAAATCAACTTTATTTTACATCAAATACAAATATGAATATTAAAATTAAAAGTATTTCACATTTTACACACTTTCTAATAGTAAATAAATTTCTCAATCTCCCATTAAACTTAAAAAATAAAATAATTTTTTTTCATGTATAAAAAAAAAATTCAAACCAAACAGGACCTAGAAGTATGATTACTTCTTTTTAGGAGCAGTGATCGCTCCTAGCTTGAAGGCCACATGTGTATCATTTGAGATCTCATTCGGTAAAAATCATCCTTAGAGGTTGGCCCGGTTTTAGAAACCAAATAGAAGAAACCAAATAGAAGAAACCAAATGATGTTGAATATTAATCCCAAAGAAGAACTCTTCGGCTTACATTTGTTCGGCTTGAACTCAAAAATTCCCCATGTGCACATCTTGTTCCTTTTACAAATTTTTAAAGAACTCAAGCTCGACACAGCTGCCTTCCTTTGATAATCAATTACTAACGGCCTTTTAAAAAGGTTGGAGTCGTAAATATACTCTACAAAATTTAATCAATCATAAATTGGTGGTCCTTTAGCTAGACATATAAATCTTCGTATGAAACTTACGTTATCAAAATCGATATCATCTTTCTTCGTATGAAACTTACGTTATCAAAATCGACATCATCTTTCGTTGAACTTCACTATATTAGTCTAACGTATTAATCGAAAATCTCCTCATTCGACAAATAACTAGATTCCAGCAAAACACTTGTTTATCAAATGTTAGACTATGCTTATCACCTCTGATTCTCCATTAATCTCTTTCTACGTACTGCTCTACTGTGTAACCTATAAACATTGTACAAATTTTAAATCACTAACTCAGTCAGTAACTCATCAGCATCAATATGATTTTTCTCCCAGCTCCTTGCAAGGATTTCTGCATGAAAACCTCTACCTCATTAATTACTTCTACATTTCTTATAACGGGTCAAATTTTGAGCCAGTTGGCCTCAGCTCAAATTCAAATTTTTTGAGTTAAAGTTGAGTTCATTTGGAATTGATTATCAAGTTGAATCTTTTCTTTTTTTAATCTTATTTTTAAATTAATATATTTATTTAATTGTATTATACATTTAATATTTTGTTTAAATTTATATATGTATAATATGTATATTTATATCTTAATTTCTCCTTTATCTATATATGTATATCCTCTAATATATATATATATGCATATTTATTTGTATGCAAAATATTTAAATACTGAATGCGTAAATATATATTAAAATATTGACATAAATTAATTATAAGTTAAATTAATTTTAAGTTGTGTGAAAATCAAATCGAATTCATGCATGTAGGGCTGTTAACGATTCGATCTCGAGCCGATCCGACCTAATTGGCTCAAGATTGAATTGAAAGTTTTCGATTCGATTTCGATTCGATCCAGAGAATGAACGAGGAGAGTTCGATCCGATCTCGATTCGAGCTGAGTCTAGCTCATTTGTTATCGATTCAAGCTCGATCCGAGCCAAAATAGATTCGACTTTCGATTAATTTTTGATCTTTTATTGAAATATTATGTATAAATATATTTGTTCATTCAATCAGCTTAAATTATAGCTATTCGCTTTGGCCTATTATTTAAAAATAAAAATAAAAAATAATTTATAATAAATATGATTTAAATGATTATAGAGAAAATTCTAATGAAAGTCTAATGAAGCATTCCAGTAGAATACTGAAAAAACTACATACTAAATCTAGTTACATATATAAATATATAATATAATATTTTTTTATTTTTTTAATTAATCCGATTTCGAGCCATCTTGATTCGTTCCTATGCTGACTCAAGATTGAATTGATAAAATTTTCGAGCCAAAAAATGGCTTGTTAGTAGGCTCATTTAGATCGAATTGATTCAAAATTCGATTTAATTTTCTAGTGATTCTCGATCTTCGAGTAAAATTAATAGCCTTACACGTCTAATAAAATACGGCAAAATGTTGAACTTTTTTATCAAAAATAAAACTCAGAAAATATGGATTTAGAAAAATCGCCCTTCCTCCTCAATATAAATCTTAAAAAATTTATGACTATATATTATGACTTTTACATTGCAATTTAATAATATTATAATATTATACATTCTCAGGCCCTGTTGACTCATCTGCATATGTTTAAGTCCTATTTGACACGAGAATTAGAATAAAAAATAAAACCATATTTGTTTAAATAATAATAATAATAATAAATTTTTTAATTATTTTATACAAATTTTAATATAAAAAAATATTATTTTATTTTATATACTCAATAATTTTTAATAAAAATATCAACTTTATTTTACATCTTAAATTACCAATTAAATACTTGAATTGACTATTTTAATTGGTCTAGAATGTGAAATAAAATTAAAATTTTTATTAAAAATAATTGAGTATATGAAATAAAATAATATTTTTTATATTAAAATTTATGTAAAATAATTAAAAATTATTATTATTATTATTTTTTGAACTAGTATTATTTTGGTCCTCAGGCCAAATAGGACCTTAGGGAAAAGATCATGTCATTTAATCATGATTCGTAGACGAGTTTGACCGAGTCTTTAAGTAGAGTCAACCAACCAAGAGTTCCTGAACAACCTAAGCGACCTGCTCGAACTGAGGTCTTTTGATCGAATAATATGAAGCTAGTCAAACGGCTGAGTCGAACAATTGACTAGCCATTAAGCAGCTATCATGTCATAACCATCTTATGATGTGACGGTCCCTATGGGGATAAAGGAAAATTGTTTGACATTAATGTTTGGACTATCAGCGGTGTGAGTAGGTTCAGCCACCACTATTGTTTCATTAATGAAGCATAACCTCACTCTCACTATAAATAATCTCATTTGTAGTGAGAAAGTAGTTTCATCGGGCTAACCCCAATACCAAATTAATTTAGAGGGAAAAGCCACTCGGACGCTATTTACCCACAGTCCAATGATGACTTCAGCCTTATTCGACCAGCTTCCTTCTAACAAAACTCTCTTATCAATCCGCAACTTACCTTCGTCCATTCCTCTCCTCCAAGGGGAGTCTCTCAAGGGAAGCACTTCTTTCTCCTCCTTAATTAACACATAAACCCATCTAAATTCCTCTTTAATTTCTTATTTAGCCTTTTACCCAGACTATATAAATATATATATGCGGAATTTACATACAGAACACTGAATTCATCACAAATTACGTATTTCACCATTTTTTAGTAAATATTACATATATCACACTCTGCTTATGGGTTTTACATTTCTATTGTAACAATAGAAATATAAAAAGAGTGTGATATGTGTAATATTTACTAAAAGATGGTAAAATGCGTAATTTTTGATGAATTCAGTGTTCTGTATGTAAATCTTCTTTAATTTTTAACAGAAAAATCTATTTGAAATTATCTCTAATCTCAAATATTTATGATAATTTTTTAAAATTGTGAACTCAGTTAGTATTTATCCTAAGACCTTAATTAGCTCAAAGTCAGATATTTACCCAAAATTAAAGCTTGAATCTTCACATTTTTATGTATAACATGAATAGAATTCTAACGTTACAAATTATAATAACTCAATTTATTTCGATAAAATTATGTATTTGAAATATCTTGTTGAACAATTTTATCAAAATTGTTATTAATATGTATTTTAAACAAATCTAACTATTTATTTAAAAAACAAGAAAAATCTAAGGGGAACACACTTGCATTTGGCAACACCTCATGATTTGGAGTCCGGTGATCAGGTCAAAGGTCAAAGGTCGGTGACCCACTTTACTCAATTTGCCTACGACGCGGCAAAGTCATCAGAGGATATGACAAGAAAAGCTGAAGTCGCATCGTGCAAGGCTAACGAGATTGATTAATATGCTTACCTTGTGGGTGATACACGAGATAGTATAGGCCATGTATAAGACAGACAAAATCATTGGATCTTCTACCTAAAAAAGAAATGGGTTAACTCTTATACTTTCATACAAGAACTTCTTTATGCTATCTTGTGAGTTTGAACCGAGGATCCTATTATTAATTTCTTCGATGTTTTGTAATACAATGATGGCCACCAATGCACCAAATATCTAGTATAATGACTATCAACTGGCTGTGAAAACCCTAATGTAATATTCTTTCGTGCCCAATGTACTTTGGCATATATATATATAAGCTTCACAAGAATTTGTTAAAATTAACTGACTGTACCAATCATAATGGAGAGATAATCTTAATAGTATTAATAACACCAATCATCTTTTTTCTTCAATAATAAAAAGATAACGTCAATTACTCATAAGCTGAGGCATGACTATTAATAATAAATGCTCTATTGCATCGCTGTTATTTTAAGATCTTTTTTGTGTAAATAACCCTTCGAGCTATCTCATTTATCCTTGTAATTTGTAATTGAGCAAAGTTATTGTAAGCTCTTTAAATCACTGAAAGAGATTTCACATAAATATTTTGTCTAAATCTACTTCATTATCTACTTAAATTTTTTTTTTTTGTCTTTCTCTACACTCCTTTTACTCTCAGTTCTCTAACATCTTGTCAAGGGGTTTTTCCTATGCCAAAGACAAAAAGAGTCATCCCATTATTCTTGTGGGACTTTTATATAAAAGGATTATACTTTTTAATTCTAAGATTTATAGCTCAATATGCATTAAAATGTTTTATTAATGAAGCTTGAAAGGAACTTATGGGCTAAAACGTACATACAACTCAGCCTTATGCAACTTTAAATAACATAAAATGATCCTTGCCCTTCCATTTGCTTCTTAATTAACAATACTAATGATATTTAGCTAGCTAGTTGATGTCACTATCATTTTTTTTTTTTGATAATTATGTCACTATCATATTGAGAATAATTGGACTTGCAAAAGACATAAGCATATGGTGGTTGAAATTAGAGATTTTTTTTTTTTACAAATATAATGCAAGCTCTGACATCAACAGCTCTGATTAAATTTAAAATAAGAGATTGATTGATAGAACTAATGAAGTAATCAAGTTTTTAACCATGTATTTCTGATAATTACAGTGGCCCATGCAAAGCAATGTTAAGTTTCATTTAATTAGGGTATATTTTAGAAATATTTTAATTTTTTTAATAAAAAATTATTTTAATAGTATGATATATGAAATAAATTTATTTTATTATTGAAAATTATATTAGATATAAAATAATATTAATTTTATATTAAAATATGTATGTAAAATATAATTAATTTTTAAAATTAAGGTCATATAGTATATAAAAAATAATTTTTTAATATTTAAATTTGTATATGATATGAAATAATATAAAAATATTAATAAAATTTTTTTTTGAAGAAATTAAGAAGTTTTTTTGAGTCCTAATCAAATGGGAGCTACAAATAGAACTCTTGTGGAATATTATTCATGTACGACTAGAAGCATTTTAAAAGAGCGAAAAACAAAGATATTTTTGATGAAATCTCTCTTACATGCAATATTGTAAAAATCGGATTAGTGGAAAATTAGACGGCCTATCATCCGATTTATGGTCGGATTTGATAAAACATTATTTAAAAAAAAAAATTAAAACATAAAATTAAGCATTTACCAATTGCAAGAATGTAACAAATAATCAAAATAATATAAAATAATGTATACTATTGATTTATTATCATCATTAAGTAAAATAATTATAAAAAGATATCAATTATTATGATTCGACTAGATATATTATATTTTTGATATTGAACTAGGTGACATAAAGTCCCGGTTTATAGTCGGAATACTGATCAGTGATTTGATTCGATTTTTTACAACAGTGCTCACATCCGATAACAATCGGAATACCGTATTTGAACAAATTAATAAATATTTGTAATGGATTCTCCCTCTTATTCAGATCAATTCTAAATCTAATAATTGCTATAAAAAAAAAAAATTTACATTTCATTTGGACGGAAGCAGATACGCCATGTGGCATCATCTTTGTGGCTATTAATTCTAGATAACTGTTTCTAATTATTTTAAAATTTAGATATTTCAAAATTAAGAAAGGACAGTGGATGAAGCCGAAGTGTTGACTAGTGCCTATGCATGTGTGAATTTCAAGTTTTTTTTTTTTTTGTATATAAATTTGAAGCAAGTAGGTAGAGAGAGAAAGACAAAGAGGTCATAATCTTGATTATTTTTTGATATTAATCCAATAATTATAGAGGAAAGAGAAAAATTTGTCAACGGCTTAATCTGTTTTATGGAAATTCCCAGTAAAAGAGCTGTCAAAATGGTAGCTAGAAACAATTAAGTTATATTTAGTGCATCAATTAACTTCATCTTCTAGCTAGAGTTTTGTTATATATATATTATAAATATATATATATATATATAATTTCAACTTATAGAATATCCACCAAGAACATATAAAATATTACTGTTGATCTACTAGATTATCACTATAAGTTCCGTTTATTTGGCTGGTTAAAATTAATCTAGTTTAATTTTAATCAGTCATATCACATTACACATAAAATTTAATATTAAAAATTAACTTTATTTCACATTCTACACACATTACTAAAATAATAACTAACTTATATCATATTCCTCATATTTCTCAATATAATAACTAAGTTTATATCACATGAGGGGTATATCTTAATATAATAACTAATTTTATTTCACATCATTCATAATTTTTAATAAAAAATATTTTTATTCAAGTTTAATTTTAATTTTACAAACAAACAGACCTATGTGAAATTATCCTTTAAAATTGAAGATACTTTAATAATATGACTTAAAGTAAATGCATGATATAAAGAATAACTTTATATTATATAATAAGAAATTACTTTATTAACAGTAATATTCTATATGTTCTTAGAGGATATACTGTAAGTTGAATATATATATAACTAAAATTTTAAAACACAATCAAGATGTCATCGATCGTTATTAACCTATCAACTTTTTTTAACCTTTTTTTTACTATATATAGGCGATTTTTTGATACACTATATTATGTATGTTAGTGACTTTTGCAAAAGAGCAGGCCTTATTTTTTATTTTTGCAAAAAATCATTAAATGAGTTGTTAATGCTTGACTTCTGTATATATAATTCTTGTATTGTGATTTTAATTTTGATGTTACAATAATGCTCAATTTCTAAATCCTATCTATAATTTCTTTTTGTATTGTAGTTTTTTATTTCTTTTTTTTTTTGTGATTCTTCAATAATTTTAATTTTGACATATAAGTTTTACATTTTGACCTTCCTGTCAGTTCTTGATCATCTTCATCATGAAGATATTTAGAAGGGCATCATATGCCACTTCATCAGCACTAAGTTGTTGAAAAGAAGTCCAAAATGAGGATCGAGTAAATTTAAAGAAACTAAACAAAGAGTTAAGACGATAAATTTGAAATTAAAAATCTACAAGTCATAGAGTTTAATTATTGTCGGAGTTGATAAGAAAACAAAAACCGGCAATTTGGATGTTGTGTTTGAATATTTTGGATAATTTTGTCTAATATTTAAAATTTATATGCCATGAATATAAATATGAAATTTTTAAAATTATGTAATTGGTAAAATTTCCATCATGGGTGCCTTAATTTAATTTGGTTCATTAATGGAACCTCAAGTTAGTGTACTTGTTTATTTCAAGAAGACTTTATTTAAAAAAAAAACGTTAGCCTACGTTTTATAAATGTTATTAATGATATTTAGATATTTATATTATTTATAAATTATTATTTACATAGTGTAATACATATCACTATATATATTATCAAAAAATGAAGACTTAAAGTAACATGCATCTACGTATTATCTTTTTTTTGAGCTTGATATTTGATGTCATTTAAATTATCTACATTTTGATCAGATAATTAAATAGGTGATCATCTAAAATATTATGAGATTGTACTAGATGATCATCTTTTCTCTAAAATTTGGTGAGAGCCTAAATTATATTAAAACCGAAAAGTAAGTTCATCAAAAAGTATAAAATGACTTATCACCTAATATAAAGGATATTACAAATTAAACTTGACATCTTCAAAGCATGCTAATTAAAAGAAGCTTTGAAATTGGTCGTTTCACTTGCAGCTCTACTGTATACATGTGCAATCCTATATAATCTGTAAGTTAATTTCTAAAATATGTATAAAAGAGAAATAAATGTTAATAGATAGGCCACTTTTCATCCAAATTAATTTATTTTGCACGATGCTTTGATCTATCAGCTGCTTTGAGTGCTTCAGTGCTAGCGAGTATATATACATTCTTTCAGCAGCTATAGATTAATGCATGCGTAGTTTGATGCATGTCTATGCATGGCTTCAAAATTTCATTACTACAATCACATATATACAATAAAATTTGGTTCTGGCTCATTATTATTCTTCAACATGCAATCCAAATTCCATATGTTTTGTATGATGAACATCTTCACAATTGAAATCAAATGACATAAATTAGAGAACTTGGAATGCTAAATGAAATTAACTTCGAGATTAGGGAACTACATGATTAATTTTCGTGAAAAACACAAATTTATATGGAAGGTCGAAGGCCAAGTATAAGGGACTGAAATATATGTAATATAATAGTAATCATGAAGATATATGCATAGGATAGTGTAAGTCGCAATTGATGTGATCAAGCCCTTGTAAACTTGAACTCATGCATGCTATCAAAAAAAAAAAAAAAAAATTGACCTCATGCAGAGTTTTCCCTTTTTGAACACCATGACTAGCAGAATTTTGTTTAGCCAATTCATTCAATTACGTTAGTTTTATTAGAGGAAAAATAAATTTTTGGATTATAATTTTTTTTTGCCCTTTATACATATATGTAAAAAATAAATAAAATTAATTTCTTATAATAACATTTGTATATGATATAAATTAAGTAGCTGATGGAAGTTTTGAAAATTATGTAAAATGTAAAATGTAGAATAATGTTATTTTTTTTTATAAAGCTAATCATTATAATTGACAAAAAAGAATTTTAAATTACTTAACAGAAGTCTTATCCAGTAAATATGAACGAATTATTCAGTGATTAATAATGCAATATTAATTATATATTGAATGATGTTTTTGTCAGTTATTCTAGATTTTTCTAATTACTGCTATATAACATCTTAATTAAAAGATAAAATATTTACATTTCCACGTAGTCTGAGGTGACAACTAGAACAATCTTTAATCTGAAATCAAAATATAAATAATAATTAAAATTTTTCATTTAGATTAACTATTCATCAGAAGTAAAATAACAATTTAATTTATACTATAATTAAGATGTATGCTCTATGTTACCATATATGAAGTACATAATAAAAAGATCAAAATTTATAATTCAAATTTTTACAATTATGGAATCTTATAAACAGATTCTCATGAATTCTTTCTTATTTCATTTATTCTTATAGCTTTAAAACTTTTTAATTAATCTATTGGTTGTAAATTAAGCTTAACATGAAGATACATTAATGCCAATTTAGATATAACTTTTGGGATTTTATAGACAAAAAAGAGTAAAAATATGAGGCCTAGTTGATCATGATTTATTGAATCATAGGGATCTTATACATAGAGAGAACTTAAGAAATATGAGATTGTTTTTGGTGGCTTAAAACTACAGGTGCCTGTAAGTAATTTATCCTTATTTAATTTATGGTGTCTTTTTCAAAATAGTTGTTTAATGGGGTTATCATGTTGAATACAAACAATGGAGGAAATTTTAAAAAGATTGATTAGAATAAAAAAGGAAGGTTTGTCGTGTAATTAAAGCTGCTTTGTTTATTCCATGCATTCACGTCCCTCTTCAGACTGTAATATAATACTCATTACTAGATTACTCTCATGATGTTTAAAATTTAGAGTTAGATGAAATTTTGATATTGTCAAGACCCTAATTTGTAATTCTTTCAGTAGAGAAAAATAGAGACAGAGCATGGAGAAGTCGCCGCGTGGGTGGCAAGTTTGTAGAAGAGCAAAATCATTGAAGAAGTTTCATCTTGGGTCCTCCAATTTTTTTTTTTCGTCCTGATCTTTTTCTTCATCCTTCAGCAATTCTCAATTAGTATCTCCTCCATTCTCCCCTAAAATGACACATGCTTTTGAAAAATCTGAAGGACTATCAAAAACAAAAAACACTCATCATCTTCTGATTCATGCATATAATTAAATTTATTATTCTTGCATCAAAATCATCCATTTGTTTGTTTGTAAGATTAAATTTAAGAAGATTAAAATTAAATTTGGATAGAGATATTTTTTTATTAAAAATTATAAATAATGTGAAATAAAATTAGTTATTATATTGGGATATGTGAGGGATGTGATATAAAATTAGTTATTATGTTGGGATATATGTAAAGGATGTGATATAAGTTAGTAATATGCGTAGGACGTGAAATAAAATTAATTTTTAATATTAAATTTTATATGTGATGTGATATGACTGGTTAAAATTAAACCAGATTAATTTTAAATTCTCAGACAAACGGGGCCTGATCACCATCAAATTATATCAGGCTGAGCTGATATTTTAAACGTCAATGACTATGCAATATTGGGTTTAAAGATTTCACTATCTTCAACTAAAAAAATTGAAGATACTGAACTTAAGTGCACGAAGAGTATTATATGTATTGTCTGTTTTTCTCATACTTCATGAAAGACGGAGTTAGCCCCAATAGTCTTTTTAATCCTTCTAAACTCTGCACGTGGACAATGGGATTATCATCCCCCAATGATATTTCCAGCTCCTCCTAATTAACCTGTGAGCATGGGGGTTAAACCTGGTAAGGTTTTCGCCCTAATATTCATCACTATTTTTTCTTTCTACCTAGTAATTATCATTAACATAGAGGTAATTACAGTTCTAATCAGTGCATGCAATGTCACGTATGATCTTCTTATTCGTATGTATCGCTTAGAATTAGCCAATAACATATATTTATATATATATTTGTTTGTGAATTAGTATTTTGTTTGAATTAATCATTTCTAATAATTAACTTATAGTAAATTGATCAATTATGTTTTAAGTTTTAAAATTATTAAATTATCTAGTGGATTAGAATTTAATCCATTAAATAATTTAGTAGATTAAAATTTTGAAATATGATTAGTCAATTTATTAATTAAATATTATTAAAACTGTTTATGAATTATTCTAATTTACTCGTTGATGCACATCCTCTCACTATCTCTCTCTCCCCCACACTCAGACCTTAAAAAAAAGATATTTTTTTGCTGAACCAGTACTCCATTAATGGGATTAGTTTAATCCTTGAGATGAGAGAAAGTCAACCATGGAGTTGAGGATCTCATCACGAATAATCCAGTAGCACTGTGACAGGCAATGGAGACAATCTGCAGGACGGCCAGCTGAATCAGTGAGCACTAAAATCTGCTGCTCTCTATATATAATTTTAAATTCCAATGGATCTTCAATAAGGGATATATCATATATATATATATATATATTTTCTTAATATGCCGATGAGTTTAAATATATACTGAAAGAAGTTTAATTAACACAACAAAAAATAAATAAATTTAACATTTCATGTACATATTCTTCTGCTATTTACATATGGCAAGAAACAGTTTTAAAAAATATTTTTTTTTGTTAACTTAATTATACTATATACTTGAGGCCGGATATAATGTGGGATATTAGTTGGATCAGTTCTGTATTATATTTATTTATTATATTAAAATTAATTTTATTAACTTTTAATTGAAATGTCACCTCATATATATATATATTTTAATATTAATCAAATTAATTATATTTTATATTATACATATATTTTAAAATAAAATATTAATTTTAATTCTCATTCTATGTACATTAAAATAATATCAAATTTAAATCAAATTTATTATATGCATATTCTAATATAATGACTAATTTTATTTTATATGATCGATAATAGAAATTAACTCTCAGTTAAAAAATATTTTTACTTAAATTTAATTTTAATTAATTATTTTAAAATTAATTTTTATGAATAAATAAACTTTATTTACATGACACTATTTCAGTGTTGATATTAAATATATATTACACATCTGATCAGTTTTTACTTCTATAAAATAAAATATAAAGTATTTTTTAATTTTATTTTTAAATAATTTTTTTTTTACAGAAATATTCATGTGTTCCACTTGTTTGGTCCGAGGTGTGTTTTTTGCCCAATACAAATTTCAATTATAAAAATTAATTTTATTTAACATCTAATATAAATACAAATATTAAAATTGAAAGTATTTCACATTTTACACACTCTCTAATAGTAAAATAAAATTCTCTTCCATTAAACTTAAAAAATAAATACTTTTTTTTTCTGTTTAAAAAAAAAGCTCAAACCAAACGAGCTAAGCTCGACACCTAATTAATGATATATAATTAATTAAGTGGATTGGCCAATATAAACTTGAATTATATATATTTTATGTATACATTAGTTAGGTAATTAAATAACTTAATTCTTAACCCTTGAAAAGAGTAATTTAGTTAATATTTTCATTAATTAGCTAATATTAGGTGTTGGCTTGAGTAATTATATTCTCTTAAAAAGAACCGTTTAGCAAAACAAATGTGATATATATATATATATATAAACTGGCATATATATTAAAAAATTATGAACATAATTTTCTATTAAAGATATAATTACAGATAAATTTGTTTTAATCATGCATGATTGATCTTTGAATACGCTGATGAAGATCAATTATTAGAGATTGCAAGATATTTTTGGGAAAAATAATTTTATAATTAATAATTTGTACTATATATATATATATATATTAATTTAGAATAAAATGTAACTGAGCAATAAATAGCTAATCGTAATTCTATTTGTTGGGTTATCAGTAGATAACAAGGGATATATATGTGCAGTACGACAGATAAAACATAACCCAGATTTGCATTTCGTTTACTGACAAAAATGACGTAAATAAATAGAAACGCCAAATGAAACGCCAATTACGTACCGTTATGAAAATATGCAAAAGTTATGTAAATAAATATGGTTGAGTTGATCATATATATAAATAATATCTATATATATGGTTGAATTCCACACAGGTTTTAAGACCAGGACTAATATATATATATTTTGATATTTAGATAACTGGACTAATTATAATTGGGTAGCAAGTTTTTGGAAACTTGTATATCTAGGTCCCACATTTCAAGTTTGTCGTTATTATCGACAGGCATGCCATTCTAGATAGGTAGGGAGCTTCTCGGTCCATTTAACATCTTCAACTCATCGTCACAAGTTGTTTCGAGGTTGAATGATTAAGGAATAATTTAATTTGTATCCTCACGAGTATTCATTGTGATAATTAAGCTTCTTAATTGCGTTGCGTTGCTCGAAAATGTGATAGAGTTAAGCTCGGAGACATAACACTTGATTGGGAAAAGCATGCACGCAATCATGTTTGATAAATTAATTTAGGGCTTAATGATGTTTTTGTTGGATGATTTTAAGAAGGCAAATACAGTGCTAGCTAGAGGATAAGAATAGTAGAAAAGGGGAGCATTAATGAGTGAGCAAATGAAGAGTAGGAGGTTGAAGAAATGGAGAAAGAGCTATTTTCTTGACCGATCACTTACTGTTTGGATCGATGGCAAATATAAATGAGAATAGTGCCACCCCTAGAGCTCTACTCCCTTCAAATTAATCATCTCATTGATTCTAGAATATTCCTAATTTATACTATGTAATACTAATTCCCAGGTTTTTTTAAGTGACATCCATACTAGCCATTATTCTAGAATCTTCTAATTAAAGTACAATCAAAATATCACTTGAAAAGTGAACTAGCTAGCTTTCAACAGCTTTTTAATGAAGGTTGTGAAAATTCAATTGATCTTACAGAATTCAGTACTCTAAAGGAAAGTAAAAATTACTCTTACATCCGACATATTAGTAAAACTGAAGTCTGGAAAGCTTTAAAGAAGATGAAATATAAAAAAGCAGAGGGATTGCAGAGGGATTGCCCCAAGTTAGATGAAGGTAACTCTTGGACTTCTTGAAACCAAACTAGTGCAGTAATGACTCTTTTAGAACTATCTTGATGAAAATATTAGCAAGTTGTTCTTTTGTCTTCACATGCGACACATTTATCAATCTTTTTTAAATTATCTTTCAAATAAAATGATACTTGATAGTCATGTACTTTGTTCTCTCATAGTTAATATTTAACCGGATTAATGTTGCTTATTGCAATGGTTAACTACTTTTCACAAAATAAAATTATATTTCCATCTTGTTGTTTTTGAGCATCGATCCTTTAAAATTCTTCTTAACCATATTGCTTTGTGAACAAATACTAGAATCGAGTAAGAAACCATATCTTAATGTGTTCCTTGAATTGTCATGGCATCGAGCATAATCACTATCAGTATATCCAACTAACTTGAATTTCTAATTTGTTGTTACAAACCAAATATATATATATATATATAGATATGTATATATATGTCAAAGACCTTAATTCCTTAAAAATATATTAATTCTCTTTTAACTAAATTGTACGTAGTGTAAATGACTTAATCGCATATATTCCTAGAAAGAACACTCAGAAGCAAAGATATATTTTTTTCTTGTACCTGTAAGATATGTTCGTTAATTATATACTTATACTCTCGTAATGTGCTAGCTCTTTGAGCTCTTTATTATGTTGATGTAAAATTTTGTGAACACTATTTTAAGGTGATGTATAATAAGAGAAAAAACACAAATATGTTGTTTATTTGTGAGTCTATTTGTAATGAAAGTAAACGATACTTGTTATATATAATGTTTTTGTTTAATTATGTTTGTAAAAAATTTAAAATAAAATTGGTTATATTTTGAGAATTATGTAAAAAATGGTATAAAATTAGTATTTTTTTTGAAATTTATATAAAATATTATTAATTTAATATTAAATTTTGCACATGAAATGAATGAGCAAACAAAGAGGCTAATGACACCCTTAGTAATTCCTTTTTTTTTTTTTTACCAAGTGACACAAGAAGCAATATAAAGTTAATTAGGTGATCATCAATGCCTACTATAATCCAATTATAGCCCACACTAGCATATAGGGGTGGGTTGATGATCATATGTTCATGCCAGTACATTTTTTAACTTGATTCACTTAATTTTAACTCAAATTTGATCTGTTTATTAAACAGATAAAGCATTGAGACCATATTAGACCCTGTAATAAATAGTTTACTAACCTGGTTTGCCTATTTGTTTATTATAATCTTTGAATTATAAAAATTTGATAAATTCAATGTTATATATTTTTAATCATTGAAATTAAAAAATTTGAAAATAAATTTAAATTATGTATTGAAAAAAACTTGATACAATAAACCAAAAATAAGTTCTAATTAATTTTGAAAAATGATCATTAGGACTTAGATAAGTTGACCCGCCAAGGTGCCAACCCAATATTCATAATTGGGTTACTCGGTTGAATTGTGTTGAGTTCGGGTCAGACTCGAGTCTGTGTTAAAAATTGCCACTAATGTTTATTTGGATTCTGATCTGAAGCTTAATAATTAATTTGTTTAATTACTATATAGAGACTACTAGAATCTATATATATATATTATGCTGAGAAGTTCATGAATCAGGGAAGCAGTTATAATATATATATATATATATATATTTTTTTTTTTTTTTCCTTCTCTCTCTCTTTCCACTATGATCTCAACCTGAGTTAACAGTCAAAAAGAAAAGAGTAAACAATAGTGGGAGTTGGTAGATCCAGAGGGGGACTGAAACTTAGAAATATTTATACTAATTGCAGTATTAGAATCTGCTGCATGAGACTCTGGTGTTTATGTTTTCAATACTGTCTGATATTTTGTGCACAGACTGCATGCAACGTGTTAGAATAAATATTTAGGTACAGATTACTTTATCGCACATATTTTAATAAAATTATCTAGTAATCAAATAGTACTTATATATATATATATAATTATTTTAAGTAAGGTGAAAAGTTTTTTTTTTTTTTGATTTTTGAGACATGCATGGTTAAGAGTATTTCAAAAGTAATTCATTACTAATAACTAACTAATTCCTATAAAAGAAAAGAAATTAATGCCTTTTAATATTATTTATTTGACAATTTAAGCATTATGTGGTATATATTTATTAATCAATATTTTACTCGATCATTTGTTTGCATACTTGTTAATTAACATTATATTGAAAAATTTTGGGTACGGGTGATCAGCAGGATTTAGTTCAACTCATTTTTAACTTGATTCATTTAATTCTAACCTGAATCCAATCATTTTATTATATCCGTCGAGCAACAGGACCCATAATTGATTTCCTTAATAAAACAGTTACATGACCCCGACTCGTTAACCCATTTATTATAAATTTTGAGTTTCAAAATTTTAATAAATTCAATGTTTTGTATTGGGTTATAATTTTCGAATTGATCTGCTAACCCACACTCAAGATCTCTTAAAAAAATCAAAATCAGGTCGACATATTTATGACCCAAACTCATGTAAAGTTGACTTAATACTCGGTTAAATCTGATCGGGTTCGCAGGTTGAGGCAAAAATTGCCACCCCCAATTAGAATCTATCTGACATACATTTTGAGTATTAATCGTTGCACATCATAGCAGACCAGTGGATTGAAAAATCAAATCATACAACAAGTGAAAACTTTCAACAGCACCCACTTTTTCTACCAAAAAAATCACTTTAACCACTGAAGTACAAAATTGAATTGCATGCACGACTTTCACAGATCAGGACTACCTGCTGGATGTTGGAAAGTGCGTTCTATTGTTGTTTTCTAGAAATTCCAGCCCAGTTCCGAGATTCTGTAACGTATAAGAACAAAAATTTAGAACTTAACAAATTACTGAGTTTATATTCAAACTTTGATGGAAAAAATAATATATTTTCTGACAATTTTCTGATCCAAGCCTTCTAGCTTGCAAAGTTTCAATTGTTAAAAATATTATGCACAAGATTAAGTTAGGGCTGAAGTATGATCTATTTTAACTGCAGAAAAACCTTCCTCTTCTCGATCTTTTATTTGTTGTTACATGCCATCATACAAGAATATAATATTAGTTTAGCGCGAAGCATGTAATATGTGTGTTTTCAAACAGGTATATATTTTGATCTCTTTTCACATAGCCAAGTATTAAGTGGAAAAGATATTTGGCTATCAAGTTCATTAAATATAAAAGTTTTACAAATATTTTTTTTTAATAATACAACAACTAATTTCATCATTTTTATCTTGATTACATAGCCACATCGCATAGTGAAGTTACATAAAGAAGAAGAAAGAGTAGAAGAGAACATTCTAGTGTGTTACATATACAATCTAGATAAGGCTGAAAACATTATTTTTAAAGAAATAATAGAAAATTTAGATAAAATAAGGATTAAATATTTTTTGAAATTCTCCTTTCGGTCAAAACCTTTCGTTAGTCTTTGAAATTGTAAAGAGATAGAAGCAACCACAAGCATTTAAGTTTCGTTAACTTGAAATTCCATTCCTCGAGGTTACCAGTCAAGTGATTAGACTTCTAAATAAGGGCACTTACATGAATTAATATCTGAAACAAAACTTCAACATATTATCACATGAGATTAAAGATGATTTGAAGGCATATATTATGTCATCTTCACCAAACACACCTACCATTGGTAGTTCACATTATAAAATTCATATTATTTAGGGGGCGTTTGGTTCAGTGTTATCTCAATGTTATGTTGTGTTATCTTTAGAAAGTAATTGTTTGGTTTAATGACATCTTTAAATAACATTATAATTAATTACAAAAATGTCATTACACGCTGACATCTAGATGTCACCCCAAATCGGGCGACATCTCACGATAACACCGTCAATTTGTCATTATAATGTCAATAACTTCCAACTAAACAAAAATAATTTGGACAGCATTGATATTTTCTAATATCATAACATTGAACCAAATAAATGTCCATTGATGAATAACAATCACATTTAGATAACATGACATCTAAATAACATTGACATTGAGATAACATTGAACCAAACGCCCCCTTAATTTATTCTTCCCTACCCATGCATAGTACATCGTGTCTCCCTTTTTGCTTGAGATAATTGAGGACTTGCATTTACTTGACAGTTATAATTGGTGTAAAGTTATTTTTGACTTTTTGCATCTACAGCTATGCCTAGTTGCTAAGATATTACAGGCAAAAATAAAAGAAATTCCACGGTCGTCAGCCGGTTATGTTTATGGATTTATTCAACTCATTATGGTAAGTCATCTATATACAATAATATACTATGAAATAATAAATTAATTTTGTTTTGTGTCTTTTGCAGTTTTAATTTTTAAAGAGTGTTGACGTTGAAGAGCTAACATATATCCAAATGACCCATAGAATGTATAGGTGATCAGAAAATTGTTTTGGTACAGTGAAGCTTTGCCTCTCTATTTCGAAGAATTAGATCTGATTAAGTAGTGCCTGAGAGCATATGCGAGCTTACATTGCAACATACTATGACAACCAATCATCGTGAAAAATGCTGCTGGATTTTCATTAGCACTAAAATTAGATGAGTTTGATTTCAGCACACTTTTGTAGGATAATGTGATATTAAAGACTGAGATTGAAACCTTGAAGTGTGAGAATGTGACTTTAAGGTTTGAGATTAAGACATTAAAAACGATTGTTCTTAGCTTAACTTATCATGTTAATAAGCTTGAGTCAATAAGATCAACACATACCAAAATAGAGAGTATCGAATGGCATGTGAAAGCAAGGAAGAAAAGAAAAAGAAAATAATTTTGCTTTTCTTACATTCTTGTACCTAAATGCATGAAAACGTTTATTAGGGCAACAACAACATCTGTTGTGTCATAGAAAACAAAGGCCAATGTGATTGAGATAGCATGGAGATGTAAATCATGGATTGACAAAAGATGATAAAAGACAGAATTAAATGAGTTGCCACAAAAAGAGAGAGATGAAGGAGTTATTTCTCATTTAATTCTCCTCCACCTCCTTGTGCTTATAAACTTTGTAAAGATTAGGGCCTTGTTTGGCATGAGCCTAAAAATGGGCAAAAAAATATCTTAATAATATTTTAAATTTATTATAAATTTTAATAACTTTATTTCACATCATACACACCTCCCAATATTAAAATAAATTTCTTTCCCATCAACTCTATAAAATAAATTATTTTCTCTTTCCTTACCCAAATTCATCCTCCAACCAAACAAGCCCTAGAAGAATCTTTGTAATAGTTTGATAAATTAGAGTTTGGTATGCACTTGCTTGTGTACAAAACTCTAGAGGCTAACTTTAGATATTTCTCTATAGGCTTCTGCGCCAAGAGCAAAGGAGTGTTAATTAGTGATAGTTTGATTGTTTGGTTGGTTGTCGTGAACTAGACTCGAGAGTGAGCTGAACCACATTAAATTTCTTGTGTTCTTCTTATTACATTTTTCTTTGCTTTCGATTATTATTGTTATTGAGTTACTATTATTCTTATACTAATGCTTATATTTAGTAAATTTAAATTCATTAAACTTTTATTAGGGGTTTACTCACCATCCTTTTAGACCTATACAGATTCTACAAATAATACTATGCGTTTCATAAAATTAATACACTTTCTAACTCATTTCCATTGACAGGACCTCAATCATATTTATACCAAGAACTCATAATGATGAATAGACAATAAATTGAGTTGTTGCACACAGCTTGGGCCACAGATTCTATTTTGGATGCTTTCTGATTATTTACACACAAAAAACAAATTACTGATCGCAAAAATTGGAGACGTTTCATCTTTTTTTTTTAACTTGGTAATTAGTTTGTCATTAATCCTATTTTTGCATTTGTAGTTGATTTTGTTTCAAACAACTTAATGGAAGTTTTAAATTGTCACAAATATTAATATAAAATGAGGAATGGAAAATCCAAAGTCTCATTTATTTAGAGGACATTTCTAATACTGCTATTGCTGACTTTCTAATAACAACAATTCATAATAGATAACAATAAACTTTATTTGTAAACTAAAGGCAAATAATTGGATGATATACTATTCTATACAAGATTGACCACACAAGGGGATTGCACATCAATTGATAAAAGCACATTATTATCCTACCTCAAAATTGCATATCTAATTTTTGTTTTAGATAATAGTTCTACGTAAAGAATGTGTTTTCCAAAATCTCGACACAAAGACATGGAGTTTCATTACTCCTGATGTGCTACCATGGCAAAACGACAACGATGACTGCGACATTTTTGTGATGAAATACATGGAACATATATTAAATTGTTCAGAATTAGACTCAGGATGGATGCAGAGAGATTACCTAAATTGGCAAAAAAAATAAATGAGTTTATTTAGAGCAAAAATTGTACAACTTAATTAAATTTGGCTTGTTTGAGCCTTACATATAATGGGTGCTATAAGAGTGTTGTTCATGTTATGATTATCATTTATGAGGTTCTATCGATTTTTAGTTATAATTACTTGATCTATCATCTATTTATGCCAAATTCACACATAGAGATATATTAGTTTTCATTAACAAATCGAGCTACAAATAGAATTATGTTGACATTCACTAATAGATCCACAATATTTGTAGTAAATAAATTGTAACTTCATTAATGAAAACTAACAAAAACAACACATCCACTATAACTTAATTCATTAATGAAAACTAACACATTCATTCTGAGTCTAAATTTAAACAGTTCAATATATATACCATATATTTCATCACAAAAATTTTGTAGTCATCGTCATTGTTTTGTCGTAGTAGCACATCAGGAGTAATAAAACTACATATTTTTGCGAAGAGATTTTGGAAGGCAACATAGTTTTTGTGAAGAGCAATTATCTTTCAGAAAAAATTAGATATGTAATTTCAAATAAAGTAGGAGAAAAATATACTTTTACCAATTGATGTGCAATCCTCTTGTGTGGTTGACCTGGTATAGAGTCATATATTATCTAATTCTTGGCCTTTATTAGTTCACACTAATAAAGTCCAATGTAAACTATTATGAATCGATGCCATTAGAAAGTTAGCAGTAGCAATAGTAGTATTGAAAATGTCCTTCAAATAAATCAGACTCTTGAATTTTTCATCCTTCATTTTATATTGATATTGTAACAATTTAAAATTTTATTAAGTTGTTTGAAACAAAGTCAACCACAAACAGAGAAATAAGATTAATGACATAAATTACTAAGAAGTTAGAAGACAAAAAAGATGAAAGGATTCCAATTTCTGGGATCAAAAATTTGTCTTTTGTATATCAATAGTCTAAAAGCATCCAAAATAGAATCTATGATCTAGGTTGTGTGCAACAACTCAAGTTCCGGTCTATTCAGCATTATGAGTCCTTGGCATAATACAATTGAGGTCCTGTCAATGCGAATGAGTTAGGAAGTATATTAATCTTATGAAACCACGTAATACAGTTGACATGTTATCCATATTTAGCAATATCTCATTTATAAATGATGCTTAATATGATTCAATCCCAGCTTGCCCGGATAATTTAAATTAAGCTTTGTAGTTCCATTCTTGTCTGGAGGAACACTATTTACCATAACTACCTCATCTAGCTCCACTTTCTTTAACACTTAATCTTTTCTTGAATTTTCCTCATATATATATATATATATATATATATATATATATATATATTTACATGTTCCTTTCCCTCTATATTTTCATGTCCCTTTGCTTGCTCCTCAACTATTTTTTCATCATTTTGCTTTTTCCTTTCATGTGTCTCTACATTTAATTTTATATCTTTATTATCTGCTTTCGTCAGCCGACCCCACCTAGTGGAATTAAGGCTTGGTTGTTGTTGTTGTTATATTATCTTCTTTTGTCAATTCATAATTACATCTTCTTCATGCTCTACCTTAGTCACATTAGCTTTTGTTTTTTTTATATAATAGATGTTGCTGTCCTAACAAAATTTTTCATGCCTTTAAGTAAAGAATGCAAGAAGAGCTAAAAAATTTCTTTTTTCTTTCTTTCTTGTCTTAACATTCAGTTTGAAGAGCCAAGAGTGCGTTGATCTCATTGACTCAAGTTTCTTAGCACAATAACTTAAGTCAAGAACAACCATTTTCAATATTACAATCTTAGACTTTAAAGTCATATTCTTAGACTTCAGGTTTCAACCTTAGCCCTTAATGTCACATTCTACTATAAAGGTACTTTGAAATTAGACTCATCTAATTTCAGTGCTAATGAAAATCTAACAATATTTTTCACATTGATGACTGATTTTGTCATAGTATGTTGTAATTTAGGTCCACCTATTCTCTCAGGCACCATATAACCAAATCTAATGCTTTGAATAGGGAGGATAAAGCTTCATTGTACCAAAATAGTTTTTCTAACTTGTACATTCAAAATGGTCATTTGGGCATACATTGGTTCTGCACTTTCGAAAAATTGAAATTGGAAAAGACACAAAATAAATAATTTAATATGTAATATATTATTTCATAGTATATTATTATATATAAATGACTTGCCATAACGAATTGAATGAATCCATCGACATAACTAATTGATGACCACAATTTTTTTTTTCATTTTTGCCTATAACATCTTTAGCAACTGGGCATAACTATGGATGTAGCAAATCAAAAATAATATTACATCAATTGTAATTGCCAAATAAATACATGTTCTCAGCTATCTCAAGTAAAGAGGAAAACAATATGTATGCACAGTTAGGGTAGAATAAATTAGACAATATACAATGTGAATTGTGAGCATATGTGCGTTTGGTGAAGAGGACATAGCTAGCATATACCTTCAAGACATCTTTAATCTCATGCGATAGTATGTTGGAGCTTTGTTTAAAATTATAATTCACGATGGTGCTCCTATTTGAAATTCCGATTAATTGACTGATAACATCGGGGCTAAATAGATTTCAAGCTAACAAAACCAGAATGTTTGTGATTTCTTATTCCTTTTTTTATAATTTTAGAGACCAATAGAAAGTTTTACTGAAAGGAGAGATTTTCAAAAAATGTTTGATTCCTATTTGATCCATCTCTATTGTTTTTTCGAAAATCATATTCTAAATCTCATCAAACACTTTTTAATGGAGCTCAGAAAACATCTAGACTGTATACATAACACATTGGAATGTCCTTCTCTACTCTTTCTTCTTTTTGTAACTCCACTATGTGATGTGGGTACATAATCAAGATAAAAAATGACTTAATCAGTTGTTGCATTACTATTTTTTTTTGGAACAACAGTTGTTGCATTACTATTTTTTTTTGGAACAACAGTTGTTGCATTATTAAAAAAACTATGTAGCTATCCAATAAATAATTGAAGTCCTGAACAAACTTTTCTTGATATCGTTTGTCTATCGTTTCAGAATATGTTGATCTGGAATAACTTCAACATTCATCATTTTTGTTACTTTTAATGTGTCGACATAGAAGCTCAATAATTTCAAATTACTTGCAACTACAAAAGAATTCATGCGAGATGACATCAAATGTAACTTGATATACTTTTTATCATCATATTTTTCAACAGAAAAAACAATTTTAGATTCAAGTTTCAACACCTCCGTAGCATCTTAGTCTACACGCACTATTAATCAACGATTCTTATAACATATTAAATAATTTAATAGTGTAGATCTTACGGGCATGTTTGAGGAGTGAAAAGGTATTTGCTATAGGAGATACCATACCTTGATTGTACTAGTAATCATCCTCAGCCTCAGTTTGTCACCATCTAGCTATTATTTTCTTCATACCTAGGTAACAATTAGTAAGAGTACTGATTGATTTAGAAATCCCATGAGAAGCAGTATTAGGCTCTCACTCCGTTGAATAGAAACAATACGAAAGCTTAGTACATCTTTATTCATTGTCATGGACCATTTGTGTCTTTTCTCATAAAGGCCACCGAGCCATTCATTTTTTTATAACTCACAAGATTCAGGCATTTTAAATCATGTATCTTCAAACTCTTCTTGCGTGTGATTCATGAATCTCTTGAATAATTAAGTTTCTTAATGTTCTTAAATGCATAAACTTTTGAATGAACTTTCTGAAAGATGTGCCTTCGGCAAAATATATTTGGAAACACAGTCTCTATAAATATTGCTTGATTTTATCAGTGAAAATAGTGATTGAAATTTTTCCACTCATCATAGTCAAAATAGCTTCAAACAACCATTCAAAGTAATTTATAGTCTAGTCAACAAGGAAAACTATTCCAAATAGAGCATTCTTCTTATAGTGATTCTCCTACAATAGGTACACATACAAAATTATATTTACTTATCCCACAACTTGTGTCAAACAAAAATAACATCACCAAATGCATTATAGTCTAACTTACTTTGCTCATCAGTCATTCTCCATCTAAGTTGCCTTCCCAATTTAACAACATTTTTTCGCTTTGTAAATAACTTCAATAAGTTGAGAGAATCACCTGCCTCAACATGTTATAGCTTTTTCTGACTAACAAAATTGTACACATCATATCTGCAGAAGCAACATTTTGAACACCACTAGTTTCTCTATAATGTAAACAAAAGCATGTGATGCTCTTATTCCTTATTTAACATGCTTCTAAGTACAACCTCATCTTTTTGTGCACAACATGATGTGACCTCAACAAATGACGTTTTTCTGAAGCAACTAATGAATTGCTGTGATTCTCTATAAATTTTGACATCAATCAATTGGCATTCATATCTACGTTAAACATAATAAATGCAAGTTACCACATCGAACATACAACTAAGAAAAACTTGGCTTATTTTTTTTCTCTTTTCTTAGGATTACTACTCTTTCATTCATTCTTTGAACAAATAAGTTTTTTCATTTTCAGCTTCCTCGTTTCAACCCAATATGAGTTGTGGTTTTTGTAATACAAAATCGTATTTCAAATGCATATCCACCGTACAATTCATAAGCATGTTTTTCATTCATAACATGATTTTCAGACTTTTTGACAACAAAGACAAGTTGAAGGTCCCAGTGGAAATATTGATCTACATAAAAAACAAATAATGCATAAGATATAACCATAGAGCTACACAAGGCATTTCATCGATGTAATACAATCATAAAAGAGCAAGTTTGGTTGTGATGATTTTGGGTGACTTTATAAAGTTTATAAACCGACATACCTCTTCTACTGAGAGCGATTTCATTTTGAAGAAGAAAAAACAAACTTTCAAGTTTATTAAGCTGAGAAGAATATTATGAAGCAGAAGCTGATGATGAGTAATACACTAATGGTGAAGTAGACATAGAACCTGATGGTGAAAATAAGTTGATGTTGAAGAAAAGTGAGTAAAGCCATGAAGTTAGCGATGTAGTGAAAAAAAATTGTTTGAAAGAAACATGTGGTGAAGTGCTTTATTTTATTGTTGAAACCAAAATTGCCCATAGTCTTTATTAACTTTTTCTATTGTGATTGCTGCGGGATCGCATTTTGGTTCACATATTGCCATGTGATGCTATTACATTTATGTGCGGATGGCCTATGGAGCGCGCACTTCTGACCCAAAATTCTCACAAACAAGGCCTCGTCAGTTCTCTAAAGAAGCCGAATCCTCCAAAAGGAACGAATCCTAACAAATATTCTGCAGTCAATGGGATTGCACCCATGAACTGCACCACTATCCTGAAGTACTCTAATAAGAAGTTGATCGAGAAAGGCCATTTTAAGGAATTCTTGGCCAATGTTGATGCCAACTACAGGCCTGACAACATTGTATCCATGAAGAAGTTGTAGGATAAGGGAGCTATACGACAAGTTGCAATATTACTTTTAGTACTCATCCTTATCTCTAATCAAGAAAGTCCTCTGGACACCCCAAGTAATCAACACCATCTTCAAGTGGGACCCGAAAGACTAGGAAGAGGTTGACAGTCATTGTTGGCAATGTAACGCACTAATTCTCTAATGTTGTATCGATTACCTTCTCCACAAACGATCTTCCCGATCATGACAACAGCTACGACCATCCTGTCACAGATCGCCAACTTCGATGTTAAAAGCATGATACTCAACGCGTGTATCTAGGTGTATTTACAGTCATCCCTGTTATTGAACTCGTATCGATTTTGGTAATAAGAAATATGTTAGTAATAATTTACGACTAACATTCTATATTAGTAAATATTGTACCTGAACTCTTTAAGATCAAAGAAGGTTGCCCATCAAGATAGACATGAGATTCCACCTTATGCCCTACTCCTTCAGCAAAATTGAAAGGGTATAGACGAAAGCCACTGTGATCAACAGTCGGAATCATCCGAAATTTTAAAGGATCTCTAGTCAAAGACTGCTTGATTCTCCGCCATCTACCCCTACCACAGAGCTATGCAATGCAGAGACAACACTGTCAATCATTTCCTCCACATGACTAGGTGGTGCTACTCTAGGATCTTCTAAACGTCGATCATGTTCTTCAAGAACCTTCTCATTTTCCACCTTCCTTGGCCATAGTAGAAGTTGCTTCTCCTCTGCTTCCCAGAGCTGCCATGTTCAAATCAAAGAAGGTAGCATTCTCGCAGTCCCTGGTCATGTTAACCTCCACCAGCTGAAAGATAATTTTGCCTAACATTGCCACATCAACCGCCAGGTTCTCGCTCTTCTCTAACATCTTTTTCTGCAGCTTCTCGAGCTTACGCTCGACAGCCTTATCATTCATTTTGTTGATGGTGGCCTTGTCCTTCTCTCGCTTTATTTGGCATGCCACCTCCTCCTAAACATGCCTTAGATCCACCTCCAGCTTGTGGGCCTTCGCGTCCAACCTCAGGTGGACGAACTTCGATAGTGATTGGCAAATGTGGCGAGTGCGGGACGAATCATATCGAACCTACTTTAGCACGATGTGGCTCCCTTACCTCCCAGAAGCCACCAGAAAGCGGATGGACTTAAATGTCACTAGCCGGCCTTTAGAAGTGACGTCGACTTTCTTTTAGACCTTCAGACTGACGGCCCCCTCAGAATGGTTGACCACCGTATGATGATGAAGGTGTTGTATCTTCCATCATAAAGCACTCAGACCCTTGTCCACGAGTAGCCACGCTTCTTCCTCTCGATTGGTTGAGCCTACATTCCCCTCTTCTAAGAAGAGTAGCCTGTTGAAGAGGTGACCTCTCCAACTTCCGAGCCATGTGTACCAACAAATGATGAAGATGCGTCTTGTGAATGCTCTCTAGACACAACTTCATTCACCAGCTTGACAAACCACACATTCTTTTGCCAATGTGAGCGATTAAGATGCTAAGATAATAGCCATCTTTTAGAAGTTTGCCAAGAAGAGATCCAACACCGAGTCTATGATAGAGCAACCATGGGAGAGCATCTTAGTCAATGTAGGAAGAACTTTCTGAATCACCTTAAATCTTTGTCTTTCCTCTTTTTATCTATACCAACCACCTTGCAGGAGTGCATACTGATTCCCAGTTCTCTTCGGACTCTTCCTTAAAGACGTTTTCACCATCAACATAATGAAAGAGTTAAATCATGGATTTATCTATTATAAGATTACCTGTTCAGTTAGGAAATGAATTTGCTTGATGCTAGCGAGATCGAGAGAGAGATTACTGCAGGAGGTGTGTTTGGGTGTCAGTTCATGAACTAGAAGAGGCTCCCTTTGTCGAGCATCCACCTGAGGTGGTCTCACTGTTAAGTGAGGTCGTTGACATCTTTCTTGATGATCTGCCCGATAGTTTACCCCCTACGTGACATTCAGCATACCCATGGTTGCTATGTCCCGGGATCCACCATTCCGAACTTGCCTCATTGCTGCCTTAATCCCATTGAGCAAGCAGAATTAAAGAGGAAAGTCGATGAATTATTGCGAAAAGGGATCGTCAGAAATAGTCTAAGCTCATGTGCTGTCCCAGCCCTTCTTACTCTAAAGAAGGACGACTCATAGCGAATGTGCGCAAATAATCGCATTTTGAACAAGATTACTGTAAAGTATCGCTTTTCTATTCTCCGCCTAGATGATATATTAGACATGATGACCGGAGCTATTATGTTCTTGAAGATCAATTTAAAAAGTGGCTACCATTAGGTTCGAATTAAGCTTGGGGATGAATGGAAGACGTCCTTCAAGATAAATAATAGATTATAGGAGTAAATGGTCATGCCCTTTGGGCTTTCCAATGCCCCTACTACTTTCATGCGTTTGATGATGCAAGTATTATGACCATTTATTGGCATTTTTGCTATCGCATAATTTGACAACATCCTAGCCTACAGTCATACTAAGGAAAACTACTCAGACCACCTTCGTCAGATCTGCAGAGTCATAAAAGCAGAAAGTCTGTTTGCGAATCCTAAGAAATGCGCCTTTCTTACTGATCGTGTGATTTTCTTGGGATTTGTAGTCTCCCCTAAGAGTGTATCAGCTAACCTCGAAAAGGTTCGTGCCATATCTGAATGGCCAGAACCTCAGAACATCCATGACGTCCATAGCTTAGCTACATTCTATCGACGATTTTCATGTTTTGACACCATCACTGCTTTTATCACATATTGTATCTGAAAGGGAGTTTTCGAGTGGATGAAGGCAGCAGTAAAAGCCTTCATCAAAATTAAGGCTTGTAAATCTGTAGCTCCAGTTTTACATTTCATAGACTTCTTCAAAGTTTTTGAGAAATCCTGTAGCCTTTTTCAGTGAGAAATTAAATGACATCAAGCAAAAGTATTCCATTTATGACAAAAAGTTTTATGTTGTGGTTCAACCACTCAAACATTGGAGACATTATCTCCTACCCCAAGACTTTATCTTCTATTCTAATCATGAAACACTGAGGTATTTGAACTCGTAGAAGAAACGCAATCTGAAATATGTTAAGTTAGTTGAATTTCTTTAGAAGTACACTATTGTATACTAGCATAAACCGGGAGTTGAGAATAAAATAGCCGACGATTCGACAAACTCAAGGAGACATGTTGATTGCCCTGATTTTTAGGTCATTTTCGCTGCTGCAAGTTCTGGACCAACTAGCGAGTATCTAGATTATCTTATTCGAGATGAATACCTTTTTCGCGGTTGAAAATTATGCTTGCCCCAAATCTCAACGGGGGATTTTATGATCTGGAAGTTTCATGTTAGTGGTCTTGCTGGTCATTTTAGACAAAATAAGACCATCAAAACAGTTGGGGGTCAGTTTTATTGATTGGGTTTGAAGAAAGATATAGCTCGGATTATCGTGCAGTGTCAGGCTTGTGCTGTTACAAAATAGCAGAAGCAAAATATGGGGTTATATACACCGTGACCCGTTCCTGACCGACCATGGCAGGATTTAAGTATTGACTTCATCCTAGGACTGCCTTGTACGTTCGCATGACACGAATCAATTTGTGTCGTGGATAAATTTTTTAAAATGACACATTTTCTTTTTTGTTCAAAGACCTCATATGCTTCTAGGATAGCTTGTCTTCTCTTTGATGGAGTTGTTCGCTTAGATGACCTGCCTAAAAGCATGGTGTCAGATAGGGATGTGAAATTTACAAATAACTTTTGAAAAACCTTTGGCATCTCCTTAGGACTAAGCTCAAATTCTCCACTGCTTATCAACCATAGACTGACGGTCAAACCGAGATGATCAATAGGAGCCTAGGAAACCTCCTTAGATATCTAGAAAGAGAAAAAAGTAGGAATTGAAATCTGATCATACGTAGAGCTAAGTTAGCCTATAATAATTTTGTTAATAATTTCATAGGTATGAGTCTATTTAAGATCGTGCATAATTACAAGCCTAGGACACACACTGATCTTATTCTCTTGCCACTACACTATAAAATTTCTGAGTCTGCACAATCATTTGATGAGTATATTAGGCATTTGCATCAAGAAATTAGTGAAAGAATAAGCCTTAGTAATGAAGGTTATAAAAAATTTGCATATGCTCAAAACAGGTTACATGAATTTTCTGAGAGTGATTATGTGATGATTCGAGTTAGACCTGAGCGATTCACTTTAGGAGTCGTTAAGAAACCACAAGTTTGTGAAGCAAATTCATTTAAAATATTAGAAACTTGGGTCAAAGGTATGTGGTTGATTTACCATCAGATATTGGAATTAGTGCTACACTCAATATTTTAAATCTAGTGACATACAAAGAACCAATAGCAATACCCAATAATTCGTTTGAGTCTTCTTCTCCCATTAAGTGTGAACCCATCCTTGAGTGACCATATTCACAGCCTCTCACAAAAAAGAGTAAATTGAGTAAATTCTCGATAATCAGATAATCTCAACTAAAAATAGAGAATATCAGAGATATTTTGTTAGGTGGAAAGATTTGCTTGCATCAGAGTACTCCTGGATCACCATATGTGAGATGGAGAGGTACTGCAGTGGAATTGACCCTTGACGGGATTGAGTTTTTCGCATACAGTGAGGGTGGGACATGATGTCAGACCGTAAATTTACTCCAAACAGAGTCTACACTCGACATCTGAGATCTCACCACATGGAATCAATCTGGATAAATGGTTGATATTAAGAAATTTGGCAGTAAGCATGATTGGCAGCTGATTAGATAGATTGAAAATCATCATTCAAATCAATTAAAATAGGATTCTTCTGATTTTTGCCTGATTTTATTTACCCTATTTACTTTTTAGATGTTCACATGTGGAACGCTTGTATTCACTTTTATTTCTGTAATTTGAATTCCACATATAATAGGTCTATATAAAAGCATGAACTAGTAGTATTTTTCTTAATCCAGAAATTAAATTAATTTGAGTTTCAAATACTGTATTATAGAAAAAGGTTAGGACTTTGGGTGAAAATCCTTAAATATCTTAAAGAAATTTAAAATATTTCCCAACTCTTTTCAATTACTTATACTATTTCAAGCTTATTATTAGCCTAGGTACCTCTTAATAATTTTCCAACTAAATATCTTAATCGCGCCCTTGCGGCAATACCGCCATTGCTGCGCGTTGGCTCGCCGATCATCGGTGATTGCTGACACTCCCGTCACCCGCCACTCCAAGCGCCCCTCACTCGGCCACAGTCACGTACCCACACAATGATGCTAGGCTCCTTTTTGTCTAGTGCTCTCCTGTTCGCGGAGCCACGCCACACCGGATGATTAGCAGTCGGTGGTGATCACCGATGGTCACATCATCACCCGCTTCTCGTCCGACTCCACCCTCACGTCACCCGAGCATCCTTGTTGTATGTGCACTCGATGCCGATTGGTCGGCATCTCCACTCGCTGCTGTCACAGTCGCGGAGCCACATGCTGACCAGAATTTTTTTTTTACAATTCATAACTTTTTATTTATTTTTTTAACTTATATTTCGGAATTTTATGGGTTAAATATAAGCTAAATAAGAATTTAAATAATTAAATTAAAAAATTTAGATAACTAATATTTTAAATTTTTTATAAATTGTTTACCATATAAATCATATAAATAAAATTCATGTTGATGAGAACTAATTCAACTTAAAAAATTTATTTACGTATTTAATATTTAAATAAAAAAAATTGTTATGTAGCCCTAATAAATAATCAATTGATTGATTATAATTTAGAATTTTAATTCACTAAGTTATTCAGTAGATTAACACTTAATTCATTAAATAATCTAGTATATTAAAATTTTAATTTATGATTGACTAATTTATTAGTCAATTATTTGAGATGTGTAGTAAAACTCTTAAATTAAATTTTTTTATTTTAAATAAAATATAATTCAAATTCTAATTTTTAACTTCTTAAAATAAACACTTTTAAAAATGAAATAAAAGAAGTATTATGTAAAATTATTATTAATTTAAAAAATATATCANAACTTGGCTCCGCTACTGCTGCCACGCTGCACATCTTTTGCTTGCTGATTTTCAGCAATCGCCGATTGATTCCACATCCCCTCTCCAACTCTACCAACCCTTGATCCAATCAGCTCCCTATTCCTGGCAATGTGCATCCAGTGCCCTAGTTTGCGTCCACCTCCACCTCTCGTCATCAACAACTGCCTATTTGTCTCCATCGCTGTAACGTGAAATGGGGTCCCCGATTTGTTGCGCTTTGATTATATGACTGGTTGGTTGCTACAACTCATCGCCGTGATTTTGGATTCTCTATTCTAAGTAATTCTAAAATTTAATAAATATTTCGAGTATTCTGCGAAATCTTGTGGTGATTTCTATTTTCGGGATTGTTTGATTTACTCACTGATGCAACCTTAATATTATTGCGTGAATTAACTGCCATTGGGTTATGTTTACTGTGAGAATACTCATTACTACGTATCCTAGCTCTAATTTGTTGAAATAATAGCACCTTAAATTAGCTGGTGAATTACCTAAATATTATTTTGAACTTATTTGTTGAATATTTAATATTAATTTGCCTGTGATATTAGAGATATCTTAATTATTATATAATTGTTACTAGTATTAATTCCTATAAAACTTTATGTTCATCTGCTACTAATATCAACTAATCTTTGCCTTGCATCTGCATATTATCTCGCATCATCAAAATGAATTAACTACAAAAATACAATCTTCTCGATAGATCAAGTGTCCCCAACAAATAAACTGAAACCTTCATCAGCATTGATGTGCAGCAAATCTAAATTGCAAGTATGAAGAATAGGAAGCAAAAAACTAAAAACTATGCAAATGATAAACCCGGAGATGGTGGCACAATATGTTCGTTTGCTGCATTTAAAGGGCTCATAAATAATTAAATGTTTAACAGGGCTATGACTTATAAGAAAGGTTATGAATTATAAAATTTAGAGTAAGTATTATTTAGATTTTTGAGATAATTGGGTAATATCATGCAAGTCCATAATTTTAAAATCCTTCATTTAGATATCTGAATTTATTAAAAATATCATTCTTAGTCCTTTTATTTAAAAATTAATAGAATTAGCTTAAAATTAGTCTTTTAACTTAACCTCTGCCTCTTTCTCTTTCCCACATTTCCACTAGAGAGAAAAAAAAGAAAAAAAAAATTAAAAGGATAAGTACCACCTTCTAGCAAAAGAAATTATTTTTAATATTAAAAATTATGTAAAATATGACATAAAATTAATTTTAATATTCGTATTTATATTGGATGTGAAATAAAACTAATTTTATAGTTGAAATTTATGTTGGGCCAAAAAAATACCTCGAACCAAACAAGACCTAGGTGAAGTATTTTTGTCAATCTCAAAAGCCCAACGCCAAAAAAAAAAGAAAATGTCGGATAGCAACGCACCCCATTATTTTTGCACGATGATTGACCAAAATGGAATAGAAGGAAGATGACTTCTCTCTTCTTTTCCATTAAAGTGAAGATGCTAAGCACATTCTCAAAAGTAAGTAAATGCTAGCTTGAAAAATAAAACTAAACTATGCTAAACCCAACTATAACCTATGCAGCAGCGCAATACTTTATTTATCATTAAAAATACGTCGGTACAGAACATGCTTAAAAAAATCCCCATTCTGTAGGAAACAATTCAATATTGTTCCTGGCAACCCGACATGGATAATATGTCATAAGCATAATTAGATGCTGAAATTCGTTGGCCTGCAATTGAGGCAACTCGGGATTCCAGCTGAGTGAGCGTATATTGAGATCAAGATTGTAATCATAGTTTTGTGCTTAAAGTGGAATAGTTATTTGGTTCTCAGTGAGATCATAATTTTCAAACAGTCAAAGGAACTTCAAATGAAATGCCTGATTAAACATATTTCAATGGGAAAGGGGCTTCAAATTGGATCAGAAGCGAAGATGCAAGACAAAATTTGATTTGGGATTATATTACAAGAACCTGAAAACATTTGATTGAACGGATTAATTTCACATTATAGTGGAATGAATTATAATAATCTCAAACAACGGGGCCTTAATTCTAGTGAGCACACCAAACTTTTTTTGCCCTGTTTTTGGGAGTAACCCCCAGAGTATTTAATTACCTCAAACAAGAGAAGTCAGCACAAATGAAAGAGCTCAAAAACAAAGGTAAAGCATCGATCAAAATAATGTTATGGATGGAAAAAGCGTGGTTAGCCATTTAATGGGCCACATTGTTTCCACTACATGGAAAAGGCAAGGCTGGGGTCTTCACAAATGTTCACTATAAGGCCTCTTGTGTGGAAGGGACAAAGTAGGACAAGGCTCTAGCAGCATTAGAGGCTTCAGACTCAATAATCAAATCCTTATAGCCGCTTCTAGACAATAACTAGACTCACTGGCACAATACATATTTTATAACACTGAGTTTTTAAATTGGTTCTTCAATAAAACAGCTTCAGAAAAGTTACGCGGGTATGAAATTGGGCTGGCGGGAAGTGGAATGGTAAATTACAACGGTTGTATCGAAGAACTGCTGGGAAAGGAAGGCTCTATTACAGCGGTTCTTAAATACAACCGCTGTAATTTGTCTTAACCCTAAATCATCGCCTAAAACAGCGCCCCTCTCTTGTGGTGCTCGCGCCGCTCGCGCCTCCCCTGGTGTGCTCGCGCAGTCCCCGCAGCTCGCGCTCTCCCAGCCGGCCGCCNCTCTCTCAGCTCGCGCGGCGCTGTTGGTCGCCGCTCACGCCTCACCGTTGGTCACCCTGCTGGCCGTCGTTCCCACCCTCGCGCGTTCCGCTGTCGCGGCCTGCTCCGCTCGCCAGTCATTGCCGCTAAGGTAATTGTGTTTTCTTTTATATAGAGAGATCCCATGTAGAAATTTGAAAATACAATATTAAATAAAATACCAAATAAATAAAAGCAAATATGGAACTAAGCCTATTACAATAAAATAAAATCAGTTCCAAATGTGGCAAGTCTCCAAATCTTTCAAATATGCTCTAAATCAAATCAAATCAAATCAAATCTAAATAAAGCTAATATGAAAATCTCTATTAGCTCTAATTAATTTGAATTTGAATTTTGATTCAGTACATAACGTCATCCTAGCCATCCAATTCGATGTTGATCTGTGTCCCCACCAATTCTCCCCAGGTGGGAGGAACTCGACCCCGTCGAGTATGGGTCATGCGGCTCATGTGTCTTCGAGTGGGTCAGATCAGTTGTAACCTTTGAGCCTTCTGAAAAGATAAAATTCTCCACCGAACCAAATATCACTGATAATTGAATTCTATTAAAATTACTTGCTCAACAAGTTTATTCAATTAGCTCTAAATAATTATTGAGGTGGATTTTAGCTGTGGACTCTCGTGGGTAAAGCTACACTCAAAGGGAACAAGAGGCTATTGCTTCACTAGGTATTACTATTGGGTCCTGATAACCAATAGATCTGAAATATTGAAAGTATCAATTATTCCCATGATCTAATAATAATATTCAAACTTATTCAGACTCAATTTAATAAAAAATTTAAAATAAATTAAATTAGAGATTTAATTATCTTAAATTATCATAAAAAAAAATATTTAGAAAATTTTTCTATACTTAATTATAATTTAGAGAAGTTGGTGGGGACACGACGACATTGGACCGCCGATTTATCCCAGGCAGGGTCTACACTCGACGTCCGAGATCTCACCACGTGGCGTCGATCTGGATGGAGGATTGATATAGGCAGATTTGGCAGCAGGCACGATTGGTGGTTGATCAGTGGATTGGAAATCCCCATCTAAATCAATTTATCGATTTGAATGGGAATATTCCAAATTTTGGGCTGATCTCGTTTATTTCCTTCTATTTTTAGATATTTACATTTGGCATGTTGTAATCAGTTTTTATTTCAGCATTTATTTCTGCAAATTTGAATTTTGATTGTAATCGCCTATATAAAGGCAAGAACTAGTACTGTTTGAAAAATCTTGGAATAAAATCAATTTAAGTTTGAATTATTGCGTGTTATATCCCGGTGAAGAGAAAGGTTGGGGCCTTGGGTGAAAATCCCTAAATACCTTAAAATAATTTAAAATATTTCCCCAAC
>JAEMOT010000820.1:175250-190785 GCA_019297695.1 Apostasia ramifera
ACTTGGCCGCGCTTCGCCGCGCCTCGCCGCACCTCGACTTGCTCGGCCGCACCTTGCCTCGCTCGGCCGCGCCGCGCCACTGGTCGGCGAGCTCACCGATCCTCGTGGAACACCTCCGGCTCGCCACTCTGTTCACCCGCACCCCGCATCGCCTTCTGTTCGTCTGTCTCAACACCATCCGCTTTGGATCGCTTTGACTCGTCTCTGTGGTGTTGGAATCTCGACTTGAGGTAAATCTGAACTAAATATCCTAAATATCTGCGAGATCTTGTAGTGGTGTCTATTATGGGGACTGTTTGATTTGCTCACCTGTGTGACCTGGACATTACCGTGCGAACTAAATTGCTGTTGGGTAATATTTTATTGTAAGAATACCCTTTACTGCGTACCCTGGCTCTGATCTGTTGAGATATGGTTACCCAATATTATTTGATAAATTTATTAGATATCATTTGAACTTGTTTCTAGGTATTTTAAATTGATATGCTTCTCGTGCTTGTAATTTCTTAGTTATCACATAATTATCATTAAAGATATTCTTGAACCAGTTTATGACTAAACCGCTATAATTATTTACTGATCTCTACTTAGGATTGCATCACGCATATTGTCCCGCATCAGATCCTCTCTACTATGCATATATGTATTAGGACATCCTTAAACTAATATTCTATATTCTTTCAGTTTTGTTATATTACACTTACTGAGATATTACTGGCTTTTTAATGGTCAAAGCACTTAATAAGTGTATAGTTCATTATGGTGATGATGCTCATGGAGTGGCCATAGTATTATTTTATTTTATTTTAATATATAATTATTCTATTTCAACCTTTACTTGTGTTGTTGAGTTTTGAACACTAGATCCATGTGATGAAGTAAACGATGTTAAAATGTGCATAAGTTTAATTTTTTCTAGGAACAATATAAATTTAAATTTTTAGACTTCCATAATATGCATGATATAACATAGTTCTCCAAAATTTGTTACACATAAGTTGTCATCAATATTGTTGCCTATAATCTATGCTAATTGATAGCCTAAGTAATCTTTACTACTTATTTGCAAATGAGTAATAATTAATTGATCTTTTTTGTATTGTGAACTTTTCAGTAACTTAATCAATGGATCGATCGTGAATGCGAATGGATAGATGGTCAATTGAATATGATAACGGAGTTAATACTTTTATAAAATTTGCATTGAGCAAAAGAGGTTTAATTAACGAAAAAATGAGATGTCCTTGTTTGAGATGTGGAAATATGAGTTTATTCAATAGTAATATCGTGAAGGATCATTTAATCTGCAATAGAATTGATATTAGCTATGAACGATGGATTTGGCATGGTGAAAATCTAAGGAGCGATAGAGTGGAGACTAGTTCAACAATGATTCATGACATCGAAGATACAATAGAGGAGGATAGAATGGAGGATTTGATTCAAAATCTCGAACACAATTTTTCACAAGATCCAGAAGTATTTGAAGAGTTATTAGAAGGCGCGAGCTGTCCACTCTATCCTGGTTGTAAGAAATTTACTAAACTCTCTGCAGTTATACAATTGTTTAACTTAAATGAAACGTAAATTTATTATGCTTACTCTGCTAATATCTAGATCGAAACAACCTGGTAGCAAAATTGATGTTTACCTTGCTCCTCTTACAAATGATTTAAAAATTTTATGGAAAGAAGGGATCGAAGCATTTGATGCTTACAGACGCGAGACATTTATGTTGAGAGCTGCAGTATTATGGACTGTGAATGATTATCCAGCATATAGTAATTTGGCAGAATGCACTACAAAAGGATACTATGCATGCGTCATTTGTGGTGATAAAACTAGCCCAAAGTATTTGAAGCATGACAAGAAAATTTATTATATGTTTCATAAAAAGTGGTTGCCTACGAATCATATTTTTTGAAAGAAAAAAAGGCATTTAATGGTCAAACTAAATTTGACAAGACGTCACGCTCAATGGAAAGGAGTTGGTGCAGCTTATTGGTTCCATTGGTGACGAACCGCCCAAAACACATTGTTGGAAAAGAAGATCGATTTTGTTTGAGCTTGATTATTGGGATTCCTTATACATACGTTATAATTTGGATGTTATGCACATAAAAAAAAATGTATGCGAGAATATTATTAGAACATTATTAAATATTTCTGGAAAGAGTAAAGATGGTCTTAATGCACGTCTAGATATGATTGACATGGGAATCAGAGAACAACTTGCTTCAAAGATTTGAGGTGAACGAACATACTTTCCACATGCATGTTATAGTCTTACTAAGGCAGAAAAGAAACAGTTTTGTAAAAGTTTGTATGAGTTGAAGATGCCTGAACGAAACTCTTCAAATATCAGAAGCCGTGTAAATATTAAGGAATTAAAGTTAACTAATTTAAAAACTCATGATTTTCATGTCCCAATGCAACAGTTATTACCAGTGGTTATTAGAGGAAGTTTAGATGTCAAACTTCGAAGCGCAATTACTCGATTGTGCGTTTTCTTTCACTATTCGTGTGAAAGAGTAGTAAATCCTTGTAAATTGGATAAGCTTCAAAGTAATCTTATAGTGACTCTTTGTGAATTAGAGATGTTTTTCCGACCATCTTTTGTTGATATTACGATTCACTTGACTATTTACTTAGTAAGAGAAGTAAAACTATGTGTACCTGTTTTTATGTGGTGGATGTATTCTTTTGAACGCTATATAAAAATACTCAAAGGATATGTTCGTAATCGTTATAGACCTGAAGCTTGTATGGTCGAAAATTATGTTGCAGAAGAGGCAGTAGATTTTGCACAGAGTATTTACATGATGTCGATCTGATTGGTATTCCTGTTAATCGTATTGCAAGTGAAAAATATGGAAGAGGCATTTCAACTGATAATCCTGAATATGTGGATATAAAATTATTGAGTCAAGCAAATTTGTATGGTTTACGCAATACTGCAATTGTTGATCCATACATTGAAGAGCACATGAAACAATTAAGGAGTGAAAATCCTATACATGCTCGAGATGATGTATGGATTCAAAAAAACATATTAAAGAGTTTGCAAAATAGTTTGAAACCCGCATAGCTGCATTATTAAATGGGTTTGAAGGTTTAAAATTTGAACCATTGTTAAAATATTTATCACATTCACCTAATCGATGTGTAATTAAGTATGATGGATATATTATTAATGATTATTAATTTTCTACAAGAGAACGAGATGAAAGAGGAGTTGTTCAAAACAGTGGAGTAACTTTAAAGGCCCGCACAATGCAAATATCAAGTACAAAAGATAAAAATTCATATATTAGTGAGTTGTGTTATTATGGTGTTATTTAACAAATATGGAAGCTTGATTATTTAGATTTTCGAGTTCCTATTTTCTTGTGTACGTGGGTGGATAGTAATGGAGGGAGTAAGATTGATGATATGGGATTCATATTAGTCAATTTTAATCGCATTGGACATAAAGATTACTATTTTATTTTCGCGAATCAAGCTACACAAGTGTTTTATGTTCCAGATCCCAGCAGTCCACTATGGTCAATCGTCTTAAATTGCAATCCTACCCTTTTGATGGATGATGATAGAAATGATGTTAATCAACAAGAGATATTTGGATTCACAAGAGGCTTGCCTACAATTATGTACGATAACTCCAATGACGTGCCTAACTATCTTATTGATGGTGAAGATGAGATTGAGTAAGATTATCCAAAACAAAAAAAAAAGAAAAATCAACTAATGATTGATAAAATGGTAATTATACCTCTTCATGTACATTTATATGTATTTGTGTATTACTAAATATGTTGCTTAGCATATTTTTTTTTGTTTCAGGTTGTTGCATTTTTTAATAGTAACTGATATATTTTGCATTACAGATTTATAATGGCTACAGACTAAGACTCTTCAACTACCTCCAAAAAGGCAACTAAGATGACTAAATTGGTCAAGCGTAGGATAAATGAGAATAAAATTTTGATTCAAGTAGTAGACGGCAAGCCTGTCCATGGCAAAGAAAGAGATCAACTTATGAGTTTGTGTGGAGTAGTGGTGCATAATAAAGCACCAATATCATATGAGAAATGACATGATATTCCTAAAAACAATAAGATATTGATGTGGGAGGAAATCATAGTATTATTGATATATTTAAACTTTGAATAGGAATATATCTTGTTTACTAAAAACTAATATAGCTTGAGGTTTTTAGAGAACATTTGACGGTATAGAACCCCTGAAGAATAAATTATTTGTTGATATGGGAGATAAGTGGAGATGATGGAAGTACCACTTATACAGGAGATTTAACGAGCCAGTAAAAGGAGATGCTCGATTTAAAATTCCAGAAGTCTATCGTGATTTCATCTTCCAGGCAGAGTGGAATGCATTTGTTGTTCTTCGCTCCACTCCTAAAACAATGGTAATCTACATAATCTTTTTTATAATTTTTTTCATTATAAATCAATATATTTAATTATAGGAAATAAGTCGTAATGGGAAGGACAAAGCAAAATGCCAAATGTATTTTCATACCACCTCTCGAAAAAGGTATGATGGCCTACATAAAGATATGGTAAGATGATTAAATTTTTAATTCAGCAATATACCTTATATTTTAAAAATATTTTTGCAATATTTTGTAGTTGAATGATTTGGGCAGCGACAATTTCATTTCTAGAGCAGAGTTATGGAAGACAGCTTACAAAAGAAAAGATGACCAATACATTAATGCATCAACTCAAGAGTTGGCAATCCGGATTGTAAGTAACAATAATTTTTATTGCTTTAATGAGGTTAAAAATTAATTTTTATATATTTTTTAGGATGAGTTGTCGACACAATCGACCCAAGGCATTATTCAATTCCATGATAGGGAGGACGAGTTGATAACTGTTTTTGAGAAAGAGCATCCGAGAAGAGTTAGAGCAGATGGTCATTTTGAAACAATTACTTCATACTATAAAGATAATAGAAAAGGGAAATTCAATAGAACCTAAATGCAATGACGTGCCTAACTATTCATTTAAGAACCTCTAAGCAACTCCATGCCATCAAACGACCCACCGTCTCCAGAAAGAAGCCTACATGAAATCCATCTAGCCCCGATCAAACAATGCTCGCTAAACATCAGTCAATGTGTACTGTCGCTCCAGTGATGCCACCATTGCTAATGAGATCTACTCACGATCACACCAATAATCTTAGAGACAGACGCCGTCAACAGCGACCTTGAAGAGAAAAGGTTGGTGAAATACCCTTTTGATAACTCCTATGATATCCTTAGGCTTGTAAACCAGAAACCTTTGTTGTTTAAAATGCTTGAGATAGCCTTCCTCTTTAGATGACAAGAAGCCTTGGTATGAAACAATTTGGTATTTCCATCACAACCAACTAGCCATTTAGATCTAGCTCTTTGCTTCCAGCAATATTCCCAGAGTGCCAAATGCCAATCCAGCTCCATCTCTAGCCTTCCACCATCTGACGTTGCAAGTTGTCTATGGCTTCTCTCCCTAACACAACTTGCTCGAGTTGAGTCATCTTGATCCTGTGGGCCAGATTACTGAAAAAAGATTTGCTACAATGGGTAAACTCTCCTCTGCATCATCTCAGAGTCAGATGGTCTTCTCACCTCCGGGTGTTCCCACCTCCTTCTAGCACCTCCTGACAATCTACATGTAATCTTTATTAGTCCTCCTAAAAGGTTCAAACCAGAATCTTGGGGGCTTTGATCGATCTCTATTGCTAGCCAAGGTATACGTGTGCAGAATAATATGTAGACTGTAAAGCTATATGGTTGGAGCTAAAAGTCTCTGTGAATAACCCGTCCATGTCTATAAAGGTCCCTCCTTTTGGCACTGACTTAAGCATGATCCAACCGCTCCTGGATATTGTGCATACCAACTTTTGAACGTACGGTACGATTGCAATTACATAAAAGCCAGAAAAGTACAACTATTGCCATTCACCAAAACAGGAACATAAAACAAGCATGAAATTACTGTGAAGAAAAGAAAATTTTGTCCTTGGAGAGGCAGCACATAAGACGCAACTAAGTCCCATTCATCATACGTAAACAGGAAAAAAAAACATTATCAAAGATTAAAGCAAGAGGAAACTAACATACTTGAAAGCCGACAGAACGAAACACGGACCAAGAATCAAGATTCTGGCGTCACTCCGTTCACCATCTCCGCCGGCTTCTTAGGAGAACCTTCGGCCGAATTAAGAGCAGCCTTATGCTCGTGCTCCCTCCAGAGATTGATGCCCTTGGTGCAGATAACTGGAGGTAGGAAATCGTCCGAAGATTTCTAAATCAGCCGCGAAGAAGCGCGAGAAGGAACAGAACTTACGAAGAATTAGGGTTTTAGAAAAGGACATGCCGGGCCGTACCTCCGGCACCAACGAAATAGAGGAAACGGAGAAGCTTGTTGCCGACTTCCTCGCTGACCATGGCGAACGGATCGAATTCCAGCACCACACCAGACCGCCTAAAGGAAGACAATAGAGACGATTCCGCCTTAAATCGTAGGGTACACGGCAATCAAAAAAAAAAAAAAGAAAGAAAATCGTAGGGTGAAATTTTAATGTTTTAATGTTTTCAAATTGGTTTTAATGTTTTAAAAATTTTAATGAAATCCGTAAAAATATTATTATATTATAAACTTATTCTCAATTATTAATATTTTATTTTTTTAAATTAATTTTAAAATATTAATATATATTTTTTTCTTTCTGTTTTAAATGTTTAGAATGAAAAATAAAAGGTGAAAAAAATTAAATTTTAAATTTATATTAAATTTTTAATAAAAAATGATAATAAAAGAATAATATTTTAAAATTTTTAAATGATTTAAATTAATTAAAAAATAATCAAATTTTATGTTTTGCACTAAAAAAGTATTAAAAAATATGAGATTCATAGCATTTTTACGATCTTGGGGAACTCAATCAAAATTTTAAGTGAATGAGTAGATATATAATTTTTTTTTGAAATAACATTCTATATAGTTTTTAAAACATTGATCAACTTTATTTTATATTTTACGTAATGATTTTTGATAGTATATATTCTATATAACTTTTATATAACTAATTAACTTTATCTTTATTAGCATACATGTACTTACAAGAATTTTAAAAATTTTCTAAAAATATTTATCCTTTTAACCAAAAAAATCTCTTAACCAACAATGCAAATATGAAATTATTGTATGTGGCGAGATAGTTTACTCGCCAATCATATCATCCCAACTACACAGAAGATATGATCTGTGTTAAGTCACTAGCAGATAGCTGAAATATTTAATCTTTACGACGGGCTATTCAATCACAAGAGATCATATAATTTGATAGAAAATCGAACCGTTCAGTCTTTTTAACCAAATGGTCCGTTTTAGAGGATCAAAGTAGTGTCAGGTAGGTATCAATTTAAAAAAAATAAGTATAACTTAAAATTGAGTAAACAAATATATTTAAAAAAATGAGTAAACGTAATTATCTAATCTCAAGTTATACTTATTTTTTTAAATGAATACTGTTAAATACCTTTTTTTTTTAATAGTGTACTAAATAAAATTAACATTGAAATATGTAACTAGATAAAATAATATATATCTTTATAGAGTGGCGAAAGATTTTAAGATTAAACTAAAGAGATGTTGACTTCAAGGTTACCTTCATTTAATTTGTTTATTTGTAGACAACTTTATTAAATATTATAAAATTATGCTCAAAAAATAAGATTAAAATATCAAAACATCATAGTATAATATAACATCAAAATAATATTTCTTATAAAAAAATATCAAAATAATATTGAACCAATTACCTCAAAAGAAAATTTGATAGTAAGAATCCAACACTTTTGAATCAATCCAAATTTACACATTTATTAATAAGCATACCATATGTGCACTGTAAAAGGTTCAAGAAAATATTGACATTCAACCATATAGGAAACGTTCTTGAGTGCAAGATTAAACTTTGATTGAACCACAACTGAAGTTCAAATTGGAGAATTAGACAACAAATACAGATATGCAACAACAGAATGAACGAAGCAATTGACAGAGTTTTTCATATGATAATTTCAACAGAAAGGAAATTTATAACCACTGCTACTCTATAAAAGCTAACAAACTTACCTAAGGCCCTGTTTGGCGCGAGGATCAAAACAGGACCAAAATAGTACTAATTTAAAAAATAACAATAATAATAACAAATAAATTATTTTAATTATTCTACACAAATTTTAATATAAAAAAATATTTTACTTCACATACTCAATAATTTTTAATAAAAATATAAACTTTATTTCACATCTTAGATCAAAATACTCGATTTGAATATTTTGGTCTAGAATATGAAATAAAATTGATATTTTTATTTTAAATTATTGAGTATGTAAAGTAAAATAGTATTTTTTATATTTGAATTTGTGTAGAATGATTTAAAAAAATTATTTATTATTATTATTGTTGGTTTTTAAATTAGTACCATTTTGGTCCTGTTTTGATCTTGTTTTGGTCCTCACGCCAAACAGGGCCTAAAAACAACAGCCAAAAGGCAGTTAAACAACAACAACAGTACATTTCAGAAAATAAACAACAATAACAACAGATGAAAATGGCAATTTCTTTTTTTTTTTTTTTTTGAAGCATGAAAATGGCAATTTCCAAGTCTACTACATCCTCCAAACTCTCTGACAATTCTGATCAATGGCTACCAAGATACTATAAATGCTCAAGTTACAGCAAAAAATGCAGCCAAGTTATTGAAGATTACTGAAGTCCACTTCTTCCTAAAGCCCCGGCTTTTTCTCTATCTTCTGAATCTGGTCCAAGAATATCCATGTCATCTGCAGGGGGAAAAAATCAATGCATCAATCCAATGTTGTTTGAGGAAGAAAATGAGCCCGGAGCCCAAAAAAAAAAATCACAATTTTTTTTTTAAAAATATATTCATTAATATTTTATATTTATTTGATAACATATATAAATTTAAATATTAAAAATTAATTTTATTTCACATCATACACAAATTTTAATATAAAAAATTTACTTTATTTTACATCATACACATAACTCAATTAAAAAATTAACTTTATTTCACATCTAAATACAATTCTCAATAATTACATAATTTTATTTCACATCATAATATGAAAATAATTTCTTTCTTTTTATATCTAAAAAAATTTAAACCACTTAAAAATATATTCCAACTATTCAAGGCCTTGATTGTCCATTTCTAAATTTTCCCAACCAAGAAATAAATAGACTCTAGGGTAGTTGACGTCCAATAAATAAATCTCTTCTCCATATAACTCTAGTCTTGGAGAGGATGAGTTAATGTTGTAGGGCCGCCGCTCTTTAATGTCTTGAGGGCACAATCCAAAGGTCCAGTGTATGGATATTTCCCATTGGCATCCAGCTGCATCTTCTAGATCTGCGTCTTCACATAGTCAATGGCAAGCTGCATGCAGAAGTAAAGAATCCTGAAACAGCATTGGCCTCTGCGATTACATGAATTCAACAATTTCTGAAGATAGACAGGAACTGAAATGTCAATATGGAACTACCAAAACCAGGAATCCAATTTTACTATGCATAAACGGGAAAAATAATATAAAAGGTTGCAATTGATTATAAAGAAAACCTATTTGTTTCAGTCTTGCAATAATGCATAACTTTCTTCTTTTGCTCCCCATAACATAGATGGTTGGGTTATGCACAGTGCTAAGAATCTATTTAGATAAAAGAACTTTATGGATCTTTGTCTTCCTTGGTCTTGTCGGTTGGAGATTTGGTTGTTGCGACTAGATTTTGCGGCGGTGGAGGGAGATGCTCTTCTGTTTCAGTCTTTCTAGGGCATCGGCTCGGATATCAAACTTTGAGCTGTCTTTGTTTTTATTTTTTGTTTTCTTTTTCCAGGTGAGGATCCAAGGATCAGCTGTGCAGATTACGAAGAAAATGCTTGCCGTAGAGGGTTTTGGTGTTTTCTACGAAGTATGCATCTCTAAAATCGATCTTTAGTTTTAGAATGCTTTAGTTACTTTGTGATAACTGTCAGAACTTTTTTGCTCGATTACTTGGATGCAAAGTGAACCAATGTGGTGATTGCAAAGCAAAATCTCTTGCATTATACAGTGTCCCATTATTACGTTATCATTGCCTTTTATAGTAGTTGTTTGCTCTGTTGGTTTAAAGTTCATTGAAAAATTAAAAGTATGCCTCAGATCTCACAAGCATTATAGGACGGTATTAGAAGTGTTTTGTTATACCCGTGGCCGTGGCTTCCTAAGATTGAATAGAATACTTTGACCAGTATTTGCGGATACCATTGAGGAGGAATAAAAGAAAGTAATAAGAGATTTAAATGGTTACAGAAAATTTACTCAAATACTGATCTCCATGCATAAAGAATATGCAATCTGATTGTATTGATACAGTGAAGTTTTGCTTTCAAGGCAATTGGTTGCAAGGAAATGGTACAGACTGCCCCTCCCTTGATAGAATAGTGTACTTTGCCCCTAATGGTACAATAATTTGATTACTTTGGTGAAGGTTTGAATTCAGCGGAAAAAGGGATAGTATCACAAACAAAGAATTGGACTCCATAGTGTAACATGGGCTTTCTTATATGCTGTTTTCTATTTTGTGCTGATGTGGGACAAATGAAAGTTTGAAGGGATAATTACCTACATGTCACACCATTTAGTTTTATTTATGTCTTACCCATCCATTTATTCTGAGTTGAATAGCGATATTTTTGCAGCTATTCATTCCATTACATTGAATTCAAGTGGAGCAAAAGCATTTAAAGTACGATTCATTACATAATAAGTTATTTTAACTGACTAAAAGCAATTGTGTGTGTATTCAATTAGTTTTTATTGTATTTGAAGAGAATATATGCAATTTGACTTTAATTTTGTCTATATGAATATTTTTTAACATAATACTATGATTATACACCTAATATTTGCTATAATGACGTATTTCAATCGTAAATTTATATTTGGCGATCTATTAGGGGCATTTTATTGCGTTTTAGTATAATACCTATAATTACAAATCTATTAGTCGGTATATCGATCAATTTTAAGAGAATATGCTCTTTTAGGGTCTGATTTATGATATATCAATGAATTTTAGTTGAATAGTGATGTTTTTGCAGCTATTCATTGCATTATGTTGAATTCAAGTGGAGTACAAGCATTTAGAGTATGATTCATTATATAATAAGATAGTTTAATTTAATAAAAGCAATTGTGTTTGTATTCAATTAGTTTTTATTGTATTTGAAAAGAATATATGCAATTTGACTTTAATCTTATCTATATGAAGGTATTTTAACATAATACTCTGATTACCCACTTAATGTTTGCTATATTGATGTGTTTTAATCGCAAATTGATATTTGGCGATCTATTAGTGGCATTTGATTGCGTTTTAATGTAATATCTATAATTACACATCTATTTGTCGGTATATCAATCAATTGTAAGAGAAGAGGCTCTTTTAGGGTCTGATTTATGACATATCAATGAATTTGAGTTGAATAGTGATATTTTTGCAGTTATTCATTGCATTACGTTGAATTCAAATGGAGTACAAGTATTTAAAGTACAATTTATTGCATAAAAAGTTATTTTAACTGAATAAAAGTAATTGTGTGTGTATTCAATTAGTTTTTATTGTATTTAAAGAGAATATATGCAATTTTATTTTAATCTTATCTATATGATGGTTGTTTAACATAATACTATGATTATACACCTAATGTTTGCTAAAATGACGTATTTCAATACCAAATTGATATTTGGCGATCTATTAGTGGCATTCGATTGCATTGTAATGTAATACCTATAATTACACATCTGTTTGTCAGTATATCGATCGAATTTAAGAAAAGAGGCTCTTTTATTATCTGATTTATTACATATCAATGAATTTGAGTTTAATAGTGATGTTTTTGCAGCTATTCATTGTATTATGTTGAATTCAAGTCTCCAGTACAAGCATTTATAGTATGATTCATTACATAATAAGTTAGTTTAATTGAATAAAAACAATTGTGTATATATTCAATTAGTTTTTATTGTATTTTTGAAGAGAATATATGTAATTTGACTTTAATTTTATCTATATGAAGGTTTTTAACATAATACTCTGATTACCCACCTAATTTTTGCTATATAAAAGTGTTTTAATTGAAAATTGATATTTGGCATTCTATTTGGAGCATTTTATTGTGTTCTGATGTAATACCTGTAATTACACATCTATTTATCGGTATATCGATCATTTTTAAGAAAAGAGGCTCTTTTAGGCTTTTTTAGCTATTTTTGCAGCTATTCATTGCATTACGTTGAATTCAAGTAGAGTACAAGAATTTAAAGTTTGATTTATTGCATAATAAGTTATTTTAACTGAATAAAAGCACTTGTGTGTGTATTCAATTAGTTTTTGTTCTATTTGAAGAGAATATATGTAATTTGACTTTAATCTTGTCTATATGAAGATTTGTTAACATAATACTCTAATTACACACCTAATGATTGCTATATTGATGTATTTTAATAGAAAATTGATATTTAACAATCTATTAGAGGCATTTTATTGCGTTTTAACATAATACCTATAATTACATATCTATTTATCTGTATATCGATTAATTTTAAGAGAATAGGCTCTTTTAGAGTTTGATTTATGACATATCAATGAATTTGAGTTGAATAGTGATGGTTTTGCAGCTATTCATTGCATTATGTTGAATTCAAGTCTCCAGTACCAGCATTTATAGTATGATTCATTACGTAATAAGTAAGTTTAATTGAATAAAAGCAATTGAATACACACACAATTGCTTTTAGTCAGTTAAAATAAATTGCTTTTATTCAGTTAAAATAACTTATTATGCAATAAGTTATTTTAACTGAATAAAAGCAATTGAATACACACACAATTGCTTTTAGTCAGTTAAAATAAATTGCTTTTATTCAGTTAAAATAACTTATTATGCAATAAGTTATTTTAACTGAATAAAAGCAATTGAATACACACACAATTGCTTTTAGTCAGTTAAAATAAATTGCTTTTATTCAGTTAAAATAACTTATTGCATAATAAGTTATTGAATAGTGATGTTTTTGCAGCTATTCATTGCATTATGTTGAATTCAAGTCTCCAGTACAAGCATTTATAGTATGATTCATTACGTAATAAGTTAGTTTAATTGAATAAAAGCAATTGTGTTCGTATTTAATTAGTTTTTATTGTATATTTGAAGAAAATATATGTAATTTGACTTCAATTTTGTCTATATGAAGGTTTTTAACATAATACTCTGATTACCAACCTAATTTTTTCTATATAGAAGTCTTTTAATCGAAAATTGATATTTGGCATTCTATTTGGAGCATTTTATTGTGTTTTGATGTAATACCTATAATTACACATCTATTTGTCGGTATATCGATCAATTTTAAGAAAAGAGGCTCTTTTAGGGTCTGATTTATGATATATCAATGAATTTGAGTTGAATAGTGCTATTTTTGCAGCTATTCATTGCATTACGTTGAATTCAAGTAGAGTACAAGAATTTAAAGTATGATTTATTGCATAATAAGTTATTTTAACTGAATAAAAGCAATTGTGTGTGTATTCAATTAATTTTTATTGTATTTGAAGGGAATATATGCAATTTGACTTTAATCTTGTCTATACGAAGGTTTTTTAAAATAATAATATGATTATATACATAATGTTTGCTATAATAACGAATTTCAATCGCAAATTGATATTTGGCGATCTGTTAGGGGCATTTGATTGCGTTTTAATATAATACCTATAATTACAAATCTATTTGTCGGTATATCGATCAATTTAAAGAGAATAGGCTCTTTTAGGGTCTGATTTATGACATATCAATGAATTTGAGTTGAATAGTGATGTTTTTGCAGTTATTCATTGCATTATATTGAATTCAAGTGGAGTACAAGCATTTAGAGTATGATTAATTACATAATAAGTTAGTTTAATTTAATAAAGCAATTGTGTTTGTATTCAATTAGTTTTTATTGTATTTGAAGAGAATATATGCAATTTGACTTTAATCTTGTCTATATGAAAGTATTTTAACAAAATACTCTGATTACCCACCGAATGTTTGCTATATATGTCAGTATATCAATCAATTTTAAGAGAATAGGCTCTTTTAGGATCTGATGTATGACATATCAACGCATTTGAGTTGAATAGTGATGTTTTTGCAGTTATTCATTACATTATATTGACTTCAAATGGAGTACAAGCATTTAAAGTACGATTCATTGCATAATAAGTTATTTTAACTGAATAAAAGAAATTGTGTGTGTATTCAATTAGTTTTTATAGTATTTGAAGAGAATATACGCAATTTGACTTTAATCTTGTCCATATGAAGGTTTCTTAACATAATACTCTGATTATACACCTAATGAGCACTATATGAATGTATTTCAATTTAAAATTGATATTTGGCGATCTATTAGGGGCATTGTTTTGCTTTTTAATGTAATACCTATAATTACACATCTATTTATCGGTATATCGATCAATTTCATGAGAATAGGGTCTTTTAGAGTCTGATTTATGACATATCAATGAGTTTGCGTTAAATAGCGATGTTTTTGCAGTTATTCATTGCATTATGCTTAACTCGAGTGGAGTACAAGTATTTAAAGTACGATTCATTGCATAATAAGTTATTTTAACTGAATAAAAGCAATTGTGTGTGTATTCAATTAGTTTTTGTTGAATTTGAAGAGAATATATGCAATTTGACTTTAATCTTGTCTATATGAAGATTTGTTGATATAATACTCTGATTACACACCTAATGATCGTTATATTGATGTATTTTAATCAATAAATGATATTTGACGATTACTAGGGGCATTTTATTGCGTTTTAATGTAATACCTATAATTACACTTCTATTTTTCGGTATATCGATCAATTTTAAGAAAATAGGGTCTTTTAGAGTCTGATTTATGACATATCAAAAAATTTGCGTTAAATAACGATGTTTTTGCATGTCTTTATTGCATTATGTTGAATTCAAGTGGAGTACAAGCATTTAAAGTACGATTCATTGCATAATAAGTTATTTTAACTGAATAAAAGGAATTGTGTGTGTATTCAATTAGTTTTTGTTGTATTTGAAGAGAATATATGCAATTTGACTTTAATCTTGTCTATATGATGGTTTTTTAACATAATAATATGTTTATACACATAATATTTGCTATAATAACGAATTTCAAACGCAAATTGATATTTGGCGATCTATTATTTGATTGCGTTTTAATGTAATACCTATAATTACACATCTATATGTCAGTATATCGATCAATTTTAAGAGAATAGGCTCTTTTAGGATCTGATTTATGACATATCAATGAATTTGTGTTCAACAGAGATGTTTTTGCAGTTATTCATTGCATTATGTTGAATTCAAGTGGAGTACAAGCATTTAGAGT
>JAEMOT010000820.1:198485-228168 GCA_019297695.1 Apostasia ramifera
GTATATTTGAAGAGAATATATATAATTTGACTTCAATTTTGTCTATATGAAGGTTTTTAACATAATACTCTGATTACCAACCTAATTTTTTCTATATAGAAGTCTTTTAATCGAAAATTGATATTTGGCATTCTATTTGGAGCATTTTATTGTGTTTTGATGTAATACCTGTAATTACACATCTATTTGTCGGTATATCGATCATTTTTAAGAAAAGAGGCTCTTTTAGGGTCTGATTTATGATATATCAATGAATTTGAGTTGAATAGTGCTGTTTTTGTAGCTATTCATTGCATTACATTGAATTCAAGTAGAGTACAAGAATTTAAAGTATGATTTATTGCATAATAAGTTGTTTTAACAGAATAAAAGCAATTGTGTGTGTATTCAATTAGTTTTTATTCTATTTGAAGAGAATATATGTAATTTGACTTTAATCTTGTCTATATGAAGATTTGTTAACATAATACTCTGATTACACACCTAATGATTGCTATATTGATGTATTTTAATCGAAAATTGATATTTAACAATCTATTAGAGGCATTTTATTGCGTTTTAACGTAATACCTATAATTACACATCTATTTGTCTGTATATCGAGTAATTTTAAGAGAATAGGCTCCTTTAAGTTTGATTTTTGACATATCAATGAATTTTAGTTGAATAGTGATAATTTTGCAGCTATTCATTGCATTATGTTGAATTCAAATGGAGTACAAGCATTTAGAGTGCGATTCATTGCATAATAAGTTATTTTAACTGAATAAAAGTAATTGTGTGTGTATTCAATTAGTTTTTATTGTATTTGAAGTGAATATATGCAATTTGACTTTAATCTTGTCTATACGAGGGTTTTTTAACATAATAATATGATTATATATATAATGTTTGCTATAATAACGAATTTCAATCGCAAATTGATATTTGGCGATCTATTAGGGGCATTTGATTGCGTTGTAATATAATACCTATAATTACAAATCTATTTGTCGGTATATCGATCAATTTAAAGAGTATAGGCTCTTTTAGGGTCTGATTTATGACATATCAATGAATTTGAGTTGAATAGTGATGTTTTTGCAGTTATTCATTTCATTATGTTGAATTCAAGTGGAGTACAAGCATTTAGAGTATGATTCATTACATAATAAGTTTGTTTAATTTAATAAAAGCAATTGTGTTTGTATGCAATTAGTTTTTATTGTATTTGAAGAGAATATATCCAATTTGACTTTAATCTTGTCTATATGAAGGTATTTTAGCATAATACTCTGATTACCCACCTAATATTATCTATATTGATGTGTTTTAATCGCAAATTGATATTTGGCGATGTATTAGTTAGATTTAATTGCGTTTTAATGTAATACCTATAATTACACATCTATATGTCGGTATATCGATCAATTTTAAGAGAATAGGCTCTTTTAGGGTCTGATTTATGACATATAAATGAATTTGAGTTGAATAGTGATGTTTTTGCAGTTATTCATTGCATTACGTTGAATTCAAATGGAGTACAGGCATTTAAAGTACGATTCATAGTATAATAAGTTATTTTAACTGAATAAAAGCAATTGTGTGTGTATTCAATTAGTTTTTATTGTATTTGAAGAGAATATATGCAATTTTACTTTAATCTTATCTATATGATGATTTTTTAACATAATCCTATGATTATACACCTAATGTTTGCTAAAATGTCGTATTTCAATCGCAAATTGATATTTGGCGATCTATTAGTGGCATTTGATTGCATTGTAATGTAATACCTATAATTACACATCTGTTTGTCAGTATATCGATCGAATGTAAGAAAAGAGGCTTTTTTATTGTCTAATTTATGACATATCAATGAATTTGAGTTGAATATGTTTTTACAGCTATTCATTGCATTATGTTGAATTCAAATAGAGTACAAGTTTTTTAAGTACGATTCATTGCATAATATGTTATTTTAACTGAATAAAAGCAATTGTGTGTGTATTCAATTAGTTTTTGTTGTATTTGAAGAGAATATATGCAATTTGACTTTAATCTTGTCTATATGATGGTTTTTTAACATAATAATATGATTATACACATAATATTTGCTATAATAACGAATTTCAAACGCAAATTAATATTTGGCGATCAATTAGGGGCATTTGATTGCGTTTTAATGTAATACCTATAATTACACATCTATATGTCGGTATATCGATCAATGTTAAGAGAATAGGCTCTTTTAGGGTCTGATTTATGACATATCAATGAATTTGAGTTGAACAGTGATGTTTTGCAGTTATTCCTTGCATTATGTTGAATTCAAGTGGAGTACAAGTATTTAGAGTATGATTCATTACATAATAAATTAGTTTAATTTAATAAAAGCAATTGTGCTTGTATTCAATTAGTTTTTATTGTATTTGAAGAGAATATATGCAATTTGACTTTAATCTTGTCTATATGAAGGTATTTTAACATAATACTCTGATTACCCACCTAATGTTTGCTATATTGATGTGTTTTAATCGCAAATTGATATTTAGCGATCTATTAGTGGCATTTGATTGCGTTTTAATGTAATATCTATAATTACACATCTATTTATCGGTATATCAATCAATTTTAAGAGAAGAGGCTCTTTTAGGGTCTTATTTATGACATATCAATGAATTTGAGTTGAATCGTGATGTTTTTGCAGTTATTCATTGCATTACGTTGAATTCAAATGGAGTACAAGTATTTAAAGTACAATTTATTGCATAAAAAGTTATTTTAACTGAATAAAAGTAATTGTGTGTGTATTCAATTAGTTTTTATTATATTTAAAGAGAATATATGCAATTTTACTTTAATCTTATCTATATGATGGTTGTTTAACATAATACTATGATTATACACCTAATGTTTGCTAAAATGATGTATTTCAATACCAAATTGATATTTGGCGATCTATTAGTGGCATTCGATTGCATTGTAATGTAATACCTATAATTACACATCTGTTTGTCAGCATATCGATCGAATTTAAGAAAAGAGGCTCTTTTATTATCTGATTTATTACATATCAATGAATTTGAGTTTAATAGTGATGTTTTTGCAGCTATTCATTGTATTATGTTGAATTCAAGTCTCCAGTACAAGCATTTATAGTATGATTCATTACATAATAAGTTAGTTTAATTGAATAAAAGCAATTGTGTATATATTCAATTAGTTTTTATTGTATTTTTGAAGAGAATATATGTAATTTGACTTTAATTTTATCTATATGAAGGTTTTTAATATAATACTCTGATTACCCACCTAATTTTTGCTATATAGAAGTGTTTTAATTGAAAATTGATATTTGGCATTCTATTTGGAGCATTTTTTTGTGTTTTGATGTAATACCTGTAATTACACATCTATTTGTCGGTATATCGATCATGTTTAAGAAAAGAAGCTCTTTTAGGGTCTAATTTATGATATATCAATGAATTTGAGTTGAATAGTGCTGTTTTTGCAGCTATTCATTGCACTACGTTGAATTCAGGTGGAGGACAAGAATTTAAAGTACGATTCATTGCATAATAAGTTATTTTAACTGAATAAAAGTAATTGTGTGTGTATTCAATTAGTTTTTATTATATTTGAAGAGAATATATGTAATTTAACTTTAATCTTGTCTATATAATAGTTTAACATAATACTATGATTATACACCTAATGTTTGCTAAAATGACGTATTTCAATCGCAAATTGATATTTGGCGATCTATTAGTGGCATTTGACTGCATTGTAATGTAATACATAAAATTACACATCTGTTTGTCATTATATCGATCGAATTTAAGAAAAGAGGCTCTTTTATTGTCTGATTTATGACATATCAATGAATTTGAGTTAAATATATTTTTACAGCTATTCATTGCATTATGTTGAATTCAAGCGGAGTACAAGCATTTAGAGGATGATTCATTACATAATAAGTTAGTTTAATTGAATAAAAGCAATTGTGTTTGTATTCAATTAGTTTTTATTATATTTGTAGATAACATATGTAATTTGACTTTAATTTTGTCTATATGAAGGTTTTTTAACATAATAATATGATTATACACCTAATGTTTGCTAAAATGACGTATTTCAATCGCAAATTGATATTTGGCGATCTATTAGTAGCATTTGATTGCATTGTAATGTAATACCTATAATTACACATCTGTTTGTCAGTATATCGATCAAATTTAAGAAAAGAGGCTTTTTTATTGTCTAATTTATGACATATCAATGAATTTGAGTTGAATATGTTTTTACAGCTATTCATTGCATTATATTGAATTCAAGTGGAGTACAAGCATTTAAAGTACGATTCATTGCATAATAAGTTATTTTAACTGAATAAAAGCAATTGTGTGTGTATTCAATTAGTTTTGTTGTATTTGAAGAGAATATTTGCAATTTGACTTTAATCTTGTCTATATGATGGTTTTTTAACATAATAATATGATTATACACATAATATTTGCTATAATAACGAATTTGAAATGCAAGTTGATATTTGGCGATCCATTAGGGGCATTTGATTTCGTTTTAATGTAATACCTATAATTACACATCTATTTATCGGTATATTAATCAGTTTCAAGAGAATAGGGTCTTTTAGAGTCTGATTTGTGACATATCAATGAGTTTGCGTTAAATAGCGATGTTTTTGCAGTTATTCATTGCATTATGCTTAATTCAAGTGGAGTACAAGCATTTAAAGTACGATTCATTGCATAATAAGTTATTTTAACTGAATAAAAGCAATTGTGTGTGTATTCAATTAGTTTTTGTTGAATTTGAAGAGAATATATACAATTTGACTTTAATCTTGTCTATATGAAGATTTGTTAACATAATACTCTGATTACACACCTAATGATCGTTATATTGATGTATTTTAATCAATAAATGATATTTGACGATTACTAGGGGCATTTTATTGCGTTTTAATATAATACCTATAATTACACATCTATTTATCGGTATATCAAATAATTTTAAGAGAATAGACTCTTTTAGGGTCTGATTTATGACATATCAATGAGTTTGAGTTAAATAATGATGTTTTTGCAACTATTCATTGCATTACGTTGAATGCAAGTGGATTACAAGTATTTAAAGTATAATTCATTGCATAAGAAGTTATTTTAATAGAATAAAAGCAATTGTGTGTGTATTCAATTAGTTTTTTTTGTTATATTTGAAGAGAATATATGCAATTTGACTTTACTCTTATCTATATGAAGGTTTTTTAACATAATAATATGATTATACACATAATATTTGCTATAATAACGAATTTCAATCACAAATTGATATTTGACGATCTATTAGGGCATTTGATTGTGTTTTAATGTAATACCTATAATTACACATCTATTTATCGGTATATCGAACAATTTTAAGAGAATAGACTCTTTTAGGGTCTGATTTATGACATATCAATGAATTTGAGTTGAATAGTGATATTTTTGCAACTATTCATTGCATTATGTTGAATTCAAGTGGAGTACAAGCATTTAGAGTATGATTCATTACATAATAAGTTAGTTTAATTGAATAAAATCAATTGTGTGTGTATTAAATTAGTTTTTATTGTATTTGAAGAGAATATACGTAATTTGACTTTATTTTTGTCTATATGAAGGTTTTTTTAATATAATACTCTATATTAATTTATTTTAATCGAAAATTAATATTTGGCGATCTATTAGGTGTATTTTTTTGCGTTTTAATTTAATATCTATAACTACACATCTATTTATCAATATATCGATCAATTTTAAGAGAATAGGATCTTTTATGGTCTGATTTGACATATCAATGAATTTGAGTTGAATAATGATGTTTTTGCAGTTATTAATTGCATTACGTTGAATTCAAATGGAGTACAAGCATTTAAAGTACAATTCATTGCATTATAAGTTATTTTAACTGAATAAAAGTAATTGTGTGTGTATTCAATTAGTTTTTATTGTATTTTAAGAGAATATATGCAATTTTACTATATGATGGTTTTTTAACATAATACTATGATTATACACCTAATGTTTGCTAAAATGACGTATTTCAATCCCAAATTGATATTTGGCGAACTATTAGTGGCATTTGATTGTGTTGTAAAGTAATACCTATAATTACACATCTATTTGTCAGTATATCGATCGAATTTAAGAAAAGAGGCTCTTTTATTATCTGATTTATTACATATCAATGAATTTGAGTTTAATAGTGATGTTTTTGCAGCTATTCATTGTATTATGTTGAATTCAAGTCTCCAGTACAAGCATTTATAGTATGATTCATTACATAATAAGTTAGTTTAATTGAATAAAAGCAATTGTGTATATATTCAATTAGTTTTTATTGTATTTTTTAAGAGAATATATGTAATTTGACTTTAATTTTATCTATATGAAGGTTTTTAACATAATACTCTGATTACCCACATAATTTTTGCTATATAGAAGTGTTTTAATTGAAAATTGATATTTGGCATTCTATTTGGAGCATTTTTTTGTGTTTTGATGTAATACCTGTAATTACACATCTATTTATCGGTATATCGATCATTTTTAAGAAAAGAGGCTCTTTTAGGGTCTGATTTATGATATATCAATGAATTTGAGTTGAATAGTGCTGTTTTTGCAGCTATTCATTGCATTACGTTGAATTCAAGTAGAGTACAAGAATTTAAAGTACGATTCATTGCATAATAAGTTATTTTAACTGAATAAAAGCAATTGTGTGTGTATTCAATTAGTTTTTATTCTATTTGAAGAGAATATATGTAATTTGACTTTAATCTTGTCTATATGAAGATTTATTAACATAATACTCTGATTACACACCTAATGATTGCTATATTGATGTATTTTAATCGAAAATTGATATTTGGCGATCTATTAGGGACATTTTATTGTGCTTTAATGTAATACCTATAATTACACATCTATTTATGGTATGTCAATAATTTTAAAAGAATAGGCTCTTTTAGGATCTGATTTATGACATATCAATTTTAAGTTGAAATACTTTGATATACTATCTGATATTATAAACATTTTGGTATTTAGTTAAAATACAATAATTTGTATTAGAATGGATGCTAAAAGTATGTATTTGCACTCTAAAAGTCATTTTAACTAAAGTTTGTTTATTGTGAGTATTAAATTCAAATAACCTGATATGTAATAAATTGATATGTAAATGCTAGTATTCTATTCAAATATATTGAATAATTATCCACTAGTAGTATAACTGATGGTATTCAGTTAAAATGATATGATATGCAAAGATTCAATCTCCAAATGTGTATATTCAACTTTAGTTCATCGACATGATAATAAATAATTGCAAAATTACCACCATTCTATTCAAAATACATTGATATATAATAAATTAGCATTTGAAAGTGTCAATTCAGTTGAAATATATTGGTATATCTTTAAATAGTTGTATAAGTACCGTTATTAATTCAAAATATCATGTCATGTATCAAATCAGTGTCTAAATGTGTGTATTTAGTAGAAATACAATGATATAGTCAGTATAACCTGTGCATGTAAGAGTATTAAGTTAAAATACCTTAATATATAATATAAAGTTATCTAAATGCTTTTATTCTATTTAAATATGTTGAATAATCATTGAATAGCCCATAATTGATAGTACTCAATTAAAACAACATAATATGATCTAAATTGGCCTCCAAATGTATGTGCATAGTTTAAATTATTTTATATAGCAATGAATAACAGTATAATTGCTACTTTTCAAGTTAATTAAATTGATACATAACAAATAGATTAATATACATTCAAATAGTTGCGTAGTTACTTGTATTAATTAAACCTTAGCCTCTAATAGTATTGAATAATTGTATAATTGCAAATATTTAGTTCAAATATTTTGATTTGCAATAAATTGGACTCTAAAAGTGCATATTTAATTGTACTAGATCGATATGCTATCTAATAGATGCAAAATTATTGGTATTTAGCTAAAATACTATGATTTGTATAAATTAAAATCTTAAAGTTTGTATTTAGTTGAAATACGTCACTAATATAATTTGTGTAATTGTGAGTATTAAGTTCAAATAACCAGATATGTAACAAATTAATGTGAAAATTCTAATATTCTTTTAAAATATATTAAAAAATCATCGCTTAGTTGCTTAATTGATCGTATTCAATTAAAATAACATGATATATAAAGTAACTTCATTGATATTGCATGATTGCTAGTATTAAATCAAAATACATTAATATTCAGCTAAAATATGTTTGTATACTTGCAAATAATTGTATAATTGCCAGTATTAAATCAAAATACTATGTTATATATCAAAATGTTCTCTAAATATACATATTTAGTAGAAATATATTAATGTAACGTATATAAGTCGTGCATTTGTGAGTATTAAGTTAAAATGCCTTGATATTTAAAAAACGAGATTTAAATTCTAGTATTCTATTCAAATATGCTGAAAAAGCATCGAGTAGCCCTTAATTGATAGTATTTAGTTAAAAAATATCAGATGAACGAAATTGGTCTCTAAACGCATGTATTTAATTTAAATTCATCAATATAAAAATGAATAATTGTATAATTATCATTTTTCAATTCAAATATATTAATATATAATAAATTAAACTATAAAGGCATCCATTCAATTGAAATATATTAATATACTATCAAATAGTTATATAGTTACCTATATTAAGTTAAAATTCTTTGATATACGTCAAATTTGATTCTAAATTTTCAAATATATTGAAATATTATCGAGTAATCATATAATTTCTGGTATGCTGTTACAAAAACATTATATGTAAAGAATTTGTCTCTAAATGTATGTATTTAGCTTAAAGTCATTAATATATTAGTGAATAATTATATAATTGCAACCATTTAGTTCAAATATTAGATATATTGTAAAATAGACTCTAAAAGTATATATTCAGTTGAAATACTTTGATATACTATCTGATATTATAAACATTTTGGTATTTAGTAGATAATATATGTAATGTATCAGAATGCATGCTAAAAGTGTGTATTTGCACTCTAAAAGTCATTTTAACTAAAGTTTGTTTATTGTGAGTATTAAGTTCAAATAACCAGATATGTAATAAATTGATATGTAAATGCTAGTATTCTATTCAAATATATTGAATAATTATCCACTAGTAGTATAATTAATGGTATTTAGTTAAAATGATATGATATGCAAAGATTCAATCTCCAAATGTGTATATTCAACTTTAGTTCATCGACATGATAATAAATAATTGCAAAATTACCACCATTCTATTCAAAATACATTGATATATAATAAATTAGCATTTAAAAGTGTCAATTCAGTTGAAATATATTAGTATATCTTTAAATAGTTGTATAAGTACCGTTATTAATTCAAAATATCATGTCATGTATCAAATCGGTGTCTAAATGTGTGTATTTAGTAGAAATACAATGATATAGTCAGTATAACCTGTGCATGTAAGAGTATTAAGTTAAAATACCTTAATATATAATATAAAGTGATCTAAATGCTTTTATTCTATTTAAATATGTTGAATAATCATTGAATAGCCCATAATTGATAGTACTCAATTAAAACAACATAATATGATCTAAATTGGCCTCCAAATGTATGTGCATAGTTTAAATTATTTTATATAGCAATGAATAACAGTATAATTGCTACTTTTCAAGTTAATTAAATTGATATGTAATAAATAGATTAATATACATTCAAATAGTTGCATAGTTACTTATATTAATTAAAACTTAGCCTCTAAATTTTTATATTTTGTTAAAATATGACAATATAGCGTATGTAAATTATCTAATTATAAGTATTAATTAAAAATAGCTTGATATGTAACAGATCTATGTGTAAACACAATTCATCTCACGTACAATAAAAATTTATTGAATAGCCATGTAATTTTTTTTTTAAAAAAAAAAAAAAACCACACGTAGGGTGAGAAGTCTTATTCATCCAATCCCCAACTGGCAAATTGGAGACTTAGATACAAGCTAAATATTAAAATAAAATAAAGAGTACTAACTCATTTACAAAATAAGAACGAAAGGAAATAAGGAGTACTACTCCCTTACATAATTGAAAAAAAAAAAGCAGAATAAGAATCAATCACCTTCAAGCAAAATCCAAAATCTGTAGCAAAACAACCTACCTCCAAACTGATTTGCATTCAAACTATGTGAAGCAACTCAACAGAGAAAGGTCACAGAGGAGAAAAAATAGCAGTCTGTACTTCTGCGGCCTTGCATAACACTAACTCAAACAGCCAACAGAATTTTAAACTCCGCAATCTGCAATAAAAATAGCAAACCCAACAGCCAACAAACCAGTCAGCTGACAAAGGGAACCACAAACAGCAAGCTACAAGCAGTCACCCAACACAGGAGAAAACCGAAAACAAAAAATGAAAACAAGCCAGTAATAGATCAGCTGCAGTATTGATATAGTCATATAATTGCTAGTATTAAGTTAGAATAACTTAATATATAATGAACCAATTTTTAAATTCAAGTGATCAACTTAAAGTTATCGATATAAAAATAAATAATTGTATAATATCCACATTGATATGTATCAAATTAGTTAGTAAAATTATGAATCCTTTTGAAACACGTCGATAAACGATTAATTAGTTTTATAATTACTAGTAGTAAGTTAAAATACCTTCATAGACATCGAATCGGCCTCTACATTTATGTATTTAATTAAAATACATCATTCTTACTTATCTTAATTGTGTAACAGGAAGTATTAAGTTAAAATGCCACGCTATATAAAACATAGAAGTATAAATGCTCGTATTATTTTCAGATAAAGTAAAAAGTCATTAATCAAAGTATAATTGCTAGTACTATTTTTAAATAAATTAAAAATTCTGCTTATTCTGCTTACTTTCATTGTTATAATAATAAATAGGCATATAATTGTAAATGTTCAATACAAATATATCGATATAACCAATATAATCTATGTATGCATGAGTATTAAGTTAAAATGAATATATAAATATGCAATATAAAGTGATCAAAATACTTGTTTTCTATTCAAATATGTTGAATAATTATTGAATAGCCCATAATTGATAGTACTCTATTAAAACAATATGATATGATTCAAATAATATGGCATATATAAGTCATGCAATTATGAGTACTAAGTTAAAATGCTTTGAAATATAATATATCAACATTTAAATTACAGTACTCTATCAAATAGATTGAAAATTATCGAGTTATCATTCAATTTCTGATATTATATTTAAATAATATTATATGTAACGAATCGTCTCTGAATATATATATTTAGCTTAAATTTATTGATATAATAATGAATAATTATATAATTGCAATTGTTTGTTCAAATATTTTGATATGTGATAAATTAGACACTAAAAGCATGTATCAGTTGAAATACTTCGATATATAATCTAATATTAGAAATTATTGGTATTTAGCTAAATTAATGTGATTTGTATCAAATCGTACTTTACAAGTGTGCATTTGGTAGAAATCGGTCAGTATAACTAATATAATTTGTGTAATTGTAAGTATTAAGTTTAGGTAACCAGATTTATAATAAATTGGAGTGTATACGCTAGAAAAAATCTTCCAATAATCGCATAATTGATAGTATTCAATTAAAATAATTTGATATATAAAGAATCGGTCTCCAAATTCTTGTATTCTACTTTAGTTCATCGATACAGCAATAAAAGATGTAAAAATGCCACTATTTTGCATACAATATATTGACATACGATAAATTTGTGTTTAGAAGCATCTAGTCAGTTGAAGTATACTAGTATATCATCAAAGAGTTATATAATTTGCGGTAATTATATAACTATTCATTTATTATATTTCAAATTATTTGAATTGAAAATCAATAATTATACAATTATTTATTGCTATAATCGATAAAGTTAAGCTAAATACACGTATTTAGAGACCGATTAGATTAATATCACATTGTTTTAACTAATACTATAAATAATCGGGTATTCAATGATTTTGCAACAAATTTGAATATAATACAAGCACTTAGATCCCTTTTTATTACATAACAAAAAAATTTAATTTAATACTTACAAATGCACAGCTTATATATCTTATATCGACGTATTTCACTTAATATACACATTGAGAGACTAATTTGATATATAACAAAGTATTTTAGCTTAATACCAATAATTATATAATATTTAAATGAATACTGATATATTTTAACTAAATAGATACTTTTAAACACAAATTAGATATGAATCACAGTATTTTGAATAGAACAATGACAATTATGCAACTATCTATTATCATATCGATAAAATTAAACTAAAAGCATATATTTAGAAAATAAATCTTTTACATATCAAATTATTTTAATTGAATACTATCAATTATGATTATTTGATCATTTCTCAATAAATTTGAATGGAATACTAGCATTGGCACATTAATTTATTATATATCTAGTTACTTGAATTTAATACTCATAATTATACAAATTATATTGGTTATACTGACGGATTTCTACCAAATACACACTTGTAGAGTGCGATTTGATACAAATCATAATATTTTAGCAAAACACAAATAATTTTGCAACTATCAAAGTCAATTGGATGTTTTTAAGGTTTAGTTTACTACATATCAAAATATTTAAACTAAATAGTTACAATTATATAATTATTTATTATTATACTGATGAATTTAAGTTAAATATATACATTTAGAGGTCAATTGTTACATAAAATATTATTTTAAAAGAATACTAGAAATTATATGAATACTAGATAATTTTTTAAAATATTTAAACAAAGTACTAGCATTTAAACATCAATTTATTATATTTCAAGAGATTTTCACTTAATACTCATAGTTACGCAATTTATAGATATTATATCAACGTATTTCAGTTGAATTTACACATTTAAAAATTGATTCGATACATATGGAATTTTAATTTAACACCAATAATTATATAGCTATTGATTGCATATCGATATATTTCAACAAAATATAAATATGCAAATGCTAACATGCCACATATCAATGAATTTGTATTGAACATTTACAATTATATGCCTATTTATTACTATATTGATGAAAATAAGTAGAATACATACAAGTACTAATTGATTCATTAGATATCCTATTATTTTAATTGAATACTTGAAAGTATATGACTTTGATAATTTCTCAATTTATTTGAAAATAATATGAGCAACTAAACATCAATTTATGGCAAAGTATTTTAATATTATACTTCCTATTATACAACTGATATAAGTAATATTAATATATTTTAATTGAATACATATGTTTAGAAATAGATTCGATGTTTATGAAGGTACCTTAACTTAATATAAAAAATTATACAACTATTTAATAGTTTATAAATGTGTTTCAAAAGGATTGACAATTTTAGCGACTAATTTGTTATATATCAATATATTTGAATATAATAATAAATATTATACAAACTATTTATTACTATATCAATAAATTTAAGTTGATCACACATGCATTTAGAGACCGGTTCATTATATATCAAATTATTCTAACTGAATACTAGTAATTATACTACTATTTTATTGTTGTTAAATAGAATACTAGTATTTACACATTAATTTAGTACATATCAAGTTATTTTTAATTTATATTCATAATTACATAACTTATATGTGTTATATCATCATATTTTAACTGAATACATAAATTTAAAGATTGATTCGATGTATATTAAGGACTTTTGACTTAATACTAGTAACTATATGACTATTTGAATGTATATTGATTTATTTCAATTGATTGGGGTATTTTAACATAATACTTTCTGTTGCACAATTGATATAAATAATATCGATGTATTTTAGTTAAATACATATATTTAAATTGATTCGATGCTTATAATGGAATTTTAACTCAACTTTATAAATTATATAACTATTTAATAGTTTATTGATGTGTTTCAAACATATTGACGTTTTAGCCACTAATTTGCATTTGAATGCAATAGTGGATATTATACAACTATCTATTCTTATATCGATAAATTTGAGTTGACTACATATATTTAGAGACTGGCTTCTCATATTGATAACTGAATACAAGCATTACACAATTATTCTATAATTTTTCAATGTACTTTTATAGAATACTAATATTTACACATCAATTTGTTATATATCAAGCTATTTTTAATTAAAACACATAATTATATAACCTATATGTGTTATATCATCATATTTTAACTGAATACATATATTTAGAGACTAATTCGATGTATATCAAGGGATTTTAACTTAATATTAGTAACTATATAACTATCTGAATGTATATTCATCTTGTCCAACTGAAAGGATGTGCTTAAAAATTAATTTATTATATATCAAAGTATTTTAACTGAAATATTATAATTATATAATAATTTATTGCTATATTAATGAATTTAAACTAAATACATGCATTTGGAGACCTATTTGAATCATATCACATTATTTTAACTAAATACTATCAGTTATGGGTTATTCAATGATTTTTCAACATATTTGAATAGCATATTAGGATTTAAATCTCTTTTTATCACATATCAAGATATTTTAATTTAATACTCATAAATAAACAGGTTATATACATTATATTGATATATTTTCACTAAATACGCATATTTAAAGAATTAAGTTGAAATACATCATTATACCATCAAATAGTTATGTACTTGTTTATGTTAAGTTAAAATTTAAGTTGAAATACATCATTATACCATCAAATAGTTATGTACTTGTTTATATTAAGTTAAAATTTCTTTATATACATCAAATCAGACTTTAAGTTTATATATTCAGTTATAATATGATAATACATATAAGTCACGTAATTATGTGGTGTTAAGAAAAAATGATTTTATATATTACAAATCGACGTGTAAATATGAGTATTCTATTCAAGTATAATGAAAAATCATTAAATAATCATATAATTGCTAGTACTCAGTTTGAATAACTTAATATATATAATGAACCAATCTCTAAATGCATGTGATCATTATAAATTTATCGATATAAAAATAAATAATTATATAATATTTACTATTTCTTTTAAATACACTGATATATAACAAATTAGTCTCTAAATTAAAAAAGTCAATCCTATTGAAATTTATCAATAAACTCTTAAATAATTATATAATTATTAATATTATGTCAAAATATCTTCATAGGTATTAAATAGGCCTATAAATATATGTATTTAATTTAAATATATCGATATTACTTATATCAATTGTGTAACAAGTAGTATTAACTTAAAATACCTTGATATATAATGAATTGATCATGAAATGTGTGAATTCTGCTTGCTTTCATCGATATAACAACGAATAGGCCTATAATTGCAAATGTTCAATTTAAAAATATTGATATGTAACATATTAGTACTTACAAGTATGCATTTAGTTGAAATATATCGATATATAATTAAATAGTTGATAAATTAATGGTATTAAACTAAAATGCCATGTATCGAAATAATTTTTAAATGTGTATATTCAATTGAAATATATCAATATAATATATATAAATTACATAATTATGAGTATTAAATTAAAATGCTTTCAAATATAATAAATTGACATTTAAATGCTAGATTATATTCAAATATATAGAGAAATCATTAAGTAATTGTATAATTTTTATTATTCAATTAAAATAACATTATATGTAGTAAATGGTCTCTCTCTCTCTATATATATATATAGCTTAAATTCATCGAAATAATAATAAATAGTTGTATAATTGTAACTATTTAATTCAAATATTTTATATAGTGCAAATTAAACTCTAAAAGCTTTTATTCAATTAAAATACTTTAATATACTATCTAATAATTGTAACATTATTAGTATTTAGCTAAAATACTATGATTTGTATCAAATCAAACTCTAAAATAGTGTATTTGGTTGAAATCGGTCAATATAATATGCATGATTTGTCTAATTTTGAATATTAAGTTAAAATATCTAGATATATAATAAAGTCATGTATAAATGCTAGTATTCTATTCAAATATATTAAAAAATTATCTAATAAATGTCTAATTGATAGTATTTAATTAAAGTAGTTTAATATGTAAGGATTCAATCTGTGTATTCAGTTTAACTTCATAAATGTGGTAATGAATAGTTGCATAATTGATACAATTCTATTCCAAATATATTGATATAAAACAAATTAGTGTCTAGAAGTATCTATTAATTGAACTATATTGATATACTTTTAAATTATTATATAATTATCAGTATTAAATCAAAATACCTTGTTATATATTAAATTAGTTTCTAATTATGTGTATTTAATGAAAATAAAATAATATAACAAATATAAGGTGTGCATTTGTGAGTATTAAGTTAATTAATTTTTTTTTATATATATTAACAAGTAATTTAAATACTAGTATTATATTCAAATATATTAAAAAATATCAAATAGCTCATATTTTATAGTATTCAGTTAAAATAATATGATATAAATTAAATAGGTCTCTAAATATATGTATTTAACTTAAATTTATTGATATAGTAATAAATTATTATATAATTACTACGTTTTAATTTAAATACTACAATATGTACTAAATTTATCTCTAAAAATATCTATTATATTGAAATACATTAATGTACCATCAAATAGCTATATAGTTGTTTATATGAAGTTAAAATTCTTTAATATACAACGAATCGGTTTCTAAATTTATATATTTTGCTAAAGTATGATGATATAGCACATATAAGTCACATAATTATGAGTATTAAGGGAAAATGGCTTGATATGTTATAAATCGATGTGTAATTGTAAATATTCTGTTCATGTATAAAAATCATCGAATAATGGTATGGTTGCTAGTATTCACATAGAATAACTTACTATGTAATGAATTTATCTCTAAATATATAAGATCAGCTTAAATTTATTTATATAAAAAAATAAGTTGTATAATATCCATTATTTTATTCAAATACATTAATATATAATAAATTAGTCTTTAAAAGAGTTAATTTTATTAAAATATATTGATATACTATTAAGTAATTATATACTTACTGGTATTAAGTTAAAATATCTTCATAGACATCGAATCAATCTCTAAATATATATATTATGTTGAATTGCACCAATATTACTTATATCAATTGTGTAATAACGAGTATTAAGTTACAATAACTTAATATATAATAAATTAATATTTAATTACTTATATTATTTTTAAATAAATTAATAAATCATCGAATAGTCATATAACTACTAGTATTCAATTAAACTAATTTGATATGTAATGAATCAATTGCTAAATGTGTGTATTCTGCTTATTTTCATTGATATAACAATAAGAACTTGTTTGTTTGCAAGGTTAAATTTAAAGAGGTTAAAATTAAACTTAGATAGAGATATTTTTTTATTGAAAATTATGAATGATGTGAAATAAAATTATTATGTTGGAGTGAGGGATGTGATATAAAGTTAATTATTATATTGGGATATGTGAGGGATGTGATATAAGTTAGTTATTATTTTAATAATGTGTATAGGATGTGAAATAAAATTAATTTTTAATATTAAATTTTATGTATGATGTGATATGCCTGGTAAAAATTAAACCAGGTTAATTTTTAATGGCCAAACAAATGAGGCAGAAGGTATATAATTGTAACTATTTAATTCAAAACTTCGATATGCAATAAATTAGTTTTTATATGCATATATTCAGGTGAAATACATTAATATATAATTAAATAATTATATAATTATAGTTATTAAATTAAAATGGCATGATATATATTGAATAAGTTTCTAAATGTACATATTCAATTGAAATATATTGATATAACATATATAAATTGCATAACTTTAAGTATTAAGTTAAAATATTTTGATATATAATAAATTGATATTTAAATGCTAGTATTCTATTTAAGTAAATAGAAAAATCATCGTGTAATTAGATAATTTCTAGTATTCAGTTAAAATAATATTATATATAACGAATCAATCTTTAAAAGTGTGTATTTAGCTTAAAGTCATTGATATAGCAATAAATAGTTGTTTAATTTAACTATTTAGTTTAAATATTTTGATATGCAACAAATTAGAATCTAAAAGCGTGTATTCAGTTGATATACATTAATATACTATCTAATAGTTACAATATTGTTGGTATTTAGCTAAAATATTATGATTAATTTGTATCAAATTGAATTCTAATAGTGTGTTTGGTAGAAATCCGTCAATATAATATATATAATTTGTACAATTATGAGTATTAAGTTAAAAAAATCAGATATGTAATAAATTGATGTGTAAATGATGGTATTCAATTAAAACAGTATAATATTAATCAAATTGATTTCTAAATATGTGTATTTAACTTAAATTTATTGATATAGTAATCAATAGTGTATAATTGATACTTTTCAATTTAAATATTTTGATATGTAATAAATTAATCTCTAAAAATATCTGTTCAGCTGAAAAACATCAACATATTATCTAATAGTTTCGTAGTTGCCTGTATTAAGTTAAAATTCTTTAATATAAATTGAATTAGTTTCTAAATTTATGTATTTAATTTAAAAAGGTGATATAACATATATTTCTATTGCATAATTATGAGTATTAAGATTAAATAGCTTGATATGTATTAAATCGATATGTAAATATTAATATTATATTTAAATATAATAAAAAGTCATCAAATAGTCATATAATTACTAGTCTTTAGCATGAATAACTTGATGTATAATAAATCAATTTCTAAATGCATATAATAAGCTTAAATTTATTGATATCAAAATAAATAATTGTGTAAATATCACTATTCTATTTAAATGTATTATTATATAATAACTTAGTCCCTCAAAACGTTAATTCTATTGAAATACATCGATCTACTATTAAATAATTATATAATTACTTATATTAAATTAAAATATCATCATATGTATCTAGACCTGGGCAATGGGCGGGCCGGGCTTGGCATAGGCCAGGCTTAATCGGGCTTTGACTAAATTAAATCGAGCTCAGGTCGGGCTTACCTCGGCTTACGGGTCTATTTTTATTACCAAGCCCGCCCAATGTGCTGGCCGGGCTACCCACAGGCTTTATTTGGTTTGAAATATTTTTTGGACGAGAGAAAAAATATTTTATTTTTTAAGTTTAATATCAAAGAACTTTATTTTTATATTAAAAAATATATAAAATATAAAATAAAATTGATTCTAATATTCATAATTGTGTTAGATATATAATAAAGTTGATTTTTGTAGTTAAAAATTTTGTTAGGCCAAAAAATATCTCGAACCAAACGAAGTCAAAGTATCTGAAATTTTTTTCCAAACATAATTTAAGTACTAAGCATTCTAGCATACTATAATATTACTATTTACGCTTTTTATAATTACATATTAATATAATTTTATTTAAATTGATAATTATAAAATCCAATAATATCTTTCCTAGAATATTAATTTAAAATAGTTAAATAAATCAATGAGAACTCTAAGCTAGTAAGCTCCTTGTTTTCATTCAAGTTCTTCAATAACTAAAGAAAAAAATTAGAACCTAATAAATATAATTTTAATAATTTCTATTATAATATAAACATCATCAAAAGAAACATATATGACAACCAAGGTTTTCAAAATCGGATCGGACCGGCCGGTTCGACCTGTTTGACCGCGAACCGCAAGGTCCGGTCTGGTCCAATGTTAAAACTCAAATCAATAAAAAACTGGATTGGACCGGTAATAATCGATTCAACCGCTAAACCGGACGAGCCGGTTATTAGCCGGTCAAACCGGATTTGAGCGAGGGCTCCAGGATCAAGATTGCGACTCGGAGCGGTGCGGAGTGGAGCAGGAGCGGGAGCGGCGCGGCGCCGGAGAGGAGTGGCGCCGGAGCGGAGCTGAGCGGCGCCGGAGCGGAGCGGCGCCGGAGCGGAGGATTGAGGATTCAAAGTTTCTAGGGTTTCCGGTTTCTCCATTTTTATCTTTCTAGTTTCTGTCATTCTGAGTCGTCCGCCACTCCGCCTTCCACAGTTCCTCATCCTTTGCGCTACACTTTGGCGACTGCGCAGCCCACGCCCAGCTATCTGCGTGCTTCGTCAACTTCTGATCTATGATTTCTGCCTCGCCGTCTAAGGATTCTGAGCCGCAGTGCTGCGCCGGTACTCACGTAAGTCTCCAAGATCCTTCTGCTCATAAATTATTTTTTTAAAAATAATTTTTATCATATTTTAAAAATTAATCTTATATTTAGAAAATTTAAATATAATTATGATGTAATTATTAAGTCATTCGGTTGAACTATAAAACCATGAACCAGCCGATTGACCGGTTCGATCTTCGGTCCGGTTCTGAAAACCTTGATGACAACATCATCATTTTAAACATGGGCGGGCCAGGTTTGGCGCGGGCCGGACTTAACCGGGTTTTGACTAAGTCAAATCAGGCTCGGGCCAGGCCAAACCTGAAAATCAGGCCAAAATGAATGACCAAACCCGTTTAAAATTTATCGGGATTTGGCTAGCAGGTCGGGCCACCCGCCCAATGCTCGAGTTTATATGTATCGAATTAGTCTCTAAATGTGTGTATTTAGTTAAAATATATTGATATAAGTTGTATAATTGAAAGTATTAAATTAAAATAAATTGATATATAATAATTCGATATTAAATTACTCATATTCTTTTCAAATAAATTAAAAAATTATCGAATAATTATGTAATTACTAGTATTCAATTTAAATAGCTTGATCTATAATGAATCGATCACTAAATTTGTGTATTCTACTTATATTCATTAATATAATAATAAATAAGTATATAATTATATCTGTTCAGTTCAAATACATTGATATGTAATAAATTAGTCTTTAGATATATATGTTTAGTTTAAATATATTGATATATAATCAAATAATTGTATAATTATAAGTATAAAGTTAAAATATTTTGATATATCGAATTAGTATCTAAATTTATTTATTCAGTTGAAATACGCCGATATAACATATATAAATTATGTAATTATTAGAATTCAGTTAAAATATATTGATATCTAATAAAATAATATTTAAATGTTAGTATTCTATTCAAATATAAAAAATTAAATAATCATATAATTTCTATTATTCAGTTAAAATAATATGATATATAATAAATTAATTTTGAAATATATATATTCAATATAAATTTATTAATATAATAATGAATAATTGTATATTGCAATTATTTAATTCAAATATTTTAATACGTAATAAATGAAAGTATCTTTTTAGTTGAAATCCACCAATATACTATCTAATAATTGTATAATTATTAGTATTTCATTCAAATACTATGATATATCAAATCAAATTCTAAATATATGTATTCAGTTAAAATACATTAGTATAATGTATATAATTTATCTAATTTTGAGTATTAAGCTAAAATATCTTAATTTATAATAAATCAATGTACAAATGCTACTATTTTATTTAAATATATTAAAAAATTATTGAATAATCATATAATTGATAAAATTCGGTTAAAATAATTTGATATATAAAGATTCAATTTCTAAATGTGTGTATTTAACTTAACTTCATCGATATAGTAATGAATAGTTATATAATTGCTACTATTCTATTGAAAATATATTAATATATAACAAATTAGTGTCTAAAAATATCTATTTAGTTGAAATATATTGGTGTACTATCAAATAGTTATATAATTACCAATATTAAGTTAAAATACCTTAATATATATTAAATCAATCTCTAAATATATGTATTTAGTGAAAATATATCGATATAACTTAAATTAATTGTGCATTTATAGGTATTACGTTAAAATATTTTGATATTTAATAAAATAATATCTAACTGCTATTATTTTATTTAAATATATTGAAAAGTCATCAAATAGTACATAATTGTTAGTATTCAATTAAAATAATATAATATGGACCAAATCAATCTCTAAATCTATATATTTAGCTTTAATTTATCAATATGATAATAAATAGTTATATAATTACTGTTTTTCAATTTAAATATTTTGATACATAACAAATTAGTTTCTAAAGCTTCTATTCACTTGAAATACGTTAATATACTATCAAACAGTTTTGTAGTTACATGTATTAAGTTAAAATTTCTTAATATATATATATATATATCAAATAAGTCTCTAAATTTATGTATTTAGTTAAAGTATGATGATATAATATGTATAAGTTACATAATTATGAGTATTAAGATAAAATGCTTTGATATATAATAAATTGATGTGTAAATACTAATATTCTGTTAAAATATAATGAAAAATTATCAAATAATTGTATAATTATAATATTCAGTTAAAATAACTTAATATATAATGAATCAGCTTCTAAATGCATGTATCTAACTTAAATTCATCAATACAATAATAAATAGTTGCATAATTGCTACTATTCTTTGAATGTTACTCATCAAAAAAGGGCCCCGTTGAGTGATCGGTTGAATATGGGTCAATTAATCTTAAATAAATCATAGAAACTAATCCTTCTAAGAGATAATTTTAGCACTCTAATTCACTAGCATTTACAAACTTGCTCAAATTTACTTACTGCACATTTAATATTTAATTTTGCATATTAACTTTTGCTTTACTGCATTTTTTATTATTTATTTACTAATTATTCATGGACTATAATAACTCATCAATACATATTCTAATATATATATTTAGATATAAATAATATGCTTGTTCTTATACAATTATTTTGCAGTTTATAAATATTATGAAACTTTCAACATATTGCTACTACTTTATAACAAAAGCCAACAATAGAATGTAACTTTAAAATTAACCTAAAATTTTTATAAATATTATGAAACTTTTAACATATTGCTACTACTTTATAACAAAAGCCTACAATAGAATGTAACTTTAAAATTAACATAAAATTTTTTATAATATACTTAATTCACTCTCTTCTTAGGTGTGTCATACAGCTCAATAGTTTTGAGTATATCCAATAAAAATGTCATGATATGTTATTGTCAAATTACAAGTATTAGGTCAAATTAATTCAATATATTTTCTAATAATTATAGACTTACTTGTATTCAATTTAACTACCCTTATATATAATAAATTTTTATTTTTAAAATCAATATTTCGTTAAATTATCTTAATATTTTTTGTAAAGAATTACTTCTTAAAGCAAATATTTTATCTAATTATCACAATTTATCTTCTAATATTTGTTAAATCATCTACATTTAATTGAAATACTATTACATATCACAAATTATTATCTAAGAGAAAGTATTTGGTCAAATTACATTAATATATAGTCTAATATCTATATAATTATATAATTTTAGTTAAAATATAGTGATATATAATAAATTATTATCTAAAAGCAAGTATTATATTAAAGTTTAATTTTTGATATTTCATCAAATAATTACATAATTATTTATATTCAGTTCAAATAATAGGGCATTTAGCTAATTATTTTCCATGAATAAATCTTCAATTGACTTACATCAATTATATGTATTTAGTTGAGATATTATGATGCATAATGAGCTATCATCTATGAGCAAGTAATTAGCTTTTTTTTTTCTTTTGGAAAATTGATTGAACATAACTTCATGAAATAAGATTTCTTTATTTAATAAGTTGGAATAATTAGAGCTAAACAACTTGAAGAAGGAAGGCATGCAGTTTATTTAAGAAGAAAATGGAACACCACGAAATCATCAGACACGTAAATGAATAAGTTTATTGATGACAATGACAGTGATGAGTAGCATAATGATAATGATGCTGATAAGCACGAACCTCCTAGTAGTGTTGACAAGAGAAGAGCTATTAATTCCTAGAAGCCTCAACTTCTTATTGGAGAAAATAAAGGAACTGCAGGAAGTGCATGATGTAGTCGAAGCTACTTTTGATGTTATCTTGCAGGCATGCCTCAGCCTCGAAGATGAGGAAGGTGACAACATCCTCGTGCTGGGCCTGTGGCAACTCCCTCAAAATCTTCACCACTATGAGCAAATAATTACTTGAGTTTACCTCAATATATCATCTAGTAATTGTATGATTGTACATAATCAATTCAAATGCCTAAAGTTTAGTCACCTCAAATGTCTTCTTCAATGTCTGTGTGCAATTCAAATCTAAGGTGACACCTCTTTGTCACTACATTCGATTGACATCTTTTCTCTCCTCGAAATGGTGCTGACCTTTGCAGCTACTTCATCGACCTTAGCCCTCCTTTCTCATTAAAGAAGTACTAAGAGATTCAACAATCATTATTTTCAGCATATAAAAGATATCACCTAACTCATCTTTAAGTCCTCGTATATATATCTCTGATGACTTTCAAAAAACCCTAGCACTTTAGTACTCTTCAAACATATGCTTTTGGTGCAAAGAAAAAAGTAATATAATAGAAGTTTAGGAGCCATCAATCATTCAAATTCTTCATTTTATGCGCACAGCACAAAAGGTGTGTCCCTTGCCCATTTGACTAATGATTTGGGCACATATGACATTATTATACTCATTTAATTGGGGTAAAATTAATGTGACAATTCAATTTCAATTATTCATGTGGTAGTTTGCTCAACTATGTTATTTAGTTAAAGTAGCTATAATTTTGTAGCTATAATGCTATAAAGTAATTACTCTATAAATTTAGCTATGAATACTTTATAAAATTACTCTATAAACTGGAATTACTTTATAGCTAATAATAGTTATTCATGTGGTAGCTAATAATGCTTATTTAAAACCTTTATTGATTCAAACCAAGCAATCAAAAAAGAACCTTTTTTGATTGCTTAGGAATGAATCAAGAAAAGTTCTATGATACCATATCAAATAATGATACTGTAGTCTATAATGCTAATAATGCTATAAGTAGATAAAGTAATTCCAGTTTGTAGAGTTATCTTTTGGGACAAAACTATAATGCTAATAATAAAAAAATTTGTAGTCTTTAAGTGTGTTTGGGTTGGAATAATATTGAGATAAATGACTTCTTAGAAAGTACTCAAACACATAGTTCTCTGAAACTAAAGAAAATAATACTTCTATATTTAGATCACCAGGCTGACCTCTTATAATACGATATAGATTGAGGATGAGCCAAGCAGAAGGTGGCGGGCTTGTGACAACCACCAAAGAGAGCTAGGAGTGATCATTGAGATAATGTCTATATGAGTAAATTGAAATCACCCAGAAAAGAAGTAATTCTTGGCAAGATTTAGGTGGAGGAGTATAGGATCAACGAATCATCCTACATTGAAAACAAAGGAGAATATTCTTGAGCTATATGGTAGATAACTGATCCTAAATTATAGCAATGTCTCATATTTTGAGGTAAAATCGTGAGACTAATGATGAAAAACTCTATAGTTAAGTATGCTTGAATTCGAGTAGTACTGTGATGGATAATCTTTTAGAAAGTGCTTAAGTCATGTAATTTTTTAAAACTAAAAAGGATAATACTTCTATATTTGAATTATAAAATATTATAATATATAAAATTATATGTATGTATACTTTATATATTCTTACAGAAAAGGTCTAATTAGTACAAATGCAAGCATGAAGATGGTTAAATTAATTAACTATTAATCCAATATAATCATTGTTGCTAGCTACCTGCTTCACAATTCCATAGATTTATAAGATAATTTCCATGGAGATTTGTCTTTTTTCTATTTCTTTAAAATGATTTGGGTTTGAATATTTCAAGTATATTTGTACAAATATAAATTAAACTGAACAACTACTCTAAGATGAAATCTCAATTTTAACTTAATTTTTTATGATTGAAAATGTGCGAAATAAAGAAAATTCAATTTCTAATAGAGTTGATATAAATATGAATATTTATATGTATTTTATTATTTTAATATACATACAATTTTTAAAAAATAAAATAGATAATAATGTCTGTAATATACATGTACAGTTGTATAATGGATACTTGTTGATGCAAAAAATATGTCAAAATAGAATAAAATGAGATGATACTTTTTACATGAAAACCCGAGTGTCCGGAGGAAAAACCACGATGTCGTCTAGGCGATTTGAATCCACTAATCGAATATCTTCTCTTACAAAGCTTGAGGGTCTCTAAAGGGAGACCGAATGAGTACAAGAGAGAGAGAGAGGTAGCTCAGCCAGAGAGAGAGAATCCCCCCTTAGTTTCTCCTCATCCTGCTTTTTATTTATAACTTAGAGAGGAGGGGACATGATAGGTACGGTCTGGCATATCTGATACCTATTCCTGCAAAGGACGATTAGGGAGTGGGCTTCCATACTGTCTTAAATACTGAGTCAACCTAGTGGTACGGAGAGTACGCTGGTGATATCTCTCTGAGTTGCTGTTAGGCTTGAGCTGTTGTTCGACTTAAATTGTTGTTAGGCTTGAGCTGCTATTCGACTTTAGCTGTTGTTAGGCTTGAGCTGCTCGGCTTGAGCTGCTGTTAGAGAAGGTTCTAACATGTCCCCCTCCAGAGCATAACATACATTACATGCTAGTTTTGATCATGCTGATTCAGTGGGCCTCAATGAAAATCCTTTCTGCAGAGTCATTAGTTCGATATGGTTGGGCTGCTGCGTGGAAGCTGCAGAGAAGAGCTGTTCGACGATAGGTGTTAGAGAAGAGATTACTCTCTACAGAGTCGTTAGCTCATTATAGTTAAGCTGCTTCGTGGAAGCTGAGAAAAGCTGTTAGAGGAGAGCTGTTCGATGAGGGGCGTTAGAGAAGAAATTACTCCTTGCAGAGTTGTTAGATCGTCATGGTTGAGCTGCTTTATGAAAGCTGTTATTCGAGAAGAGGTTTTAGGGAAAAGGTCACCCTTAATTCTCAATCGCCGAGTTGCTATGGTCGTAAGCTGGGACTTCGAGAAGGGGATTGCCTTTGACTGCCCGTCGCCGAGGCGTCTTGACCATGAGCTGGGACTTTGAGAAAGGGTTTGCCCTTGACTGCTCATCACCAAGCTGGCTTGACCATGAGCTGGGACTTTGAGAAGGAATTTTTAGAGAAAGGATCTCACATAGTGAGGGTTTTAGAGAAGGGGTTTGCTCGGCTTGAGTTACTGGTAGGCTTGAGCTACTGTTCGACTTGAGCTATTGTTAGGTTGAGCTGTTGTTCGACTTGAGCTGCTGCTAGGCTTGAGCTGCTCGGCTTGAACTGCTATTAGAGAAGGTTCTAACAATCATGATATAAAAGCATCTGTCTTTATTACTGATTTTTCTTCGCCTTTTTATTTAACATAAAAGTGATAATAATTTAATTCAAAATCAAACTTAATTCACAAAATTTCATGAAAAATAAACAGAAGGATGAATAACTAAAAACTATGAAATGCAATTGAAAATTTAAACAATAACCAACATATTTATAATAAGTTGTATGCAAATGATAAACATACTCCGGCATTCTGGCCAGCCGGAAGAGATCGAACCAGGAAATCAAATTAAGTATTATTAAACAAATATTTTAAAACCCTCAACCATATGCAGATCACATTCAATACAGCTTTCTTCTTTCTTCAAGGGTTGACCTTCCTGCAGTTCAGTCGGATCTGGCCGGGCTGATGCCTCCCATCTTCTGCATCGCTACCGCAAAATCCCTAAAGAACAATCCTCTAGCTGTTCCAGCTGTACTGCCTCACCAGCGAATCCTGACTCCCATTGTTGAAGAGCTGCTGATGATCAGAATGCAGCGGCCCTCGGAGAACCACCAAGGTTTGACAGTAATCGTTGTCAAATTGGTCGGGAGTCTGCACCTCGAGCGGCGCCAGGTTGCTGTCGCAGCCGGACGCCGGGCAGGTCATCTGCCGGAGGGCTGCGAATCCCGGGTTGATGTTGCTCTCGTTGTAGATTCTTGACCGGAAGTTCTGGCACTGCGCAAAGCCGATGGTGTGGGCGCAGGAGAGCGCGGTCATGTCGGTGGCGCTCAGCCCATTCGCGGCGAACACGGAGATGAGGGTGGAGAGGCTGGACCCTGGCTGGGCTGGAAAGGTCGCTATTCGCCGCGCTCTCGCTCGCCGTGGTGGAGTCCCGCCGGCCGAGAGCCACCACCCACGACGGCCCCCCCGACCTGGACGACGCCTTCATGGGCAGCGAGGGCAAGGAAGTCGGCGCAGGAGACTGTCTGGTTGCAGGCGGCGGGACTTTATGGTGCCAATAACGTCGAATCCTCGAACCGAGTTCTTGTTCGGTAAGGCATTCTTTTCGCCGGTGAACGTCGCCGTGTCATCGAGTAGAATGGACCCATCGCAACCCTAATTTTCAGGAACAAGGGAAAAAGATGATAATGGTTATAGATCAGTACTTAATTAAAATGATAAATTTTTAAATTATCAAACTTAAAGTTTGTAGCTCAGTAATAATTTTAGATTCTCCAGGATTTGAATTGGGATCTTCAGATTTTAATGTTGCGTTAAATTTTTAGTTGCTAGTGAACCCAAAAAACTTAAACTTATAGCTAACAGTGTGAAAATAATTTTATACTCAAACTTAAAATTAAGATAGATATGAAATTGTATAGATGAAGATCTTACGTTGACGAAGCAATCGTGGAAGAAGAGACGGAGGATGAAGGCTTGTGCCATGGCTGAGCTGACAATGCCTTGAAGTTTGGGGCAGGAGCGAGCCTGGGCGGAGCAAGATAGCATGGAGGAGGAAGACCGTAAGAAAGCCGGTGGAGACGACAGCCATTGTTGGGAAATTAGGTTATCGAAAACCCTAGAAGAAGGATCGAAGAGGATGAAGGCTTACGTTCCTCTGGGTTGGTATATTTAATAGTGAAGCGCATGCATGCTTACATGCATGGGTTCGTGCGAGCTAGCTAGGCTAGTAGTGCTAACCATGGCTGGCACCAAACGTTTTTGGATGATGCATTGGACTTTCTAGGATTTTAAATCGATTTTACTTCTATCTAAGAACTTAGTCTGCTCGTTCAAAATCAACTAAATTCTTGAACAATTTATATACAGTTAATAGAAAATTCTGTCATGAACATCCATATATGTTAGCATGCATCGAAGCAATGTATTCAACTACAAAAGCAATATTTGATAGCAATCACGAAACATAAATAAAATAGTTCAATTTTTGCCACATGACCTGTCAACAAGATGGAGCAGAGACACTGTCATGTGTCTCTTGTATATTGTGACCCAAATTATGCATGAGACGGTTAATTAAGAGATAATTGTGAGGATTTTCACACAAAAATTCTTTCTAAATTATTGTTCCTACAACCGATAATGCAATTGTGCATCGGCCCTCGAGGGTAGTGTCGAATCCATACAGTCTTCTAGAAGTTGCATGATAAAATGTTGTCATAAACATATATATATATATATATTATAAGGGCAAATTTCACTCAGGTCCTTGAGTTTAAAGGTTATTATCACACAGGTCCACGTTTTTAAAATTTATCATTCGGGTCCCTAGGTTTTCAAAAAATATCATCTGAGTCTTTTTTTAATTTTTTTATTATTAAAAAATATACAAAATTACCGGTATACCCTTACCCTCCCTCTCTCCA
>JAEMOT010000820.1:241612-270452 GCA_019297695.1 Apostasia ramifera
AATAAAACGTGCAGAAATAAAGATAACTATGTACAAGATAAAATTGTTATAATCTACGCTCAAGGTCGTAGATTATAACGCAGTCGTTGACGCTGGTGATCTGGCTCTGCATCACCACTCGCGGAGAACATTAGTAGAGAAGTGATCTAAAGATGGAGTAACTCTAGAACTCATTGGCGGAGCTGGCATGATTGATGGTGGACTTTATTCACATTCACTAAGCTTGACCTAGGAATGGTAAAAATGATGTGCTCTATGTGGCCTGTGAGGTGCCACCCCTTTGACACCTTTATTACACTTAGATGATGAAGTGTTCGACAAGTGTGCCAAATTGATTTGAGTTAATTGAGGAAACTTATGTTTGAGACAAATTCAAAAGAGATTTTTGCCTTAGAGGAATATATGTTTACAAGATTTTAGAGTTGAGGTTGAAGTTTTCCTATAGTAGTAAACTTCTTTAGTCAATTATGTATTTTTCCTATTAGAGAATGAAATTTTTGATTAAAAAGAGAATCGACTAGCCAAATAGGTAAGATCATATGTTTGAATAAACTACGTGTAGCATCTGCATACCTTAAACAGAGGGTGGTAGATATTAAGTTTGGATGAGTCTTTCGCCACGAATCTCCTGGATTAGGAGCTTTCCACAGTGGAAAGCTTAGGGCAAGTTTCTGTAATTGAGTATTTGGGTTGTCAATCAACTACCCGATACCTGTCTAGATCCTTCGGATAAGTGCCTGCCTAAATTTTGGCGTGTGCTAACCATGGCAAATGTGTGGATCATTGAAATAGTATTCGATGATGTTTGGTAAGCACTGAAACCTCGACCCAAGGTTTGATTATGAGGGTTGGAAACCACGATGAAAGGAGGGCTGTCAAGGAAGCTTCAATAACGTTCCCAAGTGTAAGGGAAACTTTGACCTAATCGTGGTTTGGCAAACCTCGTCTGATGAGATTTTCGGTGGAGTCTTCAAAGAATGGCGTCAAACTGCATGGAGATCTCTTTTTTGTTGAAGTTGCTTATTCATGTATTAGTTGCGAAGATACATTTTCAATTGAATTGAATGTGTACTTTTAAAAATTCAATGAATCAAGCGATTATGAGAGAGTGATCGTGTAGATTTGTTATACAATTTTGGAGTAAGGCCCACATGAGCCCTAACTTATCTGTGAGAAACAGTGACTGCATAGGATAGTGAGGTGCAGGGTTACTCTTGTAAGATCATGTCGAAGGTCGTTACTCTGGTTATAAATGGAGTGGTGGTGTGAAGTTGATGTCTAGTTGATGGTGCTAAAGGGAAACTCTACTAGTGTGAAGTTAGTTATCCATTATGAGATCATTGGGAAATCTTCACCAAGTGTTTAAATCTAGTGGTGTTGATTTGAAGTTGGGGGTGATTCACAAACTTCGAAATCTTGTCATTGTCTTCAACGATCTAAAAGAAGAATAGATACAAGTTTGTTTCCATCCAAGTAGTGAGACTTAGACAAAGATCCATATAACTCTTTGTTGAGTCACCGAATAGAGCTACTCAAATTAAATGCTATTTTAGATATGTTGCCTGGCTTGTGGTAACTGTGAGTTGTTTGTCAGCCATGTTAAATCCTGTAGCTGTAGGCGTCTATCTTACATTAAGTATTTGGTCCTAGAAGGGTTATTCCTTTTTTTTTTTATTTCACTCCTTGACACCATAAGTTTTCCCATCCCATTTAAATTGTGGTGATAATATTATTTGAACCTAACCTCTGGTTCTCAGGCAAGCTCCTTCTCCATTGGGCTAAGAGAACACCGCTAGAAGAGTTATTCCATAGTTGCTCTTCTAATTATGTAGTCGAAGGTTTCTGATAAAAAATGCCATGTATTTTTGATAAAAGTGTTTGGCTTTCTTGATCAGATGAGGTCTCGATTAAGTTTGCAGTTCTTTTGACCATAGTATTTTTTACATCATCACATGTTATGTTATTTCATAAGATTGTATGATTAATTTTAGAAGTCCGTATGCAGTTCAAGTTTTGCATAACGAATCTTTCTGTGTTTCTGGCTGTTTCAACTATGACGTGATTAACTCATAATTCGGTCTAACTATATGGCAAACTTTTATTTTTTAACCAAAAATTTGGGTAGATTTAAATTCTTGTTTTGAAGTTGTAAAATCTTTTTTTTTTGTACTCAGGCTATTGCAGAACAATGATATAAGTGGGCCTCTTCCTGGTGAGATTGGAATGCTATCACAGCTGAAGATCCTTGATCTGTCCCATAACCAGTTTATTGGTGAAATTCCAGGATCCATTGGGCTTCTGAAGCAACTAGTTTATTTGTAAGAAACCATTTTGCATTTTGATACCTTTATCCCTTAATGTACTCAATAATCACCTGCCAGGAGTGTTCTTATTTTCTCCTATTTAGGAGACTTGACAGGAACAATTTCTTTGGTCGCATACCAGAAGCAGTTGCAAAACTAGCAGGCCTCTCATTCTTGTAAGTTCCATGCCGAGTTACAATTTTAGTTAAAATAGGTCTGCTTATGTAGAGTCACTGAGGACTGTCTTATCAGAGATTTGTCTTTCAACAACCTAAGCGGTCCAATCCCCAGTATTTGTGCGAAAAACTACAGGTTTGTTACTGTTGTTTTTTTAAATTTAACAACATAAACATGTTCTTATTTGAAATATTATTCCATCAACTTCTTTCTACTGCTGAGACTGTTTCTTGTATAGTGTTGTAGGGAATAAGTTTCTTTTTAATTCGTCTGCTATGAGTGGCTGTTCAAATGTTTCGTCTGCACTCAATGGTATATTGTGAACTGGTGATCTTTTGCATATGGACATTATTATCTAATTATTTCCACTCAATTTTCAGGGGCTATCAACTCACGAAAGTCTAGCAACCATCAATTTGCTGTTGCAATCTCTTTGAGTGTCAGCTGTGCATTTTTGCTTGGTGTACTGCTGTTTGTTAACTGGGTACATTTCTGCAAATGCCGTTCTCCATTTGCTTATGATGGTACGTTTTAGACAGTCTGGAACTCGGTTTCCCTATTTTGTGCTTACAGTTTTAGCACATTTTTCTGCAGAAGGAACCTATGAATTTGTTATGGGTCAGTTGAAGAGGTTCTCATTTCGGGAACTTCAAGTTGCAACCAATAATTTTAGTTCCAAAAACATTTTGGGCCAAGGTGGATTTGGAGTGGTTTATAAAGGGCATCTTAGAAATGGGACTTTTGTGGCAGTAAAAAGATTAAAGGATCCTAACTTCACTGGAGAAGTACAGTTCCAAACAGAAGTTGAAATGATTGGATTGGCACTGCATCGAAATCTCCTACGACTGTATGGTTTCTGTATGACATCAAATGAGAGACTGCTTGTTTACCCTTACATGCCAAATGGGAGTGTTGCTGATCGTCTTAGAGGTTTGTTTCTATGGCCACAATTGATTGTTCTATTGTTAATTTTGATTAGAACAATTAAGCAGTCTGTTGCCAACGCAATTTTAAATTTTGGCTAAACTGGCATAATCTATCCAAAGTATGAAAAGGATGCTATTTTATTAATGATTCCCACTGTTTGTTGTTTATATTCCTGGCTGCATCTACCTAAAGTTAAATAGCAAATCTTCTCAAAGTTAACAACCAATCATCAAAATTTTCAAAAATTTGTGATGTTGTTATTACTTAATATCCCCAAATTGATTCTTTCATTACCATGACAAAAGTTGTTTTTAAGTAAATGGAAGATATCTAAATAAAATGGTTTTTCAACAACTTGGGTCGAAATAATCTTGTCTGGAATATTTTTTTGCATGATCTGCATGTCATGTACTTGTCAGTTAGTGTTCATTGTCTAAGGCAGTATGTTGTGCCCTTGTTTCAACTTGGAAGTATAACATCATAATTTTTTACTGTATAATGTCACTCTCTTGCACTCGTAGTGGTTCTTTAAACGTGGTATATCAGTGAGTATGATGAGTCATATTTAGCTTAATAGAGGAACAGGTGGTAGCTTCTTTTTTTTATCTCTTTAGTTGTCTACTTCATCATTATGCAGAGTGCAACTCATAATTTGTCGGCTCCAACTAGCTTGGGATTAAAGGTTTTGTTATTGTTGTTTGCAGATCATCGTCATGGCAAACCCTCGTTGGACTGGAATAAACGAATGTGTATTGCACTTGGAGCAGCCCGTGGTTTGCTATACTTGCATGAACAATGTAACCCAAAAATCATTCACCGGGATGTCAAAGCCGCAAACATTTTGCTTGATGAAAGCTTTGAAGCAGTGGTTGGAGATTTTGGGCTGGCAAAGCTTTTAGATCGAAGGGAATCTCATGTGACCACCACTGTGAGAGGTACTGTAGGACACATAGCTCCTGAATATCTTTCTACTGGCCAGTCTTCAGAGAAAACAGATGTCTTTGGCTTTGGTGTTCTGTTGTTAGAACTTATAACCGGACAGAAACCTTTAGGTTCTGGTAATGGCCAAGCACAGAAGGGAGGGATACTTGACCGTGTCAGTACTCTGTCTAAAATTTCCTTTTTCCTGTTGTTTGATACTTTTTGTGAAAATATGAAATAATCTGTAGCTAATGTTACTTATAAGTGCAATCATGAGAAATGATATCACAATTGAGAGTGATGCGGGCCGGATGAATGGTGGTGCAGTTTAGAGATTAGCAAATTATATGTAGCAGAATATCTACAAATTAATGTTAAAATATTAAATCAATTTTGTAATGACTGAGAAATTAACTAAACCTGCAAAACCAGTTATTTTCATAATTTTAAATAAATTAGATCGAAGGTAATTGAAAAATTACCAATTCAGATTAGAGCGTAATTCGGTTTTCAATAAATCAGAAATGAGATAACAAGAATATGAGAACTCACAATATTTAACCAACAATAATTAAATTGCACTCAATAATGAAAGGTCGCACAAGCGGAACAAGTTCGAGCAAATCACAAGCAAGCAGAATGATTCAGAGTATTTGATTTAACCATATTAAAAGGTTGCTGAAGTTCGTATTTGAGTCAGACAATCCAAGAGACCACGGTGAAATTTCTCAAATTAGGGCTCAGCAGTTGTGGACGGTCGCGACATGAGGCGCGGGGAGCGGACGCGCGGCTCTAGTGCGCGCAGGGAGTAATCCCTGAATCTAGTCTCTAGTAGATCTGGATCGAGTCTCTGCACCTCATCTCTAGTAATCCATGAATCTAACGCTGGTATTCTCGATTTCTTATGAAAATTATTTGCTCATCAAGGATTTGCTCTATTTGTTCCTGTTTATAAGTAGATTTAGTTGGTGGACATTCAGGTAAGGGTTCACTCTCAAAAGGTAATGAAGGCTCAAACGAATCACTGGGTATTACTGTTAGCTCCTTGTATGCCACCAAGTCTGAGATATTGAAGGTTGAACTGATACCATACTCTGGTGGTAAATCAACAACATACGCGTTCGAACCAATTTTCTTTAAAATTCTAAAAAGACCAGCTCCGCGAGCTTGTAATTTCTTAATAGTTCCAGATGGGAACAGCTCAGGTCGAACCCGAAGCATCACATAATCTCCTTCTGAAAATTCTTGCATTCTTTTGTGACAATCTGCTAATTTCTTATAAATATTATTACTGACACTTATTTTTTTGCTGATCTCTTTATGCAATTTCCTAGCATGTTGTACAAATGACTCAGCAGACTCAGACATTCTAGCATGCATAGGTAATGAATGAGATCTACAGGAATTTTAGGCTTTATAACCATACACAATTTCAAATGGACTCATGCCCCTATTGAAAGGATTGTTGTATGCAAACTCAGCATGAGGTAAGATAAGATCTTAATTTCTTCCATTTTCTCCCATTAAATTACAAAACAGATTCCCTAAACTTCTATTAGCTACTTCTGCTTGTCCATCTATTTGAGGATGAAAGGCTGTGAAAAATTTAAGTTTCGTACCAAGGAGATGCCATAGAGTTTTTCAGAAATAATTGGTAAATTTAATGTCTCGATTAGACACCGTTGACTTTAGCAACCCATGCAGTCTAACTGCCTCATCGAAAAATAAATGGGCGATCCTAGAGGCATTTGATATTTTTGAACAAGGGAGAAAATGTGTCATCTTAGGAAATCGATCAACCACGACACAAATGAAATTGTGCTTACCAGCAGTCTTAGGTAATCCTATAACAAAATCTATGCTAAGATCTTGCCAAGGATGATCAGGTACGGGTAGAGGCATATAAAATTTAGTATTCTGTTTTTGTTGTTTTGCCACAGCACAAGTTCGACACTGACCAACTATACGCGCGACATCCCTCTTGAGGCTTGGCGAATAAAATTGGTTCTCTACGACTTCAATCGTTTTATTTTGGCCAAAGTGACCGGCTAATCCACCTGCGTGTAACTGTCAAACAAGAAAGTCTCTAACGAATATTCGTGGGTGACAGTCTGCGACCACAAAAAGATAGTCATCCTGAATTAAGAAGTCAGCGAACTCCCTAGATTGTCCTTCCTTTACTGTGGCATGACTTCAAAGTCAAGTACAATCCTCGTAGGATTTGATAAGTTTGTCAAATCTCACGACCTCGATGCTCATAGTGAATAGGAGTGAGACTCGATCACTCAAAGCGTTTGTGACTTTATTCTCAACTCTTGCTTTATGATTAAGTACAAAGGTGTACTCTTGCAGGAATTCGACCCACTTCGCGTAGCTTGAATTCAATTTCTTTTGTGAGTTTAAGTACCTCAGGGCTTCGTGATTAGAGAACAGAATGAATTCTTGGGGTAAGAGATAATGTTGTCAATACCTCAAGGCTTAAACTACAGCATAGAACTCTTTATCGTAAGAGGAGTACTTTTGCTTAGCCTCGTTCAATTTCTCACTAAAGAAAACAACAGGGTAATTTTCTTGGGATAGTACACCACCGGTGCCAACTCCTGAAGCTCGCATGAGACCTCAAAAACCTTCGAAAAGTCTGGAAGTCTCAGAACTGGAGCTTTGGTCATCCTAATCTTTATTTTTTGAAGGCTTTGGCAGTAGCCTTTGTCTATTCGAATGACCCTTTTCGAATACAATTGGTAATCGAAGCTACAATATTGCTAAATCTACGGATAAATTTACGATAGGAAGTCGTCAGTCCGTGAAAGCTGCATATATCATGAATGCTCTGAGGAACTGGCCAACTAACTATGACATTTGCCTTTTCAGGATCAGCAGATACACTCTCATACGACACTATGAAGCCTAGAATGATAACTCAATCAGTCATAAATGCATATTTCTTTATATTCGCATATAAGCTATCTTTTCTAAATGCTTGACAGATCTGAGATAAGTGTATAATATGTTCTTTCCTAATTTTACTATAGATCAAGATGTCATCGAAATAGATCACAGCAAAAATGCCAATAAATGGTCATAGGACTTTGGTCATCAGCCTCATGAAGGTGCTGGGAGCGTTAACCCAAAGGGCATCACCAACTACTGATATAAGCCATCCTTCGTCTTGAAGGATGTCTTCTATTCATCTCCTGGACTAATTTGAACTTGATGATAGCCGCTCTTAAGATTGATTTTAGAGAAGATAGTGGTTTCAATCATCATATTAAGCTTACTATCTAGATGAGGTATGAGAAACCGATACTTGACTGTGATTTTGTTGATGGCGCGACTATCTACGCACATCCTCCACGATCTGTCTTTCTTTGGAGTCAGAAGGGCTGAAACATCACAAGGGCTAAGGCTTTCTCGGATGAATCTCTTCTGAAGCAATTCATCTACTGGCCTTTTTAACTCTGTATGTTCAGTAGAGTTCAAGCGATAGTGTGGGAGATTTGGAAGCGTTGCTCCAGCCACGAGATCAATCGCGTGTTGGATATCACGAATCGGTGGTAAGCAGTCAGGAAGATCTTCCGGGAACACATCAGCAAATTCCTTAAGGATATGAATTGTTTCTAGTGGAGGTTCAACCGGATCACTTTCCTTTACATCCTTAACAGCAATAGCACAAATTAAGGAATTTTCATCTATTTCATTCTCGAACTCTCGAGCGCCAATCAAGTGAAGGTCTTTCTTTTTTGAGCCTTTTTTTTTACTTGAAATTTCTTTCTTGCTAATGGCCTTAGGAGGAGGACCTATCACGATCTTGTCACTTTTATAGGTGAACACACAGGAATTGGATCGTCTTCGAAGAGTGACATCCAAATCATACATGCAAGGCCTACCCAAGATAATGCTACTAACTTCCATTGGTAGGACATCACACCAAACCTTATCCTGATAGGAATTGAATTGAATCGGGAATAAACATCGCTATGTAACTTCCAAGGAAGAGGCATTAATTCAGAAAACTTTATATGAATTGGGACGACTCTCGGGAATTAAACCAACCCTGGACACAATCATTGTAGCGATTACATTCACACAATTTTCACTGTCAATGATAATTTTACACTTTTTCATTAATTTTTATGTAAGTGCAAAAGATGGAAGTTTTGCGCCAATCATCACACTTTTTGAGCTGGGTTAGAGCACATCTAACAACCCCAATTCTTGGATCATTATTAGATTCAGATTCATAAGTAAATCCAACATATCCTAAAATTTCATATTCGGATCCTCAAATTCGTCAACAATTGCCTCATCAGCCACATAGATGGTCATTCTTATTGGCTGGAGAATCTTCTTGCTCTATGATCATTGTTCTTGTAGGACATTTAGATACCATGTGACCGATTCTCTGGCACTTGAAATAGCGTATAGACCGATTACCACCACTATGAGAGGTTTCTCCGATAACAATCTTGCCTTTGTCAGTGGCAAGAGGCCGGCTAGTGGTTGGTGAACCATCAGCTGGCTTGGTCCCCGAGGGCGTGGACCTTGTAGGAGTTACAGTCGGGCGCGGATTAACTTTACGTAGTATGATCGGCCTTTGATATCTTTCTAGATCTTGGGCAACATGATAACCTTGCTCAAGTGTTGGGATCTGTCTCACAATAATTTCGCACTATAAGTCGTCCCGAAGTCCAGATCAAAATCTAGAAAATGTGACTTCTGGATCCTCATGAACACCACATCGCATAAGAAATTCATCGAACTTCATGATGTATTCAACAACAATCTTATTGTTTTGAGTTAGCCTCTATCATTGATCTAATAGATGATGCTGATATGAGACGGGAACATATTTCTCTTTAAGTTTCGCTTTAAGCTTATCCCACGTTCCAATAGGTTCTTGTCGATCGTGTTGCAAGATTCGCTCAACATTATTTATATATAGCTTGGCTTGCATAGTGAGCTTCATCTTTTCGAATCTAACTTTTCAATTTTCCAATATGTCGTACCATTCATAATAATAGTCCATTTCTGTTTCCCAATTTAAGTAAGCCTTTGGGTCCAGACGACCGTCAAAGGTAGGGGACTCTACTTTCACGCTACGCTAGTTATTTTCTTCTGGCTCACATGACTCGTGTTTGATAACCCATAGGGTTATGCGCTGTTCTTCAAGGTCCATAATTTTATCTAGATTGTTCAATTTCACTTTTTTGATTATTTTGGTCCTCAAGGTGATCTATTCTACCGTCCATACGGTCTAATCTAGTTATAATCTCAACTAACGCTCTTTGAAGCTCGAGATCCATACTACCAGTTGGCTTAGGGTCAAAAATAGAATACTCGAAACCAGAATGAGTGCACATGCAATAAAATTAAATATAATCTAATTTATGCAGATGTGAATGTGCCCTAATCGGCCTAAAGTTCTGATACCAAATTTGATGCGAGACGGATGAATGATGATGCAGTTTACAGATCAGCAAATTATATCTAGCAGAATATCTACAAATTAATGCTAAATATTAGAAATTGATTTTGTAATGAGTGAGAAATTAACTAAACCTGTAAAACCAGTTACTTTCAGAATTTTAAATAAATTAGATCGAAGGTAATTAAAAAATTACCAATTCAGATTATGGCGCATTTCGGTTTTTAACAAATTAGAAACGAGGTAAAAAGAATATGGGAACTCACAATATTTAACCAACAATAATTAAATTGTACTCAATAATGAAAGGTAACACAGGCGGAACAAGTTCGAACAAATCACAAGTAGAATGATCCAGAGTATTCAATTTAATCAGGTTAAAAGGTTATTAAAGTTCGTACCTGAGTCAGACAATCCAGAGACCATGGTGTAAATACTGAAATTAGGGCTCGACAGTTGTGGACGGTCGCGGCGCGGGGCGTGTGGCGCGAAGCGTGGATGCGCGGCTCTGGTGGACAGGGGACGCGGTTGCAGGCGTGCGAGGCTGCGGACTGGGCGCGCGCAAAACGGCCTGTTGGGCGCGGCGCACAGGGTGTCCAAGCGCGTCTGGCAGGGCTGCACGGCGGTGTCGAGCGAAGCTGTGTATTCGCGTCAATGTAGTCGACACAAGTGAGTCGCCAGTGATGTGGAGACGCGACAACACGATCATGTCGGACCAGAGTCGGCAAGTTGGATTCACAAACACAGGCTAGCGAGCGGAGTGAGCGAAGATGAAACAAGATAATGGCTGAGGGGTGTAAGATGAACAGAATCGAACCTGGAGTTGAAGAGCTAGAGCAGGTAGAATTTAGGGCCCAAGCCCTTCCCTATTCGGGATATCGATTTATTCCAGGATCAAATAATCCCAAGGGAAACACAAATCAAGTTCATTCAGCATTAGCAAAAATAAGAATAACGGGGAGGCGTTTATATAAACCTCCATACAAACTGACTCAATAAAGGAAAATTCATAATATGATAATTTCCTCATATAAATGAGGAAATACTAGATAATATGCTTAAAATAACAATCACAGAAATAGAAATACCTAATACAGAATAAATGCGGGAAATAAAATCTACCCAAAATGGAATCTGCAATCAATCAGAATGAATGGGAGATTTCCAATCCACCAAATCAGGAATCCGCAGTATCCATCTTTCCAAATCCGTCCTAATAGTCAGTCGATCCAGATCGAAGAGCAGTGAGGCTAGATTTCGGCCGTCGACGGTAAATTTTGCCAGGACTGAATCGACGGTTGATCATGGCGTCCCCACCAGAGAGTTTTCAAGAGTACGTCAAATCAACTGAGTGCTATCTTGTTGATGCTCGTCTAAATGACATTGGGTCTTGATGAACTACATATTGCAGCTTACATCTACATAATTGATATGTTTAATGTTAGTTTACACTTTTTTATTTGCTCACTGAATTAATAGAAAGTTACATAAAGCGAAAACATATGCTTTCTTTGAGACACTCTAAACAACTCTTAAGAGAGCATCTCTCACTTTTGCAATATATATGGTGGATTTGTCTCTCTTTAAGGAAAATCCTTTTTTGTGTTATATATATATTTAAATTCTTTTGAGCAAATTTACAGTACAGATTTTGAATTTCGCTATCAATTTGATGAATTGGTGCAGGTGAGGGAGTTATATGAAGAGAAAAGGCTTCACAAAATGGTTGATAGGGAACTGAATGGCTCATTCAATGCAACTGAACTGAAGAATGCTGTTGAAATCATCTTATCATGCATCCAGTCTAATCCCAGCCTCCGGCCAAAGATGGGTGAAATAGTGAATCATCTGGAGTCTGCAAGACCAGCTGAACAAATAGAACAAGGATCAGATAATATAGCAGCAGTACGAGGGATTTCTTTTGGCTTTTCAACATCAACATCGAATAATGATGCCAATGAATCTTCTTTTGTAATTGAACCGATTGAGCTCTCTGGCCCAAGGTGAGAAGCTTATCTTGATTAGATTTAGTTTTCTTGTCAGTTGTTGAAGAACAGGCTGGTAAATGGACATTGACTGCTTGAATTGGCCATATTCCTCATAGATTCGCAGCTTTTTGATCTTAGATTTCAACCTTTCTGTTGTTGAGTTACAAGTTTACGGCTTTACTACAAATCTAATATCTCCTGATCCCTGAAGGATTCGTCATCTTGCCAATGTATTTAGACTTAGGAAATGCTATACAGAACAAAAAGTGTAACCCGAAAGAGTTTTAGGACTTTCGTGTATTGGTTTTGTATATTAGATCGGTGCATTGTCTTCTGAACAATGTACTTGTCCAATAAATAAAATCATTATCCAAGATTCCTATTTTTTTTGGTCATTTTGTGAGGTGGTTTTTTAAATTTCTCATGTATGTCCTTTAATTAAAAGTGTAGGGATTTAATAAGTTTTTATTTTAAATTCTAAGGATCTAAATGAAACATTTAAAAAATATTAGGAATCTAATTAAAGGATTTCAAAAAAATGTAGATCAAAGTATAATTATAGGTAAATCGTAAGAATTTAATTGAAAGATTTAAAAAAATGTGAATTAAAATATAATCATGCATAAACTATAGGAACTTATTAGTAATTTATTATATACATTCATATTTGTATGCATGTATTTATCTTTGTGTGCACACGCCGTGACGCCGGTGTGGTGTGTGTTGGCGCATGATGAAAATCTTAAATTAAGTTTTTTATTAATTAATTAATTAATAATTTAATTATAATTAAGAAAAAATTAATAAAGTGAGTATGTTTTTGATGTTGTCAGTGGATTGCCATTAAGTAGAAATTGCTCGCATGCCGGCGACTTCTATAAAACAGTGATGGGTGACTTCTGTTTTTTTTTTTTTTTTTTTTTTTTTTTGGAGGCGCGCAACATAGCCGCATTTTTTATTACAAAGATAATATATATTATTTTAGAAATATTATATTTTTTTTTATAATTTAGTACATAATAAGTATTCACAATGAAGTTGTATTTTTTTATAAAAATATTACCTGTAAATTTAGAAATAAGTTGAATATGTATTTCATTCCATTCTTCAATTATTAGTTTTGTATTCTATGATTTCTTGGTAGGCTGAAAATTTTGAAACGTGACATTATTATATAGAAAATGTAAATACGTCTTTTATTTTTATCCATATTTTGTCATGTACATTTTCTATATTGATTATGTCATATTTAAATTATTTTTCTGCATTTTTTACATCTACCTGCTCTTTTAATCTTGAGCATTGACTCTTACATCTAGACATGCTTCAAAAACAAAGCAGAACCCAATGAAAAATAGAAAGTATAAATAAAATAGAAGAAATACATACGGCAGAACTCAATGATACATCAGACCCAATTTTTTTGAATGAATATTATATTTAATATACTTAAAAATATTACAACAGTATACTATATAAATCTGTACATCATCTCTATCTTCCTCACCTACGCGGTATGGCGTCACTCCCAGATGTGTATGGATTGAGTGCTCGACAGCATCGCCGGTGGAGTGCGTGCATATCTGCACACCATCATCATCATCATCGATCGACTCATCAAGTGCCTGATCTTGGTCGATCGGCGGAGCCGAAAGACCAACATCAAACCGTGTCTGATGAATATCATTATGATAACTAGCACTCGAACCACTCAAATCGTACTGTGATGTATGAAATACAGGATTTGATGGCGAATGCCCGACGAGCTCTATTAGAGTGAACAGTTCCTACTCCTGTGGAGAGTAGGTCTCAGGTGGAGCACGGGTACATCCACCTACTGGAGGGAAGTGAAGCTGCGAGCGAAATTGATCACATAATCATAATAGCTGATTCCGAGAGTTCATCCATATGCTTAAGCTGCTGCTCTCCGTACATCTCTCGGTATCAAATAGTGAATATGCTGCGCGTGTGATCTCATTCTAACACATAAAAAAATTGAAGTATATCTAAAGTACATATTATCTCACGCTATCACATGAAAAAAATTAAAATATATAATAAAAGCTATAAAACTCACAAAATTTCTAACAATTGGTGCTGCAGGAAAATATGAAGTATGCGGCTCCACTTTAGCGAATACAAGTGAAAGACTTGCCCAGAAATTATACTAATTCATGTACAGTCTCAGTGCATCAGCATCGTCTTCACTGATTATTTGAGGCTGTTGAACAAAGCCCAAACGTCCTCTCCATAGATGCCTGTACAATGAGTGCTCGACAAGCCAATCTGTCGATGCTCGTCCTCGTGCATCAATCCTCCTGAAGTTTGGATTAGCCGCCTCCAGCGTGAAATGCTGCTGGTATCCGATCTGACGCATGACACGATCGGGAAGATGCCACTCAACAACTACCCAAGTTATAAGTGGCACTTGTGATAAATAAATAGCTGATCCAGCAGTACAAATAAGTGATAAAATACCTAAAAGATCAGTAGTATACGGTGTCCATAACACCTGACTCTATCGTAACATATCGATCTCATTATGATAAAATGAGAGCGTATGATATGGTGGATTATCAATAACACACCACCTGCCAATATAGCGTATCACATAAGAAAGAATTAGAGATTTCAATTACAAAATAAATTTAATATTTATATAAAAATACTTGTAGCCTAACGGCCTCTGTACAAGCTGATGTAATAGTAGCTGTCTACTAGGACGACTAACGTGTAGACGCTGTCATGCCCAAATCTGCAACAAATACAAGCAACCAGCAATGGTAGAACGTATAGGTACGACAGCCCAAGATAACTGTCTGTACAACTGTGCTAACACTGCAGATCCAAGTGATAGGCCTCTAAATCGTCCATAATCCTCTAGCAACGTAAGCACTAAAGGTGAATCTCAGAGTCGAACGTATCGGGTACTAAAAAATAGCCTAACACATAAAATATATGCACAAACATATCGTGTCAACTCCAGGGGTGTGAGTCTATCATATGTAGGTCTATAAAATTGCCATAGTAAAAAATATAGAGGCATGCATAAATCAACTGTATTCTGCCCCATATGAAAAGTAAAGGACTCGAAATCATCTGTAGGGTTTGTGTAGACGAACTCAGGAATAGGATGCTATCCTAACAGATCATGATAATAGTCAGTCCAAGCCTCTCATCTATATCCCTCCTCAACATGTACACAACCTATCAATGGGTCACTATCAATCCGAACACTTAAAATGATAGCAACATCCTGAAGTGTAACTATCATTTCTTCAATGGGTAAATGAAATGTATTGGTCTCTAGAGATCACCGCTCAACAAGTATAGTAAGCAAACGATGATCTAATGTAATATAGTCAAAGTGTTTGATATTGCATACACCAGCAATATCTAATGCATCTATAAATATGAGGCATCTGACAGGACACTCTTGTAGTATAAGGAGGTGGCTAGCACGCTGTAGCAATCGAGACTGGTCTGGATATGCAGCATGATACCTCCCGCGTAAGTGCTCCAATGATGGATGAATAGCTGATGGAAGATCATCTCCTGCTGCACCCCTACCGCCGCGCTCTCGTCCTCGTGTCATATCGACTTCACATGAAGAATAGATAATTTCATTAATATTGTATAATTTTAAAATATATATGAAAGAATAATTTTTAACAGGTTATAACCATAACCAAATATTGGATTACCTTATATTTTCAGGATTTCGATGACATGTGAATCGGTTATGTCCAACTATATGATATAGCTGCAAGTTCTACTCGGATCACCCCTTTGCTCATCCATTGTGTTTCTTATACGAAGTGTACGTGGCCGGCCAAGCTTTCTTACACGTAATGGTGGTTTAAGTTTCGATAATCCCACGAGACTCATCAAATGCGATCCAATATCTTATATCAGGAATGACATAAAATTCACCAAAATATGTATTCTTATAGCTTTGTATATTATAATACTGTGATACTACTGGATTATAGTCCACGCGTACCGATCTAATATAAGGGCATAGAAAATGATAAATAAGAGTACGTAAGCATATACAGTGATACCTACCGTTAGAATAGTAGGTCACTGCTTGTTTTCCAGAAATATAGTCATTAACTTCTCATTTATTGAAATTTATCCTAATGGAAAATGCACAAGATTTAGCTTCTTCTGCATACTTTCGTAACATTGTTCACACCCTAAGTACGTAGGGTGAAATAGCTTCAGACCCCAGGCAACAGCGTTCTCTTGCTGCTTCAAAAAAAGGCTCATTGTGTGATAGTATATTGCACAAACAAGTGCTTGAATGGGCAGTCCACACGCACATTTCGGAACATCATTGAAACATTCAGATGCGTTTGTAGTCATAGTACCGTATTTAAAATCTCCATCGTGAATAAGTGTCTATTTTTTAAATTCTCTATCTTCTAGCCTCTTATGAGCATTCGAATGTACAACAGCAATATCTTGCATATGCTGGATAAAACTATCTCAAACATCAGTGTTGCCCGCACTATACATCTTATCACACATAGACTTAACTGTCTGAATATCTAGAGTCCATAATATCTTCTTAAAATTTTCTTTAAGATGATGGAGACAATGTCAATGAGCACCATGAGGCAAGACAGATGTTAATCCTCGTAGTAAACCAGAATGTTTGTTGCTAATAATACAGAGATCTCGTTATGTACGTACTGGCTCTATTAGTTCGCGCATTCTAGTTAGAAACCACTCCCATGAGTCATTACTTTTGACTCAATCACAGCAAATGCAAATGAAAAAACTCCATTATTAGCGTTTATGCCTATAGCAATTAATAATATACCACGATATTTGCCTAAAACAAACATCCCATCTATACTCAATACTGGCCGATAGAATTTTCATCCTTCAATAGATGGATCAAAATTCAAGAACAAACGTTTGAATTTATTTACTTGAGATTTCTGTATCTCATAAACAGTTCCAGGCATAACTGTTGTTAGGCACTCGCAATATCAGTACAAATTTTTATATGATTTTTCCCAACCACCAAATATAGCATTGATGGTCTTTCTTCGAGCATCTCATGCTTTCGTATAACTAATTTTAATATTATACTTTGCATTAATTCTGACATGATGTCACATGGGCGCATATCAATCTGTGCTCGCATTGTTGGTTCTACTAAGCGAGTAATAAATCTAGATGTGCATTGATAGTGGTAATCGTCAGGTTTTGAGTTTGAACAGTTATGTGACTTACTAAGAGTAGATATCTTTCATGTACCGTCGTATCTCTTAGCAGAGATTGCATGTAAACGTCATTTATATGGAGTGGGCTTATTCGTAGCATGTGTACAAATTAATATTATTTTTTATTTATTTGATACTATTTTCTTATATTGCACATGATTACGATTGCTCAATCACTCAATGAACATTGTAACTCTCATTTTGAATAAAAACCTGTGTTTACTTGAAGATATTGTAACTTTCGAAAATTTAAATGCATATCTAGACCACCTATGTAGGAATCACTATCGATCTCTGCATCTCACTATTGCATGTTTGCAGTAAATTGAATATATACATTGTTTGTTTCTGTTGTTGCACCCATGTTGAATCTGCTGCAACAAAATTGTGCAGAAAAGTATCAACATCCCGCTCTCTTTAAACGTTCACTTGCTCGTTAAGTTCATCATCACTGGAGTCTGATTCTCTTTCAGAGTGAGATGGACTACCAGTGTACATTGACTGATAATTTTCGTCTTCTTCATTAATTGCATCAACAGCTTACACATTATAACTTGTTGATGGACCACAAGTCTCGTAAATATTACAACCTAAACTGCACAATAATTTAAAAATCGCTCGTCCACTAATGGGCAACTTCTGTTATATAACAGAACGGGCGACTTCTGTTATATAGAAATCGCTCGCGCGCCGGGCGACTTCTACTTAACGGCAGCCCACTAACGCGGCCCAAAATACGCTTCATTTATTATTATTTTTCTTAATTACAGTTAAATTATTAATTAATTAAAAAAGGCTAATTTAAAAATTTCATCATGCGCGCATGCGTGCGTCTAATGCATATTTGAATAAATTCTTAATGATAGTATTCTTTGATAACTTATTAGCTTCTTGAAAATATTTAGTTTTCCTATATTAACTACTAAATACAAAATTAAAGAAGGTAAATCCATATAGTTTAAACTTTAAAAAGTATGTTCTGAATGTATTCACTACGTAATTTGTACATTTATATTTTACTACAATGAATTTAAAATTTGTCATTCGCGATGCGTGAGTTTGTTAAGTTAACCTAGGCTGGAGAGAATGCTCTAATGTTAAAAATTTTATAAAATAAGTTTTTTAGGTATGATTTATAGATCCTTCAAGTATAATTGTATCAGTTAACTTAGTCATTATTGATATAAACTATTAATATTAATTAAATTTAGTCATTAAATTTTTTTAATATACAAAAATATTTCTCATCTAATTTTCATATTTTATTTATAATTTTTCTCTTTTTATTTTTTTACTTTCATTATGACTTAAGTTCCTCTTTAAGATTTTTTTATGGAAAATAACATTTTTGAATTTTTTATATGTATACCTAATCTCCACTTTTTAAAATATAAACTATATAAATTATTACAAATATATTTATATAAAAAAAATTTAGTTATATTTTTAAAAATTCCAAGAGGCAATTACATGCATAATACAAAAAATTAATTATTTTATATATTTACCACTCAAATTTTTAATATTACATAATAATTATTAAAATCATATAAACATTACAATTTTTATTACTACATACTACTCTTTATATTATGAATTATATACGAGATATAAATTTCATATAATTTTAGTGACTAATTTATAATATTAAAAATTTAAATATCAAATATATAAAATAACTAAATTTTAATAATAAATATATAATTATCTTAAATTTTAAATATGTATATTTACATACATATCAAATTAATTATGAGTTGAATCAATTTTTTTTAAGTGAGCTAATTTTGAATTAGAAAAAAAATTAATTAAGTAAATTCAAATCAAGTAAAATGCAAGTCTCAATTTTCACGTAAAACTGCCATCCTAATTTCCATATTATTTATCCAAATCTTGCAAATCTGCTCCGAATAAACCTTGAGCTCAAATTCCTTACTCCATTGGCAGCGGGAGGAGAAATTATTGTATCCGGATGGAGCGCTATTCAGATGCTAATTAGAGGCCTCCACGTGTGCAATACAAATGGATCCGAGTACATATGGCGGTCTCTGATTTACATCCGGATGGTGCTCTATCAGGATGCAATAATTTCTCCAGCGAGAGGACTCGCAATGGAACTTGTTTTTGCATGCAGGGTTCCCCAAATTTGGCCGCCAATCAGCGCTGGCCACATCAGCAATCGGCCCCGCCCCAGTGCCGATGTGGCAGGCGCTGCCCGGATGCAAAACTCCAATGGGGTCGCCCGTACACCCCGCTCATTCGAAGTCCTCCATTTTCCATCTCGTCCGGCGAAGTAATATCCGCCATGGCAGTGGCAGCGGCGGCGGCAGCGGCGGCGGCAGCGGCGGCGCATCTCGCGGTCGCTTCCAGGCCCAGCTCTTTATCGAGGAAGAATAGCGATGAGACGAAGAACCCAGGATCCTCTGTCTTCCACTCTTCTCAAAGGACTCTAATTTGTACCCCTTCGAGCTCAGTATCTTTGAGAAGCGCTCAAATCGCCGCTACCTCTCCGATTGAAGAGCGTCGCGTAGATCTGGATGAACAGATACAGGAATTATGCCAAAAGGGTGATCTTGAGCAGGCTATGAAATCAATTTCTAGTTTAACTCATGAGAATTCATCCAGCCTCGGCACCGAAACATTCTGCTACCTTCTCCAGCTCTGTGCCGAGCTCCGATCGTTGTCCCACGGCAAGAAGCTGCATTCCATCATTTCCTCTTCTGGAATCGCAATCGATTCGGAAGTCGGCTCCCAGCTGGTGTTCATGTACGTCAAGTGCGGGGAGTTGGGAGAAGGAAGAAGGGTTTTCGATCGATTGCCCTCAAGAGACCATCCATTTCCATGGAGCTTGTTGATGAGTAAGTATGCAGATATTGGAGAGTTCGATGAAAGCATTTCTTTGTTCATAAAGATGTGGGAATCTGGAACGAAACCCAACTCCCACACCTTTTCCTGCATTCTGAAATGCCTTGCGGCCATAGGCAGCATCAGGCTAGGGATGACAGTTCATGGTTACCTTCAAAAACTTGATCTTTTTCGTCGTAGTGTTGCAGTTGGGAATGCTATCATTGCCTTCTACTCTAAGTGCAGCAGCATGAACGTTGCAAGGAAGGTGTTCGACGAAATGCCCCTGAAGGATATCGTAACTTGGAATTCGATGATTCATGGCTATGTTTCCAATGGGTTTGCTAAGACAGCTTGTGAGTTCTTCACTGAAATGTGGGCTTCTGGAATGGAGATAGATTTAGCAACAATGGTCAGTGTTATTCCAGCTTGTTCTAAAATGGGTTTTCTTGCAGAAGGCCAAGCACTCCATGGGCATTCGATTAAGAGTGGTTTTGTGAAGGAGGTATCACTCAACAATACATTAGTTGATATGTACTCGAAATGCCGGAATGTCGACAATGCCTCGCAAGTGTTTGAAAAAATGGGTGAGAAAAACATTGTGTCATGGACAACGATGACTTCAGGCTTCACCATTAATGGAGCTTATCAGAAAGCAATTGCCTTGTTTGAAGAAATGGAAGCAGAAGGTGTGGAACTAGATTTACATTTCATCACTAGTGCTCTTCATTGCTGTGCTTGTAGTGGATCACTGAACCAAGGTAAGCACATACATGATTATGTAGTTAGAAATGGGTTAGAGTCCAATGTTTTTGTTGCCAATTCACTAATGGACATGTATGCCAAGTGTGGCAATATGGTGGATGCTAGGTTGGTATTTGACTGCACTTCAATCAAGGACATAGTCTCATGGAACACCTTGATCGGAGGCTATTCAAAGAACTCACTCCCTAATGAAGCACTCGCTTTGTTCGCGAAAATGCAGCAACATTATAAACCGAATACGATAACAATGGCTTGCACACTTCGAGCTTCCGCGAGCCTCTCGGCTCTCGACAAAGGGAGAGAGATCCATGCTCATGTAGTAAGATCTGGCTACCAAGAATGCAGTTTTGTCGCAAATGCTCTAGTGGACATGTATGCCAAATGCGGCGCGCTATTACTCGCTCGCAGACTCTTTGAACGAATTGCTGTGAAGGACATTTTCTCATGGACAGTTATGATTGCAGGTTATGGCATGCATGGGCACGGTAGAGAGGCTCTTGCCACGTTCAAGGAGATGAGGGGTAAAGGAATAAAGCCAGATGGTGTCTCTTTCATCGCCTTATTGTATTCCTGCAGCCATTCAGGATTGGTAGATGAGGGCTGGAGGTTCTTCAATATGATGAGAAATGAATTCAAGATTGATCCTGCAGTTGAACACTATGCCTGTATGGTTGATCTGCTGAGCAGAGCTGGGCGATTAAGTAAAGCATTCAAGTTTATAGAATCAATGCCAATCGAGCCTGATGCGACGGTCTGGGGAGCTTTGCTTTGTGGCTGCAGATCTCACAGAAATGTAGAACTTGCTGAGAAAGTCGCAGAACGGGTTTTCGAACTAGAGCCTGAGAATACAGGATACTACATTCTGCTTGCAAATATATATGCAGAAGCAGAGAAGTGGGAGGCTGTGAAGAAGCTGAGGCAGAGGATTGGGTGTAATGGACTTAAGAAGAACCCGGGCTGTAGTTGGATCGAAATCAAGAGCAAAGTTCACATATTTGTTGCAGGGGGGAAGAAATCAAATTTGCAATCGAAGGAGATCGAGTCATTTCTAGATGGTGCGAGGAGAAGGATGAAGGAAGAGGGCTATGCTCCCAGGCTGAGGCATGCGTTGATTAAGGCAGAGGATGAGGTGAAAGAAGAAGCTCTTTGTGGTCACAGCGAGAAGCTGGCTATTGCTTTTGGTATATTGAACACCAGTGAAGGGAAGCCCATTAGAGTAGCTAAGAATCTGAGGGTATGTGGAGATTGCCATGAAGTTGCCAAGTTCATCTCCTACATGACAGGAAGAGAGATAATCTTGAGAGACAGTAATCGGTTTCACCATTTCCAGCAGGGTAGATGCTCTTGTAGAGGCTATTGGTGAACCCAAGGTATACTTTTTTATCTAGAATGAAGGTGCTAGTTGTTGATATTAGGGTAAATTACATGAACTTTGGTTATATATCAATTTGTTGATTAGGGATTTTTTTGTTAACTTCCCTGGATATCATCATTATACCTTTTTGGGGCATAAGAAACCCTAAGCTACTTAGATAAAGAAAGTATGCTCACAATTCTATGATATAAACAACATTCACATTCTTTTACAAAACAAAAGGGCTGCTTCTTAGGTGCGAATAAAGCTTCAGGTATGGAAAATCACAAGAAGAAAAGAATAGTAAACATACTTTTGTGACGTTCAGTTGACCAACAAAGGGAGTTTATGTTGCAGATTCGATCATTTACAATGCTTTTCATCTTATTTTCAAGGAGTAAATCCCAAAACTATGATACAGTGTACACTTTCAGGACTTTGGAAGTGTCGCAGACAATGAGGTTTTCTAAATCAGGAGTGGTACAGAGCCAATTGACCTGGAAGAACAGAGGTAGGATAACATTATCCGGAGCATGACATGAACAATTTTTCGATCAACACGACTTGCCAAACTCATTCTTAATATGATATTAATGACAGTTCTACCAAAAATAATGAAAACCAAACCTTTCTTTTCAAGTCGATGCTGAGAATCAGATCCCTATCGCAAGTTGATGGTGCGTCGTGAAACTGTTTTGACCAATTCCATAGCTTTATAGATGCATCATTTCCTCCAGAGACGAGAAATTTTCCTTTTTCTCCAAACTTTGAGAATGAACTAAGATTCAATAGCTAATGATCAGACAGCTTTATCTGGCTGCAATTGAGAATTATTTAACAGAATGAATGAATACTTACACACATGACACAGCAGCAGTATGGCCTCCCAGAGTGTAATCTAGCTGCACTCTCTTACCAAAGCCAATACTCAGACTTTTTGGCACAGATTTCTTAGAGGAACAGCTCGACTTTGTGGAAGAAGGTTCATGTTCCAGTTTAATCACATCAATAACACCATCTCCCTTGGCAACTGCGCATACCCTCTCTAGTCCAGGCAATATCTCAATTTCGGGAATGGCAATTGAGTGGACAAAAGCTGGATTGTAACATTGCCCTGCACCACTGCTGGAAACTCTGCCATCCAGGTTAGGCAACCCTGCAGAATTTGATATCATATTTATAATGTTGACGTGTGAAGCCTAATTCTCAATTTAAGTTTTAATTCACCATCACCAAGTATACTTTTTTTTGGATAAAAACTGTCAGTAAAGGTGATATATTAGAAATAAAAAATAAGGAACTAGTTGATTATTAAGATTTAAGATTTATCTTGTAAATTGATTGCCTTAAACTGCACTATAAACAAGAGCTCTTCATTGTAAACTTGTACATTGAAATAAGAAACATACATTGTTACTGTGGACAAAAACAAAATTACCGACAGACGTTTATGTGCCTTCCTCCCTCTATCTGAATCGTACCCCACCCTTTTCCCCTGGCCTAAAAAAAGGACATGAGAAGTGTTGTACTATCCTGAAATTAACAAGTTGTCCTTAGGTATGTATTTGGCTTTTTTGCTTTTGGCTTTCAGCACATACATTACGTCAAGAAAAGTTAGCAGGAATAGAAAAGGAGACAAAATCTCATTATCATGTTCGCTTCTTAAAAGCCTCTCATATGGGTCATGAACACCATCCCAAAATTTCAGTAGGTCGCTCAATTAATCTAGGGCAATCAAATAGATCCCTGATAAATAATGCTACCAAGGAGAATTGTGTAAATTCTCTACAAGAGAAAAAAAATTAAAAATAAAAGGAGCACTGAGTGTCTTTTACTCGAGGGAACTTGTTGAACTTCATCTATGCTTAATGAAGACTTCATCTATGCTTAATGCAGCTGGCAGTCATCACTTGTACTGAAAGTTTCCATTATAGTACGGTCTAATAAGGATTAATGTTCCAGAGTTCTACCAATTTATAATAGCAAAAAAAGGTAATTCCATCTGAGCCTCAGGTGGACCCCTAGTTCAAAGCAGGTCCAAAAAAATAAGAACATGTTATTTGGGCTCTTCCCGCCTAAAAGTTTTTCCACATGAGTCCTTTTTGACAGATCTCATTAAGTTGTTATTTTAAAAAAATAAAATACATATTTAAATATTAAGAATTATTATTGTAGGCTACGATATAGAAAAGAAGAAAAATTGTTGTCATAATATTAATTGAAAATGCTTAAATATGTACTAATAAAAAAATGTTTAAATGTGTATTATAAATTTTTTAAAATAACAACTTAAAATTAAGCTTAGACTTTTTTTTATTAGCCAATTAAAACAGACTTAAAAGTAAATTTAATGCATCTAGCATATTGCGTGAGAAAAAAATTTCACTCAAACTTAAAAATAAATTTTATAAAACAGTTGTAAGATCAGCAATATTATATAATGTCGAATGCTAGCCTATAAAACAAAAACACACAAATAAGAATGTTAAAATAGATGAGTGGGTATACGTGAAAAGACAAAATGAAAAATGACTATACCCGCAAGAAGATTAGAGTAATCTCAATTGAGAATAAGCTTAAAAGTAGTCAGCTTAGATGATTTGGAGATATCAATAATAGACTGATAGAAACTTTAATAAGAAAAATTAAATCATTGGATCTTGCTCATGAAAAAAAGAGAAAAAGGAAGACCAAAAAAGATATAACAAAAAATCATAAGGATCTGCTAAACCCTAAACCCTAAATAAGAATTTGATATTTGATAAAGTGCAATAAAAATAAAAATTCATATAGTCAATCCCACTTAATGGGATAAAAGCTTGGATGTTGTAACAACTTAACAGTTAAACTTAAAGGAGTTCATCAAAAGGGGGTCCCACGTGAAAAAAATATGGGCAAGCGCAAGAGAGACTTGTATTGTATATTTTTACAAAGAGTCTAGGGTCAACGTCTTCAGCGAGGTCTTGCTCCCAATCTGCAAGCGGCGTTCTTGGGGCTGCTCCCAAAAACATTTTATCTACAAATATATTTTGGGAAATCTGTATCATATTCAAATACTATATAAATGCTGGTTAGGTCAGAACTAAGTTATGATTTCTTCTCAATTCAAATAGCTCTCACTCTCTCTACAAAATTTCAAATGGTTTATCATGGTAAATTCTCCCTTTGACTGCAAAAGGAAATAACCCTAATTGGGTGAATCTCGTTACATCTATATAATTGTGTGAACTTTGATCTCTATTTGCACAAATATCTAGACATATTATAATGTAAATGTCTCACATGTGATATTTTTCTTCAAAAATGTGAATCAAGCTTGTAGCTAACATAACTACATACTATCTTTTTATGTAATCAGATTAGTCATGATTTTGATAGATAATGTTTGGGAGGTGGGGTTTAAGAAAGCATAATTAGTGTGGTATCTATACCATAATTTATGACATCAAATGCCCGTCCCTTTGAGAAATCCCATAGAGCCAAAATCGAGTCTAGACCACCAGTGATGGCTGCCAAATAAGAGACAACTGATAAAAAGCAATTACGATGAAAAGGAAAGCAACTGTACTCAAGAATGAATATAAAAAATTCTCATGTTCAATGATCAACCTCATAAATAATAACATGCAAGGAACCTAAAAAAGTTTTCCTTAATAAATACTGCATACCTGTCCAAGGCTTCCAAGAAAGGAACTGCACCGTGCTGCATATCTAAGGTATTAACTAAGGAGAAAGATGAAATGAACAGGTGAGATCCATCATGAACTTGCGAGAGACACGTTCTAGATAATGGGCTACACTTGACAAGCTATGATGTACTTTGTATTGTTCACAAGTACATAATTTTGTAATGTCCTCAAAACAATTTTGTACAAGCATGAAGTGCAGCCAAAGGGGATTGGGGAATGCCCTTATCCATTATTTTTTGTAATGTCATCAAAGCAATATAATTTAATGTACTTTTGTATTGTTCTTAGACTCTTAATCTAGGGATATAAGAAAGTCTAGAAGTGTGAAAAGAATCGAGTTTCATACCTGGATTTCTTCCTACATTTGAGTTCCTCTTAAATGTCAGAACCAAACTCTTCCACATAGACTATGACTATTTGTTAATGTAGAGGAGAGTTATGCTAACAGGTAGCTTGCAGATTGTTCATAGGTGACATGGGACAAAAGGGAGAGACCGTGAGCAAGGAGGAGAGAGAAAGAGAAGAAGGGAATGCAAGAAAGTAAAGCGCACTGGTGTTTAGGTGATTCAGAGAGCCCCTTCTATATCCATCGGCCAAGCCAGTCCCAACAGGCTAAGCCCCGTGGGGTGAGTACAAGGTAATAGAAGGAGAGATGAGCAAGGAAAAAGAATCTTTAGGAGTCAATAAATCCCTCTTACAAGCTATGATCTGTATTTATAGCTGCAGTAGGACTAAGGGAGAATTCTCTATTCGATCTGGGAAGCACGTATGAGTTGGAGCTCTTGACAATTTGGATCAAGCCATGTGAGGTTCAGATATAGATGTTTGGTGAGGTGGCCAGCACAACAACCTGTAGCTCCAGTGATGGGGATGGCCAGTCAACCTGGTGGAGAGAGTAGCGTCCTTTCCTGGTATCATTCGCACACCCCTTACTTAGGGCAAGTAGGCAAAGCTTACATGGCACCACTGTCGTCTATCATTTACCTATAATAAAGGGAGGCACAAGAAGCAAAGATGCACCACGGAGTGGTTCGAATAGGAGCAATCCTACTGTTTTGGAGCAGTTGGCTGAGTCCCACTAATATAGAAGAGGAGACAAGGACAGAACATAGTCATAAACCTTGTGATCCTTCCTACGGTTAAGAGAGCCTGATCAGTGGGCATGGGGGAATGGACTAAAGTAAATTTGGACCGTGGAGCTTGGTCCATCCTCCAAGTTTGGTTTGGCTTGGCCTTGTAATGATCTGTACGATCTCTATTCGTGCCACGTGGACGACCGAGATGCCTCTTGAGTTTTCACGCGCAAACATCAGCCCTTTCGATTGATGGGAATAAATATTGATGTGCGTCAGGCGATCAACATTGATGAACTTAGAAAGGCATATGAAGTGATGCTGGCTTTGCAGGGTTCATTCTAGTCTTCACAAATCTCAAGCTATCGAGCAGTTGCGACCTCCCCCCTTTTCACGCAAGACTACATTCTTGAAGGATGGTGCCAAAGAGGAATCCAACGATAGAAAAGTTTCTCTCCCAATTTAAGTGGAAGGATGCGCCACCGTCGAACATTGAGACAGAACCAAAAAGGGCAGAGGTGGAGTCAACACTGCAGAAAGACAGTTGTAAAGATTATGCAAGCACCGAAGCTGATTATTGGAACCATCAGTAACTCCACCAAGGCTAGTCGAACACTCCTTCCCTGTGTGACCGACATCATAAGTCAGGCCACCATCACTATAGATGATCCACCGCCAAAGGGGCTTGAATAAGGTACAGATGCTACAGAGAAGAAAGAGGTTGCCAGCACCACTGCAAATGTGTTGAACTTGGACTATAAAGAGGTGGAAGTCGTGCCACCAACACAACTAGTAGAACTCATAGATAAGTACCTGCCTAAGCCTTAAAGTTAGCGGACGCGCAGCAATTAGCATCGGGGCACATGCGACTTATGGAGAGTTAGCCCTGAACTGTGCCACACCGTCGGCGGCAATGGCACAATGATTTTGTGTCGTGTAGGAGTTAGCGTTCATGGTGGGAGCGAGAGGCGCCAAAGCAGCGGATGGCATGTCTAGATCTGACACTTCTACCTCGGTGAGGAATGCCCACAAGCAGATCAGATTTGGTGGTTAGTTCAGGGACAACGAGAGGATAAAGATCCACCTTCGAAGATGAATGGGTTGGTCCTTCCCATAGACTTAAGATAGACCGTGGGAAGGGTTTTACAGGAGAAAAGCTAGGACTCCCTGCACACAGTCTCAAGAAGGATCTCATTAAGCACAATGCCAATAATGTTCCGGCTATAAGGTTTGCTTTGTTTTCCACTCTCTCTGCACGTTTGTACGGGCCACTAACTTTGGTCTTGATATAAGTCCTAGAATGTTTCTCCCATTTTGTTGAAATGACCGAAGAGATTGAGGCCAACCTCGTGGTACAAGGTGCAGCCAACATCCGCCTTATCCAATAGGTGAAAAAAGTGGCAACCGGAGAAGGCGAAAACTAAAGGCTATATTTGGGTTATGGGCCTGGAGCATCGCCAATTCAAGATGAACCTAGCAACCCTCCAGCCCACGTCCCATCTCCTTTGCACAGGATGAGAGAGCCACATGGCGAAGATCCGAGCTGCTCATGCTGAGGAGATGAAATCCACCAAGAGCGAGACTGCGGCACTGAAGGCAGAAGTGGCCTTACTAAAAGAGACGTCCAAATCCATTCTAGAGTTCTTCCCAAGATTCTAAAGGGTAGCTTTCTAGAAGAGAATGAGGAAAGAGAGTGGACCGAGAAGCAGACCCTACTGAATAAAGATATATTCTTGTATTTCATATGCTTTGTAATATGCTATACGTAATAGTTTTAAATAAGGGACAATTGCATGCATGCCACTAAAATCTAATTAATTTATATATGACATATAAATATTTAATATTACATATTGGCCATTAAAATTATATAAAAATTATAATATTTATTATATATATGCTACTATTTTGTAGCATGAGTTGTATATGGGATGTAACTTTTACATAATTTTAGTAGCTAATATGTAATATTAAAAATTAAAAGATTGGGTGTCAAATATGTAAAATAATTATATTTTGGTAATATGTATGTAATTATCTTTTTAAATAAACTAGCATATCTACACGTGTGTTGCAGATGTGACAATTGGTGATCAAATTGTCAAGAAGAGTGAGCGCTTTAGATACCTTGGATCAA
>JAEMOT010000820.1:294725-337467 GCA_019297695.1 Apostasia ramifera
TGAGGCCGGTGACCATGTCAGTGAGGTTTGCGAGCATCCCCTGGAGCTCTGAAACACGGGTGCCTCGGGAGGAGGAAGCAGATCCGACGCATCGTCGGGAAGTGGAAGTTGAGGCTCCATCGTCCGGCGCCCGGACAGAGGGTTCTCCCGCATGTATACTGCGGGCAGCAGAGTTGGTTTTGCGCGTTCTAGCCACCATCTTCCCAGGTCTCAATGAAAGCACCAGAAAATGTTGACGTAGGATGTGGGGATCCCGAAAAACACCAAAGAAAGAGAGTTCCGGGAGACGGCGGCGCGCAAAAGGGCGCGAACCTGTTAATGGAGGCTCAGGGAGAAGATTAATCCGAAACAACCAGAAAAGCACACAGGGATTTAAGGTGGTTCAGGGAGGAAATTCCCTACGTCCACCGGTCGATCAGCGAAGAAGTTTCACTAATAAGAAAAAGATATCCCTGAAGGCTGTACAATGCTTTTACGAGTAGAAGAAGAAGAAGAAGAAGAAGAAGAAGAAGAAAAAGAAGAGGCCAGGAGCTCCTCAGCTGGGGTCCTGTTACAATCGAAAAAACCCTCCTGAAGAGAGAGTTTTGTTTCTTTGTCCTGCTCCTCTCTGTCCCTCCTTTTGTTATTGTGTATATCCCTCTGTGTCTGTCCCTCTGCGTATGTCCCTCCGGGAGGACTGTTCAGTGATTTTTATAGCTATGTGGCGTGTGCAGCTCCACCCTGGTTTTCCGGAGAAAAGGTGATGGGCAATCTCTGCTCGCCGTTTTGTCTGTTGCTGGGGATGTCCGCAGCTGTACGAGGAGGATGATGGCTTTAAATGCTGGTACCTCCTTTTGGAAAAGAGTGCCCGTACGGAGAGCGGCGGGGTTAGGTGAAGTTGATCATGACAGGCGTTACCTCGTACCCTCGTGCCCGAGGTTACGAAGGTTGACCCTGGATCGTCGAGGGCGAGTTTTGACTAAGACCTCGTGCCCGATGTTTGACCTGGGTCAGGAATCCTGCAAAACCTGAAGCTGAGTCAGCAAATCAAATCAATCAAGTACAAACCTGACAGGCGTTCGATCAGGATGCAGCGCAGGAACCACGTGTTAACAATATTATAATATTAAAATATTTTTTTTCATTTAAAAATATTTTAAATTTCTACAAAATATATTTTTATTAAATAATGCTAAGATGTGCATTAAATAATAATTTAAATAAAAAATCCAATCAAATAGTTTAAATTCACAGATTTAATTTGGTTGATAATCTTACAATGAATCCCTTGATATCTCAATATTTTGATTTGGTTAGAATTTTTTAATATTAATTTAATTTTACTATAAATTAAAATTAACTCAAGCAAACAAATATTTACATCACATTACGCATAAATTTGACATTAAATTATTAATATTTTAAATTTTATATAAACTACAATATTAAAAACTAGATAATTTTACATATTACTTAAATTTTAAAATAAAAATTTAATTTTATTCTATATTTTACGCATCTTTCAAAATATAAAAAATTTATGTTAAATTTTTTCATAATAACAATGCTACATGATCTTTACGATTAGCCGTTAAAGTTTCTAAAAACTTTAAGTATTAGCCTTATCAAATAGCTAAGATAATAGTATAATGTTCTCAACTATTAAATAAAAGGAATAATTACCTACATGCCACACCATTTTATTTTATTTATGTGTTACTCATCCATTCTTAGTTAATTACGCTATGCACACTCAAAATATTATAAAATCTTACATACACACACTTTCACTATTATAATGAGCAATTATAATTTTTCAATAACCTAACTATAGTTAGGTTATAAAAAATCTGAACTGTTCATCATATTATTTTAAGAATATTTAAATATATTTTGAGTGAAAATCTTAAAACTTTGATGTTTAAGTAGTGGCAATGGAAGAAGACATCCGCGATGTGAATTGATTTTAGGACAGATCAGCACTTTAGTGTGACATCGAGGAAAAAAAAATATATATACTATTAAAGGTAAAAATGTATTTTTAATGATTTATTAACGAAATATTTTTTTCAAATAGATTTTGACTTAGTTTTAATTTAAGTGTGTGTATGTAAGATTTTATAACATTTTTAGTGTGTATAACGTAATTAACTAAGAATGAATGGGTAACGCATAAATAAAGTAAAATAGTATGGCATGTAGGTAATTATTCCTAAATAAAATTAAGGGCAAATTACACCCAGGTCCCTAAGTTTAACGCTTAATATCGCGTAAGTTCACGTTTTTAAAATTATAATATCGGGGTCTCTGAGTTTTAATAAATTATCAAATGGGTCTTTTTTTATTTTTTTTATTATTAAAGTTTTTTAAAATTATCGTTTTATCCAAGCCATTCTCTCTCTCCTCTCGATCTGGCGCACGCGCGCGAGCCGCGCGACTGCCTGCTGTCAGGCTGCCGCGNTTAATTATAAAAAAATTAAAAAAGACCTATTTGATAATTTATTAAAACTCAAGGACCCGATGTTATAATTTTAAAAAATATGGACTTGCATGATATAAGCGTTAAAGTCAGGAACTTGAACGTATTTGTCCTAAAATTAATATCAAAAAATCCTAAAACTTTTAGAGACTAATTGTGGGATTTCATATTTTTTTTTCATAAATCTTAAAATTAAAATATCCCATATTATTTAAAAAAATAAAATATTACTTCAAAAATTATTTTTAACTCCCATTAATAATAACCTCACAAACAAACTAATTTAAAGAATATTTGATTTAATATTATCTTGATATTATATTATGTTATCTAAATAAAGTAATTATTTAGTTTAATAATATCTTTAAAAAATCTTCTATTAGATTATAAAATTATTAGTTAAAAGATGACATTTAGATTACATTACATAACACCAAGATAATAACGAATCAAACGCCCCTTTAGTCCATTTTAATCATGTTATGCATGTAATTGTTATTTAAACAAAAAATAGCAAATATTATTTTTTTGTAATAAAATGCTTTTTTTGTTGCAATAATCAATAATCTCGAGTTTAATTAAAATTAATGGCATATTGGCAAAGTTGGACACGGTAAGCATCTCGTCTAATTCATTAATGTGATATCAACTATGGGTCACAAATTAATAATTTAAAGAAATTAAATAATGGCCGATTTTGACGTTGACCGCCAAATAATTACCAAATTGAACGGGCCCAGCCATGCAAATGGACCGGCAATTATAGGTGAGATGGAGACAACTCGAGAGAATGATGATGAAGCTTAGTTAACTAGCAAGAGGATAAATTATTTATAGCTCCTAAAAGTAAAATTATGTCTCAAATACATCATTTAGCTTCTTGAAAATTTTACTTAGGAGATATTTAGTTCAATATTATCGTAGTATTATGTCATGTTATTTTTTAAAAAAAATAATTATTTAATTTCATAATATCTTTAAATATTTTTTTTATAAAATTATTAATTAAAAATAATATTTTCATCTCAGTAGATCAAAAACTGAATATATGGAGCGCATATTTAGTCAAGAAAGAAATACTTATATTGGAGATGTGATAATTGGTGATCAAATTGTCAAGAAGAGTGAGCGCTTTAGATACCTTAGATCAATTATATAAAATGATGGCAAAATAGATAATGAAGTTATTAGCAAGATTCAAGCAGGATGGGTAAAATGGAGAAATACTTCTGGTGTATTGTGCGATAAAAAAATCTCATCCAGAATCAAGGATAAATTTTATAAAATTGTAGTAAGACCAGCGATGATATATGGTGCAGAATGCTGGCCTGCAAAGAGGAAACATACAAATAAAATAAATATTGCAGAAATGAGGATATTAAGGTGGATGTGTGGATATATACGAAAGGATAGAATGAGAAATGAGTATATCCGAAAGAAAATTGGTGTTGCACTAATTGAGGATAAACTTAGAGAAAGTTGACTTAGATGGTTTGGACATCTAAATCGTAGGCCGATTGAAGCTCCAGTTAGAAAAATTGAGTTATTGGATTTTGCCCATGTACAAAGAGAAAAAGGAAGACCAAAGAAGACATGACAAAAAACTATAAGGAGTGATCTTAGTTACTTAGACTTAGATAAGAATTTAGTAACTGATAGGGTGCAATGGAAACAAAAGATTCATGTAGCCGACCCCACCTAGTGAGATTAAGGCTTGATTGTTGTTATTGTTGTTGTTGTTATTAATTAAAAATGATATCTGGATGTTATGATATCTAAATTACATGACATAATACCAAGATAACAATGAACCAAACGCCCTCTTAGATTTTTTGCCCATCATCTCCTTTTTACTCGTCTTCCTAATTGATATCATTTGTTTACATCACATAAGATTTCATTTGAATTATTAATTATATGTATTAAGAGTATTAAAAAAAGTCACTAATAAAGTATTATTTAACTTCTATTACTATTTAATTCTTGAATGATGCACGTTTTTAAAATAAATAATAATCTCTTTTTTTTATCAAAAAAACTTATTGATGTAATTAAATAAAGGAGAACTGCAGATTTGCAGCTCAGTTGTTTTACCTTATACAAGATATTTTTTTAAAATTTGATTATTTTTTAGACTATTTCTTTTCTATAAATTTCAAAATAAAAATACAAAATGGGAAGAAGTAAGGCTTCAATTATTTACAAATGGCCTTATCCTCCATATGAAATACAACAAAAAATAAAGACAAAATTATGAGAGAGAGAGAGAGAGCTGAAATGGAGAGAGAGAGAGAGAGAGAGAGAGAGAGGGGCAGGGGGGGGGGGGGGGGGGGTGTGGGGTGTTCAATGATGACCGGCGGCGACGGTGAAATTTAACGGCGAAGGCAAATCGGTGACTCCGATCTCACGGTCAACGGACGGCGGATGCCACCGAGTGCGCCCACAACCGGAGGTGATTCTTCAGATCAACCCCCTCGCTGGTTGCCGGAATCTGCCAGTTTTTCAGAAGATTCTCTTTCTCCGCCGCCTCTCCGACACGATCCCACGCCTCAGAGAGATACGGCCTCTGCACCGCGGTCTCTTCGTTCGCATCAGAGTCGGAAAACGATTCCTCCGCCGCAGAGTGGTTTCCTTCTTGCGAACGTTTCGCAGCCCTCAGCCGCTGGAGCCCCGGCAAGATGGAGATCAGCCGCGGGTCCGCCTGATCCTCGTCGGAAAACGTGAATCCGAGATCCATAAACCCCTTTAGCTCTTGGAACTCCAGATCTGATAGGCTCTTGCTTCCCCACTTCTTCTTCTTCCTCTTCTTACTTCTGCCTCCCCGATCACTGTTTTCCCTCTGCCATCTCTGTTCTCCGATGTTGTCTTCACCGGCGACTACGCGACTGGGGATTGGCTCGTCCTGCTCTGCGGCTACCTTGCCGGAGAGAATGGGTTGGAGCTTGATGGTCTGGATACGGAGCTCCAGATAAGGCGCGAGCTCGTCGCTTCGAGAACGGCGGTGACGGCGAAGCAAGAGAGTCGGAGAAGAGAACGGCGGCGGCTCAGAGGCTAGAGCTTCAGTGCGTTCAGAAGCGATGGCTGTTGGCCGAAAATCATCCACCGGACGCAGCGTCGGTGGCGGTGGCGGCGAAGGAGGAGGAGGAGGAGGAATCCGGCGGAGGATTAGGCTGCGGAACCAGTAGAAGTCGAACAGAGCGATGGCGTTGTCTTCGGCTGCCATCGGATAGCGGTACGTCGGCACGGAGAAGAATGCCGGACCTCGCGAATTTATTGCTGATAAGATCTCTTTTTGCAATTTCAATCCATCAATCTTCTTATTTACGAAATTACCTATATTCTTTTCTTAAAGAGAAAAACTTTTATTGTCCTATGCGCCTGTTTAGATTCTTTATAAATTTTCCACGTTTTAAATTAAATTAATACATGGTTTTTATCCCGCATTTCTTTTTAAGGTCAAAACTTTTAAAATCATTTCACATAAGTTCTTATTATTTATCTATAATTATAATTTTGTCCCTGTTTGGCACTAGAATTAAAATCAGAATCAAAATAGTACTAATTTAAAAAAATAATAATAGTAATAATGATAAATAAAATTTTTAATTATTCTACATAAATTTTAGGGATAATTACCTACATGTCACACAATTTAGTCTTATTTATGCCTTATTTATTCATTCTTAATTAATTATACTATGCACACTCAAAATATTACAAAATCTTACATACACATATTTGAGTTAAAACTTAATCAAAATCTATTTGAAAAAAAATATTTTGTTAGTAAATTATTAAAATTATATTTTTACTCTTAATGGTATATATATTTTTCTCTTCCTCAATACCACACTAAAGCGTTGATTTGTCCTAAAATCAATTCACGTTGCGGATGTCTTCTTCCTTTGCCGCCACTTAAACATTAAGATTTTAAGATTTTTCACTCAAAATATATTTAAATATCCTTAAAATAATATGATGAACGGCTCAGATTTTTTGTAATTTAATTATAGTTAGGTTATTGAAAAATTATGATTACTCATTATAATAAAAATAAATTAAAATATGTATATGTAAGATTTTTTAATATTTTGAGTGTGCATAGCGTAATTAATTAAGAATAGATGGGTACGACATAAATAAAACTAAATTGTGTGGCATGTAGGTAATTATTCCTAAATTTTAATATAAAAAATATTATTTTTTTTCACATATTTAATAATTTTTAATAAAAATATCATTTTTTTTATATCCTACATCAAAATACTCGATTCAAATATTTTGGTCTAGAATGTAAAATAAAATTGATATTTTTATTAAAAATTATTGAGTACTTGAAATAAAATAATATTTTTTATATTAAAATTTATGTAGAATAATTAAAATTTTTAATTATAATTATTATTATTTTTTAAAACTAGTACTATTTTGATCGTCGTGCCAAATAAATCCTTAATCTATATTTTTCTAAATCATTCACTTTGATTCTAAATTAACATTATGGGAGTTTATTAGATTCTTATTTTATGTTTAAACTTTTAAGCTTCTTTTTTAAATTCTAGAAATTTAAGTGAAAGTTTTATTAAAATTTTAAGCAAAAGATTTAAAACAAATTTATATAATGTCAAATAATATTTTAAATAATTTAAATTATAATTATTATTTATATAATTAAATAATTATAATTATTATTATATGATTTTAATAATATGTATTAAAAATAATTATAATTATTGNATACAGAATAATTACATATAATATAATATATTAATAAAACTCATATCAATAATTTACATATAATTAAAAATAATTATATATATATGATTAATTTAGTCAAAATTATTAATTAATTGATTAAAATAAGACCTGAAGAATTCAGAGAAATTTGTTTTTCAAAATTTTCAATTAAAAACCACAGATTTTTTTTAAGAAAAATTGTGGTGTGAACTGTGTGGCTTAGCAAATCCATCCACGGGACACGTCTGCTTGAAGTGGGCCCCGCACAGTGAGAAATGTCATTGCCCCATCAGCTGCAAGAGGCCAAACAGCAGATACTACAAGAAGCCACGTCAGCATCCGGTCAATATTAACGGCTAGTGGCAGAAACTTCGTCCTAATTCGTAAAATTAATATACCAAACATTTCTATCAAAAACATTTTCGCGAGAACTAAATCAAGATCAAAATGATATAATTTAAAAAATAATAATAATAATAATAAATAAATTTTTTTAATTATTCTACACAAATTTTAATATAAAAAAACATAATTTTACTTTATATATTTAATCATTTTTAATAAAAAAATTAATTTTATTTTATATTCTAGACCACAATACTCAATTCGAATATTTTAATCTAACATGTGAAATAAAGTATATATTTTTATTAAAAATATTGAGTATGTGAAGTAAAATAATATTTTTTGTATTAAAATTTATGTAGAATGATTAAAAAAAATTATTTATTATTATTATTATTGTTTCTTAAATTAGTATTATTTTAGTCTTGATTTGATTCTCGCGCCAAACAGGGCCAAAGTATTCGGAGATTCATGAGCCGAAGAACTAATATATTTATTGGCATTAATTTAGCCAATTATAATTTTTGGTGCGTGTTCAACGCGTTATTTTTTTTTTTTCTTTTATATTCTTGTACAATTTTTTTCTTTAGTTTTCTAAAGCTAGCTAGCGTCAATTATTATGCTTGATCATATTTGAAAAGGCCAAAGCCATTTATACATGTATTTAACAAATTTCCTATTATTAATAAATAAATAATTTTTTTTTTATTAAAAACATACTCTTATGGACTAAGGACTCATTTGGTCAAGTGTTTTTTTAGCTTAACACAAATTTTAACTGTAAAAAATTAAATTTATTTCACGTTCAATACAAATATAAATATTAGAATTAATATTATTTATATTTTTTATACTTTTTAATATTAAAATAATTTTTTTATAGAATTTAAAAAATAAAATGTTTTTTCTTTTGTCCATAAAAGAATATGAACCAAACGATGCTTAAATAGGGCTGTTATTGATCCGATTTTTTGATCTCTCTTGTTTGGCTTGAAAAGTGGAAATTTTTAGAGAAAATTTAAGGGGTATTTAGTTCGACATCATTTATATGTTATATTATATTATCTAAAAAAAATAATTATTTTATTTAATAATATCTATAAATAATTTTTTATAATATTATAAAATTATTAATCAAAAAATAACATTTGGGGTCGGTTTGTTTGTAAGATTAAATTTAACAAAATTAAAATTAAACTTGAATAGAGATATTTTTTATTAAAGGTTGTGAATGATGTGAAATAAAGTTAGTTATTATGTTGGAAATTAATCTAAATGAGCCGATTAATGAGCCAAAAGTTCGATTTTGAGCCGGGGTAAGCTCAGTTTGATCCAGCTCGAAATCTGTTCGAATTAAAATATATTTTATATTATAATACATATATATAATATATATTAAATATAATATATATGTTATATAATATAAACCGAGCCGATCTCGAGCCAGATCTAGTCGAGCTTATCCGGTTCGAGATCAGCTCGAAAAAAAAAACTGAGATTCGATTTATTTTTTAGCCAGCTCGAAAATAAATTGAAATTGGCTCGAAGTCAATTGAAATATAATCGATATGATTTTGAGCCAGTATTGGCTTAAATCGAGTTGATTTTAATTCGATCTACGATCTATATTAACACCCTTGTAGACTTAAAAGCGAGAAAATTGTGTTTGATAAATAACTACGAAAGAAATTTAAATAAAATGTCAATCAATTAGATAAAATGATGTAGCAAAATAAGAAAATATGAAAAATGACAATCAATAGATTTACTGTATAGAACTGAAGTGCACAAGAGAACACCATGATGCACGATGAATAAAATTAAGAATAATTACCTACATATCATATCATTTAGTTTTATTTATATATTACTTATCCATTCTTAGTTGATTATGCTATACACACTCAAAATATTATAAAATCTTACATTCACACACTTGAGTTAAAATTAAGTAAAAATCTATTTAAAAAAAATATTCCGTTAGTAAATTATTAAAATTATATTTTTACTCTTAACGATACATTTTTTTCTTCCTCAATACCACACTAAAACGCTGATTTTTCCTAAAATCAATTCACATCGCGGATGTCTCCTTTCCTTGCCATCACCTAAACATCAAGGTTTTAAGATTTTCACTCAAAATATATTTAAATATTTTTAAAATAATATCATGAACGGTTTAAATTTTTTGTAACCTAACTATAGTTAGGTTATTGGAAAATTATGATTACTCGTTGTAATAGAAATAAGTTAAAATGTGTGTATATAAGATTTTATAATATTTTGAATATGCATAGCATAATTAAATAAGAATGAATAAATAATATAAAGATAAATAATATGACATATAGATAATTATCGCATAAAATTATTTGAATGCAAAGGAAGAAGTAAAAGAGCACAAATAATATTAAATTGTCATAATCTCCTTGGTGGGATGTTGGTAAGCCAAATGGTGAAGCTGGACAAAGAGTCAAATGCTCTTTTTCTAGATGATCTGAATTGTTGAAGAAGTAAAATCTCTTCTCTCTCTCCTAATCACTAATTTATAACCTATTACGTCCTATTTATTTCAGGATTAAAAGTTATTCTGCTTTAATTTTAAACAGACACATCACATCACACATCCTTCACATATTACCAAAAATAATAACTAATTTATATCACATCCTTCACATATCTTAATATAATAACTAACTTCATATCACATTTCTTACATATCGATCCTAATATAATAATTAATTTTATTTTATATCATTCACAATTTTTAATAAAAAAAATCTCTATTCAAGTTTAATTTTAATTTTATTAAATTAAACCGTACAAACAAATAGACCCTAAATATAGAGTTCTCACAATAACTACAATCATGTATCAGAGCATTCTTTGATGCACTTAGTGGTTGGTCATTGCAATTTTCTGACTAATTATTTTAGTGGCATAATCCTTGATCTTAAGAATTTAATGTTAGAACGCTTCATTGGGTATCGAAAAAGGTTAGGAGATCACAATTAACTGTTTGACGACATTTTTCATTATTAACTTTAACATTGCCCCTATCTGCCACTGAGGGCATATGTATAATTTAGATTCAAGAATCATTCTTGTGACAAATATATTCTTAGGAGTTCATATCAAAATTCTATTATATCTTCTCTAAGCATAAAAGGGGTAGTAGTATGAGCTCATTGTTTAGTTGATGCTTGTAATGAAGATATTTATTATCTCTAATTAATTATACTCATAAGAAAAAGAGAAGATAAAGTCCAGAATATCTAAAGCATGAAAGATATGATAAGTATTGCACATAAAGCACGAAAGAATCTCATAAATCCAATGATTTAAACTAAGTTTTCTTAAAATAATATTTAATTTATTTATTTAATTTAAACTAGGCGCATTAGAGTAGAACATACTTTAAATTCAATATGATTCTAAGTTTTCTTGAGATTTCAAAGGAAAAAAATCTCCCGAAAGAATGAGATCTAGATCTAGTTTGTGAGGGGAAGGGAAGAAAACGAATTGGTGTTTTTAAGGTATAAAATTCTATTTCTTCCTATTATACAATTTGAGAGTAATGAAGTGATTTTTTCTAGCCTTAATTTTAGGATATAATTATAGTAATTAATAGATAATTAAATTCATTAGATTTAAATTTTAAATAATTAAATTCATTATATTTAAATTTTAAATAATCAAATTTAATTAAATTAAATAACAATTTTAGCTATTTAAAATTTTAAATCATATTCAAACTTTTGAACATTCCATATATACAATTTTAAATAATTTCACATGGATAAAGTCAATTTGATCAAAATAAATTAAATAAAATAACAAAAATTTATATTAAAATTTACCAGAATGTTACAATGCTACTTAAGGAGAACACTGCCAAGTAGAATTTAAAGATCCATTGTAAAGAGTAGCAATAGATCTTCAACGAGAGGTTAAATTCGACAATAATGATATAGTTTTAAAGTTTTACAATTAATGTCCTTGATAGAGTAGAAGAACAAAGAGAAGTCTCTAGATCTGCCTAAGTAATTTTAGATAAAACTTATATAATTCTTCGATGCGTTACAAAAGTGCATAATAAGATTTGTGAAGGATATATATAAAGTTCATACCTTTTGGAGGAATTTCTTGTTTTTCAAAATAATTTTGTTTGGGATGAGAAAAATAATGGATATTTAAAGTTGCTCTGAAGATCTTATAGGGACTAATAGATGTTTAAAGTTATAAAAAAAATTTATTCCTTAATTCTAATCTGAGTTTGCAACTACTATCACTGAGAAAAAAGAAAACACGCAATCAGAGTATAGAGCTCCACACTAATAAATCTCACAACTCAGAAGTAGTCACAACAGATGCGAAGGGGATGGCAAGGGTGAGGACAGTGAGAATATGAGGCAATAGTGATAAAATAATATTTGCTTATGTGAATATTATAATATTATTAAAATTACTATTATACATACATTTTTATGTATCTATATATCAGGTAATCTCAGCTCCACACTTTCAAGCTTCGTTTGTTTCAAGGCTTTTTTTAATTCAACACAAATTTTAACTGTAAAAATCAATTTTATTACACATCTAACATGAATATAAATCTTAGAATTAACTTTATTTCATATATTATGTATTTTATAATATTAAAATAAAAATTTTTATATTAAATTAAAAAAATAAATTAATTTTTTTCCCTTATTAAAAAAAATCTCACCAGACGAGGCCTCAATTTCAATACACTTTCTTTTAGAGTCTGTGGGCCCCCAACTTAAGCCTAAGCTATGTATTAGTAAACAAATGAACAAAAGGAAAAATTGCGGGGATAGCTCAGTTGGGAGAGCGTCAGACTGAAGATCTGAAGGTCGCGTGTTCGATCCACGCTCACCGCATTCGTCAAATAATTTTTCTTTTCTTCATATTTTTTTGATAGCTCGTTCTCTTCACTTATGAAAAAAAAAAAACGGAAAAATATGTTTTTCACTTTTCTGGTTTAATTTTAATTCCATCCTTTCTTAGGCTCTGTTTTGTAATAAAAAGAAAAATTAATTAGAATTTTTAGTTATTTTTAAAAAATACGTATTATCTGAAATAAATAAATTGATTATATTAAAAATTGTGTAGAATGTGAAATAAAGTTGATTGATTTATTGAGAATTGTATTGGATGTGAAATAAAGTGATTGTTTAATGTTAGAATTTGTGTGAGATGAGATATAAAATAATTTTTTTAGGTGGCGTTTGGTTCAATGTTATCTTGATGTTATGTTATGTTATCTAGAGAAAGGAATTGTTTGGTTTAATGACATCTACAAATAATCTTCTATTAGATTATAAAATTATTAGTCAAAAGATGACATATAGATGTCATGACATTCAAATTAAATAACATAACACCAAGATAACAACGAACCAAACGCCCCCTTAGTTTTTTTAAAATAAATTTAAGATTTTAGTCATGGCTAATTTTAGCCATGATTTTTAGCCCATTGCCAAACAGAGCCTTAACGTAGAATCATATTTCATCAGCAAAAGTAAAAATATATTATCTGAATTTTTCATATTAATTTTTTTTTTTTTTGCATAAGTCTTTCTAATAAATTTCATAAATTTGATATTTAAATTATTATTTTAAAAAATAAATTATATATTTAAATATTAAAATAGTAAAAATTATAATTATATATTAAAATATAAAAAAAATATAAGTTGAGAATATAATATCAGTTTGAAATACTTAAATATATTTGTAATTTTAAATATATATTTTTTATTTTTTTTAAATAATAATTTAACAACTAAATTTAAGCATAGAATCTGGGTTATATCACATAGGCTTGAATAACATTAACCTTTTAATTTAATTAAATTTTTTTTTTTTTATCTTTTTCATAAAAAAATATTCTATAATTGATTCACTATTTCAAAATTTAAAAGAAATTTGTTGTTTTCATAAGTTTCTTAAAAAAAGAATGAAACGGACTGTGTAAGTAGTTCTAATTTTTGAAATTTCATTTTTGACTGAATGTTATGTGTTGAGTTCGTCAAATTGACGAGATTTGCTTAATAATATTATATAGTTGCTTATTTATTGATATTTCATATACCTATGTAAAACATTATAATAATAAGGTTAATTATAATGTTTTTTTATATCAGTTAATTATAATTTTTTTATATCGGTTCATTTTACATTTTTTTATAACAGTTAATTATAATATTGCCAAACCGGCTCTAAGGCTCTGTTTGGCACGAGAACTAAAATAATACTAATTTAAAAAATAATAATAAGAATAATAAATAAATTTTTTAAATCACTCTATACTAATATAAAAAAAAATTATTTTACTTCACGTACTCAATAATTTTTAATAAAAATATCAACTTTATTTCATATTTTAGACCAAAATATTCGAATCAAGGATTTTAGTCTAGAATGTGAAACAAAGTTGATATTGCTATTAAAAATTATTGAGCATGTAAAGTAAAATAAATTTTTTATATTAAAATTTTATAGAATGATTAAAAAAAATTATTTATTATTCTTATTGTTGTTTTTCAAACTAGTACCATTTTAGTCCTGAATTTAGTCCTTGCGTCAAACAGGGCCTAAATAATGTGCATAACAATCATTATTTGCACAATCAATTTTACTAATACACAAACATTTAAATACCAAACTTATGAACATAGCTTAATTTGATTGGAGGAAAAAAATTCGAAAAATTTAATATTTTTTATTTAAAATATGTGTGATGTTAAATAAAATGAATTAATTATATTAAAAATTAGGATAAATTACACCCAGATTTTTGAGTTTAAAATTTAATAATACATATATCCAGATTTTTAAAAATTATCATCGAGGTCCCTGAGTTTTTATAAATTATCAAATGGATTTTTTTTTTTTTTTTTACCATTACACCCCACCTCCTTTCTTAAAGATTGAGAGAGAGGGGGAGGGATAGAATGGTAATTTTTAAAAAATTAATAATAAGAAATAAAAAAAGACCTATTTGATAATTTATTAAAACTCAGTGACCCCAATGTTATAATGTGGATCTGTGCGTTATTAAACTTTAAACTCAAAAACCTGAGTATAATTTACCCTAAAATTTATATTGAATGTTAAATAAGTTGATTGATTTATTAAAAATTATATTTAATATGAAATAAAATAATTATTTAGTATTAAAATTTATATGAGAGAGTTTAGCCACCAAAAGAATGTTGACTCAAGAAAAGTTTTTTCTTATTAGTGCTAAAATATCAAATAACAATACATACCATACATGATAAGTATCAATTAAAAATCAATATGTTAAGATAATTTATCATAAAATATGACTTTTAGTTGAAATGAAACCAAAAAGTTATGAATTAATCTTGATCAAAATTAAAATAAAAAAGACAAGACTAACAAAATCATATGCAAAATTGTTTTTTTTTTAAATTTTAAATAAATTAGATTAAAAGTAATTAAAAAATTATCCACTCAAATTATGCGCAATCCAGTAGATTTCCCATTTTCCGTTATTCTCTCTCCCACAGCATTTATCTAGTTGTAATCATCAATAAAAAAAAGTTCTAATCAAGTTATTCAAAATTGAATCAAAAGTTGAACTAATCAAGTAATCAATTCAAAACTGTGAAATTGATATTTCCCATCTGCAAGTTAAATCAAAACTGAAGCTAAATTTTAAAACCTTTACATAAATATTACAAATAATTTTTAAAAAATCACAATTAATATAGATATACTTTAATTGAGTTGAAAACTCTAAATAAACAATTAGTGTTTCACCATTAGCTAATACGCTATCAATTAAATTATAAAATTATAAATCAAACAATAACTATCAGTTCACACAAATAATTAAACCAATTGAGTTAAAAAAATATAAAAAAATTAATAAACACTTATCAACTTTATCATATATATTCATAAATTTTAATCAATTTGATTGGTCCGATCTAATTTTTAGCTAGTCCAACCCGATTCATCTGTTATTTTAATTTTAAAAACAAATCGGACCAGCACGGTGGTCGGTTCATGACGGAACTAATTCCACCGACGGGTCCTACAATTTCAATACTTACAAAGTAGCAAGAAAAAATGATCCAATTTCAAGCGATTAGAATTGAAACATTATCGAACAAACATAATTAGCAACACAAAAAAAATAATTACCAACCCGAATTTAAGAAATAAGATAACTAGATGGTAACAAAGCAAGTCCATAAAAAGAACACTACTGCTTCCACATAAAACAATTCCCATAGCTCACAAAAATTTCTTGCATCTAAAATCCAATGAGTCATCCAATTTCTTGTGCTAAAATCTATGGGAAGAAGTTCATGGAAAGATTTCAGTTCAAAGATTCATTCAATGGAGACCAATTTTCTACCTTAAGTTGAGCAGCAGCTGACCTTTTTGAGGGCAGAGACATCATCTTTAACATCTATTTTCTCCCCTCTACTGAGAACACCAGTTGCAACATCATCACCTGTGTCAATAATCTTCTTGATCGCGATCCGGTATATCTGAGTTAGTACCTCGGCAAAAGCTTTCTCGACATTGGTGGCTTCGAGAGCAGAGGTCTCCGTGAAATAGAGAGATTCCTTCTCAGCAAAAGCTTTCCCGTCATCTGTGGAAACAGCAACAAGATGGCGAAGATCGGACTTGTTTCCTATAAGCATGACAACAATGTTAGGATCTGTATGGTCCCTCAGCTCGCGAAGCCATCGCTCAGCATTCGCGAAGGTAGCATGTCGGGTGACATCGTAGACGAGCAATGCGCCGGCGGCTCCTCGATAGTATGCACTTGTAATGGCACGATACCTGCCATGTTAACGCGTATTTGACTATACTTCAATAGTCGTAAGCAAGATAATGTTGCATCTAGAATGCTATAATAACTTGGTTCAAATTAGAAGAACATCAGTGAAAAGCATGCCATAGAATGCTAGTATTTGTAGATGAACAAATCCGCTGATTGATGACAATAACATGAAGAGCATCCCAGAAGAGATGTAATTTGAAGGCGAACAGAAAATGCAATTAATGCAATCCATTTGAGTGAACGTATCATCTATATCCATGACAAGCATATGAAGGTCAATTCTTTCCCTGATGAAATTTTTATTCAAATAAACATATAAAGGATCAGCATATATGAAATGAACTGATAAATCATAGAAGGTAAAGCTTTTATGCAGGGATTGAAAAAAAGAATCCTTGTTTTGTACTTGCTGCTAAAAGTTCAGTTTTAACAAAGTTTTTGATAATCCTACATTTTAATTTCAACCTCACTCATATTTGTTTTATGTTCCTACAAGTTAATTTTCAGTTAACGATTGCATTTTTTTGGCAAACTTCGTGATAAGCCAATGGATAGAATGCTTTTCTGCATGTTTCTTTTATACAAAGTTGAATAGATTGTTACGATCATGTAGTATTATGTTCACCACTTCAAAGTTACCTTTGTATATGCTGCTCAGCCATATGCTGGGTTTGAGCCTTATGCAGCTAATTTATAGTTCCGAGAATCATGTAGTCCTCCAAAGAGTTGGAGCTTTGTTATTTCATATTGCAAGCAGAGATTGACATTGTTATCTGATGTAAACATAAACAAAAACCTAACTAAAATGCAAGAGTGTACACGAAATGCTAACTGGGTGAGGAGCCACATAATTAAATCGGGAAGAAATTATCAAGCATTGTGCAAAAAAGTTAGCAAAGAGAACATAGGAGGTAGATAAACTAACAATTATGCTAGGGTGTAAATAAAAGTTTAGGCTAGTTAAGGAGACTACTATCCAAGCAAAATTAATGAAAAATTTAAGGCCTAGATCAAGTCCCAAATAAAGCTAAACATGCTCAATACCATGAGGTGACATCCATACACAAGTTCAAAGCAGAGAGTGAGGGAAATGTCCAAGGTGGCTAGCTAGTCACATGAATCAGCCAAATAACTCATGCTCTTAGAGAGCAATAATGAGGGAGGGGAAGGGGAACAGGAGGGAGATACCATGGGACTCAAAACCATGATCCATAAGTAGGATCAATGTCAGTCAATCACGACCAAGTCGTCGCAGCGTCAGTGGCAGTGTTTCCCAACTCTTGCAACGGCGGCAGCTCCCTCAGCAAAAAGGAGTGACAATGGCGCTACCCTTGGATAGCGGAAGTGGGTAGAGGGGAGATAGCGGTGATAGTCTCTGACAACCTCGGATGGAGGCAACAACAACTAGCGGCTTATAGCAATGGCGGCTCTCTTCCAGGCAGCGGCGGGCGCACTCCAACAAAGGAGCATCAGTAGCATGGGTCGAGGGTGGTGGTGTCGAGCAGTGCCACCGAGGCAACAACAACTTCTAGTGACAGCGGCGGCAGCCATAGCCTACGAAAAGCCTGATTAGGGAAGCTCAAAAACCTAACTCTCCCCCTAATCCTCCCCAATTAAGCCATGCATAGTCAAATCCCCCTTAATCCATAGCCATTAGATTTCATCTAATAGTTATGGTTAAACAAGGGCTTTGGGGATTATTTGGGGTTATTGGGTTATTCCATCCAATGAGTGCAATAATTCACCCAAATCAAGCCTAATGTCCAAGCAAGATAAAAAAGAAAAAAGAAAAAAGCCCACCCACATATGGTAACCCAACCCATCATACCTAATACCTAATATAACTCTCCTACAAATAAAATAAAAATAATAAAATAAAATTAAAATAATACATCATAATAAAGATAAAATCTGCAAAGTAAAGCTGCATCCCACTTATAATCATGCTTGGCGCCGTTGACAGAGTCGGTATTGGGGGTGCTTTGCATCACATCCACAACACATTGTTCGTAGTGAAAGTCTCATGAATCTTCTTTGAGTTTCCACATATTAAGTTCCTTAGAAGGGGATGCAAGTAAGTGTGTTAATATGTGTAGGAGATTTTAGTGAGTAATCCTTGAGTTTCAATTAGCCAATTCACACAACCAAAAACTCTCTATTTTCATTTAGAACAATGATGTCTTTAAATACAAATCCTTAACTAAAAATCAGCCACTAAAATAGGAAAACAAACTCCTTAACTAAAAATCAGCCACTAAAACAGGAAAACAATAAACTGATTTCCTACAAATTAGCAATTTTGAATGAGAATAACAAAAAAAGGAAAACTTAAAAAAAATTAGCAATAATTGATGCATAATCTTCAACACTCCTCCTTGCATCAATAGCCGCAAACTCCTAGTCTGTTCCTCAAAAATTCAAATCTGTCTTTTGGAAGTGCTTTTGTAAAAATATCTGCAAGTTGTTCTTCAGTCTTGCAATATTTAAGACACACAGCACCTTCCTTTTGAATATTTCTTAGAAAGAACAGCTTGATGTTGAAGTGTTTTGTCTTTCCATGAAAGACTGAATTGTTTGAGATAGCAATAGCTGCTTGGTTGTCCACAAATACTTCAGTGTCTTTCTCTGGCTTCAAGTACAAATCAGTTAATATTTTTGTCAGCCATAAAGCTTGATTAACAGTAGCTATAGCAGCAATGAACTCAGCTTCAGCAATAGATTGTGCAACAATTTCCTGCTTCTTTGAACACCAGGAAAATATTCCTGAGCCCAAATTGAAACAATAACCAAAGGTACTCTTCATATCATCCAGAGAACTAGCCCAATCACTATCAGAATATCCTTGTAATCTGAAATTCTGATCTGTAATGAACTTGACGCCATAATTTGAAGTTCCTTTAACATACCTAACGACCCTTTTGGCAGCTTTGAAATGATTTTCACTTGGACAACTCATGAACCTTGATACTTACTCACAACATGTAAGATATCTGGTCTTGTTGTTGTAAGATACATTAAGCATCCAATCAAAGTTCTATATAGAGTTTCATTTGCTCTCTCAGCTCCATCTTCCTTGCATAATTTCTCCTTTTGGCACATTGGACTACTCATACTCTTACAATCTTCCATCTTGAATTTCTTCATGATCTCTTTTGCATATTTCTTCTGTCTTATGAAAATCTCACTTTCCTTCTGCAAAATCTCCATTTCAAGGAAATAAGCCAATTCTCCCAGATCAGTCATCTCAAAAACTTGCATCATATCTTCCTTGAACTTATGAATTATTTCAACACTATCACCAGTAACTAGAAGATCATCAACATACACAGAAACTACAATGAAATTTTCTTGGTCACATTTAACATACAGAGTTGACTCACTAAAGCTTTTAACAAATCCCGACTTCAGCAAATGCTCATCAATTCTACTGTACCAGGCTCTTGGAGCCTGCTTCAACCCATACAAAGCCTTTTTCAATAAATACACCTTATTTTCTTCTCCTTTAACAGCAAAGCCTTCTGGTTGTTCAACATAAATTTCTTCATCCAGAAATCCATTTAGGAATGCAGATTTCACATCAAGTTGGTAGATTTTCCATCCCTTCTGTGCTGCAATGGCTAACAACAACCTGATTGTGTCCAACCTTGGAATAGGAGCAAATGTGTCAAAGAAATCAACACCAAAAACTTGAGCATACCCTTTGACCACAAGCCTTGCTTTATGCTTGTTGATCGATCCATCTGCATTCAGCTTTGTTCTGTACACCCATTTTACACCAATCATCTTTCTGTTTTCTGGCCTTTCCGTCAGCTCCCAATTTTGTTTTTTGTTGATCATAGTGAGCTCCTCCTGCATTGCAGCTCTCCATTTGAGATCTTTTTCAGCTTCCCAATATCCTGCAGGTTCAAGAACAGCAACATTGCATCTCTCATATATATCAGAGAGTGATCTAGTGCTTCTGACAGAAAGATCATCAACTGGCTCCTCCTGATTTTGAACAACAATTTGATTTTCATTCTTTTCATCCCAGCTCCATTGTTCATTCTCCATGAAGTGCACATCTCTACTTATTAGAATTTTTCTTGTGTCAGGTTGAAAAATTCTATAAGCTTTTGACTGTGTACTATATCCCACAAAGATGCCAGGTTCAACCTTTTTTTCAAGCTTGTCCCTCTTACTCTGTGCCACATGAGTAAAGCACAAACATCCAAAAATCTTAAAATTTTGTAAAGAAGGTTTATAACCATACCAAGCTTCATAAGGTGTCTTCGGCAACCTATTCAATAAAAAGACAGCAGTGTGAGCTGCTTCGGCCCAATACTCCTTTGGCAAATTCTTTTCATAGAGCATACACCTTACCATTTCCATAATGGTTCTATTTTTTCTTTCACTAACTCCATTTGTTGTAGGGTATATGGAGTAGTTAGTTGATGCTCAATCCCAGCTTCTTCACAGAATGAGTTGAATTGAGCTGAGGTGTACTCCTTCCCATTATCAGATCTCAAGACCTGAATTTTGTGGCCAACATGATTTTCAATCCAAGCTTTGAACTTCCAAAAAATTCCAGCAACCTCTGATTTGAATTTTAGAAAATAAATCCAACATATTCTAGTCAGATCATCAATAAAAATAATATAATATCTACTTCCCTTCAAGGATGGCTCAGGCATCTGTCCACAAAGGTCAGTGTGGATCAGCTGCAGCTTTTCTGATGCTCTCGAGCTTGATTGTGAGAAGGGTTGACTTGCTTGTTTGCCATATTGGCACACTTTACACCCAGACCAATGATCATTCAGTAATGGCAAGCCTTGTACAAGCTCTTGTCTCTTCATTTGTAATAGTGCCGCATGATTAAAGTGACCCATCCTCTTGAGCCAAAGTTCAGAATTACTATCTGAAGCAAAAAAAACAGCCCGCTCCTTCTCCATAGGATCTAAAGAGAAGTTTTTACCTCTCATTTTAATTCTGAACGCTTCACTACCATTTGCATCTTTGATCAAACATTATTTGTCTTCAAAAAAAAACTTTAAAACCTTTTTCAAGAAGCTGTGCCACACTTAACAAATTTTTATCAATTTCGGGCACATATAAAACATCAGTGATTAGTTCTGTACCTGTACAGCTTTCAATGGCTACTGTCCCCTTTCCCTTGATGGTCAGATATTAGCCATTTGCAATTCTGACCTTTGATACCTCTGATTGGTCCAACTCCTTGAACAACTCCTTATCATGTGTCATGTGGTTGGTGCAGTTTTTACCTCTCATTTTAATTCTGAACACTTCACTACCATTTGCATCTTTGATCAAACATTGTTTGTCTTCAAAAAAAACTTTAAAACATTTTTCAAAAAGCTATACCACACTTAACAAATTTTTATCAATTTTGGGCACATATAAAACATCAGTGATTAGTTTTGTACATGTACAGCTTTCAATGGCTACTGTCCCCTTTCCCTTGATGGTCAAATATTGGCCATTTGCAATTCTGACCTTTGATACCTCTGATCGGTCCAACTCCTTGAACAACTCCTTATCATGTGTCATGTGGTTGGTGCAGCCACTGTCAACAAGCCAAGTCTCACTTGAGCTACTGCTTGCAAGGCAAGATGCCACAAACAGTTCCTCCTCTTCTTGTTGAATGGCCATTTGGACTGCATTCTGTTGGATCGCATTTTGTTGTTGATTCTTGCTATTGCAAATCTTTGCAATATGTCCAAGCTGTTTGCATTTGTTGCATCTGATATCAGGTCTCAACACTTGTAGTAAACATGATTCTTCATTCCACAGTGCTGACAAGGAGGATAACTTTGCTTGTTATCTCCTTGATTTTTACTTCCTGTTTCTTTATTCTCATTATACCGTTTCCACTGCTTTTTCTTCCCTGTGCTTTTTTGAGAAAAAACATGTTTAGCTTGCAAGGCTCCTTCAACCAGACCTTCTCTCATGAGCTTCCTTTGCTCTTGTGCCTGTAATGCATTCAATAATTCTGCCAAGGTAATACTTGACAAATCTCTAGAATTTTCAAGAGAAGAAATTGTTATTTCAAACCTTTCTGGAACTATAACAAGAATTTTTTGAACAATTCTTGAATCAGAAAAATCAGTTCCAAGCAATCTCACCCGATTTGCAATACTTAGAAGTCTGTCAGAATATTCCTTGACTGTTTCTGACTCCTTCATCCTCTGCATCTCAAATTCTCTGATTAGATTCAGCACTTGCATGCCTCTGAATCTCTCATTGCCTTCATATTCCTGCTTGAGAAAATCCCAGATGGCTTTTGCTGATCCGAGAGTCATAATTCTGGTGAAAATTGTTGATGAAACTCCTGTGAATAGACATGCCTTTGCCTTAGACTTTCTCTGCCTTCTTTCCTTTTGATTCTTGATCTGAGCCATGGTTGGATTGTTCGGTAATTGAGGAATTTCATAATCCTCTTCAATAGCTTCCCAGAGATCACAAGCCTCAAGGTAGGCTTGCATCCGAACAGCCCATACCTGATAATTCTCCCCAACAAATACCGGAAGAGAAGCCGCTGTGAAAGCTGCATCAAAATCCATGATGTTTGATTCTTTTAACTCTCACAAGTCCCTTAAGAAGAAAGCTCTGATACCAATTGTAGGAGATTTTAGTGAGTAATCCTTGAGTTTCAATTAGCCAATTCACACAACCAAAAACTCTCTATTTTCATTTAGAACAATGATGTCTTTAAATACTAACTAAAAATCAGCCACTAAAATTGGAAAACAAACTCTTTAACTAAAAATCAGCCACTAAAATAGGAAAATAATAAACTGATTTCCTACAAATTAGCAATTTTAAATGAGAATAACAAAAAAAGAAAAACTTAAAAAAAATTAGCAATAATTGATGCATAATCTTCAACAATATGGATCAAAGATCAAAAATCGATCAAAAGTTAAATCGATTTTAGATCAAATCAAAATCGAGTCGATCTAAACGAGCTAAAAGTTCGACTCGGTAATGATTTCGAGCCGAGGTAGGCTCGGTTAGATCCGACTCGAGATCGGCTTGAATTAAAATACATATTAAATTTATAATACGTATATATATAATATAAGTATATAATATATATTAAATATAATATATATATTTATGTTATATAGGCCTTGTTTGGCATGAACCCATTTTTAGGCAAAAAAATATCTTAATAATATTTTAATTTTATTATAAATTTTAATAACTTTATTTCACATTCAACACAAATTCCAACCTTAAAATCAACTTTATTTCACATCCTACACACCTCCCAATATTAAAATAAATTTCTTTCCCATCACTCTATAAAATAAAATATTTTCTCTTTCCTTACCCAAATTCATCCTCCAACCAAACAAACCCATAATATATATTATAAACCGAGCTGATCTCAAGTCGAATCGAGCCGAGCCTACCCGGCTCGAGATTGACTCAAAAAAATTGAGATTTTATCTTTTTGAGCCGGATATATATTATAAACCGAGCTGATCTCAAGTCGGATCGAGCCGAGCCTACCCGGCTCGAGATTGACTCAAACAAATTGAGATTTTATCTTTTCGAGCCGGCTTGAAAATGACAAGAAATCGGCTCGAAGTCGAATCCAATCAACTTCGAGCCGATTTCGAGTCGATCGAAATGTGACCGATCCGATTTCAAGCAGGTATTAGCTTGGCTCAAAATTGGATCAATAACAGCCTTAGATGTAAGACTAAAGTGAGAAGTGATGACAGCTAGTGCTTAGGGATTTAAATAACCATTAAAGTGCTAGTCTTTATCTCTACTAAGAAGGTGAATCTTTTAGGGAACTACAATGAATTTATGGGAAATGTGAAAGGAACGGTATAAAATGCAAGAAAAAGTGGAGTTAAGAACTAACCTTCTTATCTTAGAGTTTTCAACTCTATATGCTTGTTTACATGCGGATTCGACATTGTATCCCAACCATACATGTGGCAATCAAAGTCAACATTATTAGGCCCTTTGGACCCATTAGCAGGTTTAGCTAAACATCAAAACTGATGTTTGACAGGCAAATATCATTATTGAGATTTCCATTAACTCACTGGGGGGTTTCTTAATCTCATTCTTGATGTTTGGTAGTATTAGTATGTGGTTTGGTTTTAAGAACTTGGCCAAAATTAACGCAAAGTAAAAGTAAAATTACCTAGAAGATCAAATAAAACCTATTGACAAAATTACCTAGCAATCCACTGCAGCTCATTAAGCCAAAAATACACAAGCAAGGAAGCTTGACAACCTAAAACAAGAATAAATCACCCCTAAAAACTTGGGTCACTAGACAACAACCAAATGCTCCCGATATACAGCAGAGAGAATTAGAAGAATATTATGGCCAATTTATAATATTTATACATCTGATCATTTGTAGTATGAATTACACTTACACCAATGAATTACACCACGAATAAATGCTGAGCTACATAACCTAGATCTTGCCTTTGGTCTTGCAGATTCTTCCATAACCTAGATCTCTAAAAGATCCGAAATCTAACTGATAATTTCATACACGACCACATTGAAACTTCTATTTCATCTTTGATGACAAACAAATTTATCCAAGCATACTTCTTGTGTTGTGCGGAAGCAGGACACAAAATCCCATAAATTAACAAACCATTTGAAACCCCAGATTTAACATTTCTTTGAATTAGGACTTGTACAACATAAGAACCTTATGGCTTCTACATGCTAAGCAACCAATTGAGTTTAAATAGTGGTTTCATTTCTTCACATGGAACCTAACGATCGCCAAATGGCTAGGAAAAAATTGGTTTCTTTGCCATTCTTTTCATCAACACGAAACTCCAAAAAAAACAAAACTTCCTGGATGGCTAACTGGTCTTCATGGCCTGATTTCACATCTTGACTTTACCACCGGCAATGTAACATTAAGAGTGCTTTCGCTGTGGCTCTCACATAATAGCCTTGCTCCTCAGCAATTGAAACAACATTAGTAGACAAGGAGCTCTTAATAGAATTTTATAGTGAGAGAAAGTAAATGCTTTTTTGGAAAAATTGCCAAAAAATTCTCTCACGTCGGTTTTTCCATCACGCCACTTCCAATGAAAGCTTTTGGCTAGTACTGACGTGACCATTACCCTATAATTATCTCTGATTCTCTAATCTCCTAAAAACACCTGTCCAAATCAACTGAAGAAATCTCTTCTCAATGATTAGACAAATAAGTAGATCTTATCCAATTCAGAACCTGCTCTCGGGGTTATACTTCTTCAAAATGCCTTTATGTCAGTTTTTCCATCACACCACTTCCACTGAAAGATTTTGGCTAGCATTGACATGACCATTACCCTATAACCATCTCTGATTCTCTAATCTCCTAGAAGCACCTGTCCAAATCAATTAAGAAAATGCCTTCTCAATGATTAAGCAAATAAGTAAATCTTATCCAATTTAGAACCTGCTCTTAAGATTGCACTTATTCCTACGACGATATGTTTGCATAGGGCTATGGCCAAAATGGGGTTTCACTCAAATGGACCCTTATCCCCATCAAGGTTTCACGAACCTCAGTTTTCACTCTAAAATTACTTCAAGTTTTTTGTTCAACTTCTTGTCAAATTCTTTCATCTCTCATATGGAGGGACCCCTAACAATCTCCCTTTCCTGACTTATAAGGGGTCCAAGCCCCATTGCTTCCCCACTAAATTTTAGCATCTACCCGATTGTCGTCCTAGTGAGAATGTCAAACCATTTTTCTTCTGTGTACCTTCTCCGGTTACAAAGTCCTATTCCCCGATTTGATATTAATCCATTGATAACACACCTCCATGCGCTTCAACTTGGAAAGGAAACTGGTTGATCTATGACACTTTGAACCCTTGTACTATAAATTGATATTAACAAAAGGTTCTGGGCACTTCAAAACATACAAGGCTAATTGATGTATGTGTTCTTAATTTTGTCTAGTCTTTATTTTCTGCACAACTGAAGTTTTATTTTTTATGCATAATCACATATTTTCTTTTCCTTAAGTTGTTACTTGAATAACAAAGCATAAAATCATAATCGATTTTTAGTTTTCAAGAATTGCTTCTTATTCTTTATAGATCTTAATTGTCTTCAACTATAACCTTGGTTTTCCTCGACCTTTCACATAAACATATTTCACGAATCTTCTTTGGCCTTTACGAGTTTTTATTTAGCAACCATGCATGCGTAAAGTTTCTCGTTATAATATTTCTAAATTCATGTTGTATCTTTTTTTTTTTTGATAGTCTAGCAAATTCTTTTATTCACTTTCTCTTCTCCCTAGTGGAGATTTGTGGGTTAGGATTTAACCAGATACAAAACTAAGTTGGTTAGGATTGTGCCCAGCAAATGATGCGAGATGAAAAATGAAAATGTAATATTAAATTTATAATCAGCAAAGTTAATTAGCAAATTATTTTAATTAAATGTGGAATATTTTCTGAATAAATTATATGATAAATAAGATTTATAAATTTTATAAATTAAAATATTTTAAAATTAAAATTAAAATAGATAGTATCATAAAGAAAAATTTATCAAATTAGATTAAGGAGTCAATTTAATTTCAATAAGTCAGATCCGAGATTCAGAAATTTGGACAAATGCTCACAATTAAAATTCAATGAAAATTTTCTTCAAGTAAATATATGATTGTACAATTAGAGTTGAATAAATAATTTAAATTAAGCAAATAAATTTATATTGAAATCAAATGATCAAATTAATTCAATTCAAAGAAGAAATTATATCTAAATCCAAGAACCAAAGCACTAATTTATAATTTGTTCAATTATTATGGTTACAGCATGGGTCAGATGACCTCTCAAAGGTTGGCTTGCCAGGTTGGGACACGAGCGCATGTGGGCTCGCGGGCTCACGCAAGGCAGGTGGTGCGTGCAAGCACAAGCAGGTTGGGTTGCGCAGGATCCCTGCACGCAGGTGAGGCGTTGTTTGCATCAGATCGAAGCGCCGCGCAACGCCACACAAGCGCAGGCGGAGCGGGTTGCATCAATTTCCACGAGGAAGGACTTGCGGGGGAGTCGATTTTTGCGCAAGATCGCATCAGCACAGATGATGCAGTGATGGAGTCGATGTTGCTTGGACTCGACAGCAACACAAATGAAGTAGCGAACAATTGGCTTAAGCTCAGCAGCAACATGAACGAGGAGCGGGTAGCTTACTGCTCAGCAGAGAGGGAAGAGTTTTTCTTATAATATAATAATTAGGCTAATTTGAGAATTCTCAACCAAAGCTAACGTTACTTTTTCCTTCATCAAAATATTGACCACTTAATTCGGATCTATGCACTCAAAAAACTCTAAACTCATTTTGTGACACCTTGAATCAGCAACATAGCCAATACAACGGGATTTATGGATCAAAAGGCTTTATTGCCAATTGGTATCATGAAAGACGATTAAAACTTTTATCTATTAATAATTGTATATAAATTTCAAATTAAATATAGAATAATTATGCATAGTAGCACATATTTCTAACTTAGCATACCAAATTAATTCGAAGGCATATACACATAACTTCAAAATATTTTAATTAAAGGCAATCTTACATACACATATACTAAGTCCATCATAAAAGCTACCTCTTAATTACACCATACATACAAAAGTAGTCATTTTTTACAAAAAAGAACTGCAACACATATTGTACAATTATATACACATATTGTACAATTATATACACATATTGTACAATTATATACACATATTGTACAACGATACTTGCCATAATAGGCATTAGTCATCCAATCTCAGGTTAAATAGACACTAACACTAGCAGGCAAATAAAAGCTTAACTTATAAGCAGATAATTATCATATCAAATTATCTAATAGTATATATATAGAGAATAAAAATATAAGAGATAAAATCTTTATTGGTATTAACAATAGTAACAATAATAGCATTATGATAGGGTATAACAACTCAAGAAATCATAACTTTAATTACTATTATTACGCATCTACTCATGAACGAAAACTATATTTTAAATTTATATCACAAGTCTATTAATTTGTCTTTTAAATCATTTTTTGCTAACCCTCTAGTGAATTTTATCATCAAATCAAATTTACAACTATACACAAAATAAGATGCACAACACTTCATTTTCCAAAATATCACATAAAACCAACTAAATATCACATGTATAACTTATTTAAAATCATGTTTATAATAATTTACAAGGTATTTGGAATTTATTACAGTGTGTAAAGCATTTTTTTATCACAGCATACTTCAAACAATTCTCAGGACAGCAAGCTACTCTAATTTCAATCAAATGAAATATATAAGAAACCATGTAATTCGGCCTAGCATTAATTATAGAACTTGTAGAAAAATGAGTTTAACTATCGTCCTACCAATTTTCGTAATAAATGAAATCTGTTTGCTAAGTCAAACAGTCCTAAATCTTAAATCTGTTAGATTTTACAAAATCCTAGGTAGATTTAGAAAAAACCACCCAAACTCAATCTTTTATTCATAATCAACAGAAAATATGAACTTAAAAATTGTAGTATGCTCATTGAAGAATATACCTACCAAGTTTCATGTAATTTAGTCTTCATCTAAAATGGAAACATGATCAAACTCAAATTTTAGTCCAAAAATTCAATATATAAAAATAAACTTTCAAAGCCTAACAAGCTGGTTAACTTAAAATGCTTAAGGGAAATACTCTCCTACCATGTTTGCACTATGACTAGCATTCAAGTAAGACAATTTGTCATTTCATGATATTATTTTTTATATAGCTAAAATTAAACAGTTATTGACTAAATTTTCAATTTAATATAGTAACTAATACAAGTGCCTACCTTTTGTTGGCCATAAGCATGGACTTCTCTTTCTCCCCTTCAATTCCTCCTAATGTTAGCCCTAAAGATCAATGGGGTGCTAAAATAGAGATGCAGATGAACGGAAGAAGAAGCTAGCTTGATCCCCAATCTCATTCTGGCATCCTCCTTCAAGCTCCACTCAACTTGATCAATCAAGTGCAGAGAATTGGAATGACAAATCCTGATTTCCCTAGCATTCCTTCTCCTATTTCTTGCTATTTGTCCTAAGTTTGACACATGGCAACAATTTCAACAAGAGGGCTAACATGCATGAGATCTCTTTCATGCAAGCATCCATGTGTTCCTCATGCATGAAATCCACAAAGTTGAATTTGACCGGCCCCAAACTCAGTTGAGCTTAAAAAATAAATCTAATTATATTTAGAATGCTAAACTAAATCTAAATTAAATCAGCCCTTGGCATTAACCAATTAAGAAATAAATTGCAATCTAATTCACATACCAATTCACCATTTTCATCTAGCTTGCCTGTTGCAATCAAGTTAAAGAGAATGTCAGAGACATACCCCACATCACAAAGTTTTCACTTACACCTCAGACTGATCTCAAGCTCAATGTCCTCTATCCAACAATGTTTGACATACCATCATCGACTATCTTCACAACACCATGCTCCTTAGGCTTATAGGGTGAAAAGAGCTCATTTTCGATGCTACATAGTAAGATGGACCTGCATTAATTACCCATTTTAGCTCCTCACAGGCAAGACAAATTCCAATCTTTCCCACACCTAAAGTTACCGAGAAATGTTTTCTGGCTACGACTACAATTGAGGAGTTTGAAGAAAAAATGTGCCATTTTCATTTCCCTTTGTTTGATCATCTCCCCTTTTTATGTGATCAGACTTGTTACAATTATAGTACTTTTTTGCGGACAAAGTTCCTTTGGACCTACTCTCATGGTTTTTGAACTTGAACTTGTCCTAAAATCTGCCCTGTCTTGCTTCACTACTTTGCATCTTCTCCTTCAACAAGTTTGAGGATATGAGATTCACAATCAGAACTGTTTCGATGGAATTGCTCAATGAATCACCAAAGTTTCTCAACTCCCAAGCAGTGAATTGAGTAGTAGTTAAACCTATAGCTCACATCCAACAATGTCCATCTTCATGGCAGCTAGTTGATAGATGACACTTTACATCTCATGAAGTTCTCAAAGATTGAAATACCATCTTTCAACTTTGTATTCATGAGCTTTCTAATCAAGAAGGTTACCTTGCTTATTGTCTTCCTTTCATATAGGCTTTCCAACTTCATCCAAAATACTTGGGCTTCAAACAGATAAAACACAACATTGTCTAATCACATTCTAATGAGTCTTAACTATTCTTCCATCTACTCACTTCCACTCTTTGGTAGGGATAACAATGGGGTGGGTTAAACAAAATTCATACCCCTCTCCCTCGCATTAATTTAATCACTATCCATATACGCCATACACTCATTTCCTTCCCGCTCCGCCCAGCTTTATTTCTACCAGCCCTACCCCCCATTCCGCTCCAACCTACTCTGTTTCAAATTCATTACTAATAATTTATTTTAAACAAAAATAAATAGATAATACACATTTAAATTTTGTTAATCTTAAAATTATGTAATTTTAACCTAAGAATCTAAAAGTTTCGAATATATGGAGTATAAATTTAGTCAATATAGAAGCACTATTCGTGAGATGACAATTGATGATCAAGTTATCAGAAAAGTAAGCAATTTAAATACCTTAGATCAATTATGCAAACAACGATGAAATAAATGGTGGTGTTATCAACAAAATCCAAGCAAGATGGCTAAAATGGAAAAATACTTTTAATGTATTGTGTGATAAAAAAAAATTTACTCAAACTTAAAAGTAAATTCTATAGAACAATTGTAAAACTAATATTATTATATGATACTAAATGCTGACCCAAAAAATAAAAATACACAAGTAAAATAAGTATTACAGAGATGAGAATGTTAAGGTAGTTGAGTGGATATACACGAAAAAATAGGATGAGAAATGAGTATATTCGCAAAAAAATTGGGGTAACCTACGAAGCACGAGTACAATACGACGATACTGATACAACACGATACGAATACGACGATACGACAAACTTTGAAAAAGCAAGATACAGATTCGTCAGGATATGACTGTCATATATGTGTGTATAATATGTTATATTCTCATATTTAAGATAAAATTTTATAGTAGATGAGAACGATATACAGATTGTTGCTATAAATTTCAAAAACATCTTTTAAATTTTTTTCAAATTAACTATATTTTTTAAATATTTTTAATATCACTTAAAGCAATATTATGGATAATTTAACTTAAAAAATATCTTTTAACTACTGAATTTTAAAAAAATTTAAACTCTAAATAATATCATAAAGTTTATTTAATTACTTTCTAACCTATCAGATTATTTATATGAAATAAGCATTTAAATATATATCAGTAAATTAGTTTCATTTTCAATTTAAATTTGATTCAAATCAATTATATTAATATAAACAACATACAATTAATAATACAGATGTTGTGACATAAACCAAAATATATTGACTTGATTAAAGTATATATATGTTCTCTCTTCAAGTCTCTGACTAAATAAATAAATAAAATAAAAAAATCAAAGTATTATGCATTTCACAATATGAACTTGATTAAAGTAAAAAAATGTGACAGACATCCAATAGAAGCAAAAACAATAATGATTAAAATAGAAAAAGCAGAAACATTACTAATATCTGTAAGATTACAAAAAAGATTAACCAAAGTAGATGGCATAGCTGTTTGAGAATACCCTTTTTTTTCATTACCGAAACACTAGCGTGTGTAAAACCTTTTGCGATCCCAATTGCGTAGCGTAATATCTCTCTCTCAATTTTAACGTCAAAATCTATGCATAAGTTGTTCTTTATATATATGATATTTTTTTATTCTTTATCGTGTGAGCCGAACAGACCGTTTTAATAATTTTTCTCTAATTAGAAGTATTAGGAAGTATCAGATAAGTATCGAAAAAATATCGAAAAGGTATCGAGGAAGTATCGGATTTTTAAAAAATAAAAATAAAAATTGATACGCTACGTGGCGTATCGGATACGTATCGGTGAAATATCGAGGAGTATCGATATCTGATACGGATACAATACGGATACGTTAGGTTTCATAAAGTATCGATATTTCATAGGGGTAACCTTAGTTGAAGATAAGCTCAGAGACAGTCGACTTAGATGATTTGAGAATATAAATTATAGGCTGATAAAAGCTCTAATAAGGAGAATTGAGTTATTAAATTTTATCTGTGTTAAAAGAGAAAGAGAAAAATTAAATAAAATATGACAAGAAAATGTCAGAAGAAATCTCACATATTTGGAGATAAATAAAGATTTATTATTTAATAAAACGTAATGAAAATAAATGATTTATGCAGCCGACCTCACCTAGTGAATAAAGGCTGGTTGTTGTTGTTAAAGTTATATAATTTTATTTAATTACTAGAGAATCATGAGTCAAGATAGGTATAATTATGTTATACCCAAACCCAACTTATCCCATAACAAGTCAGGGCAAGTAGCGGGTCAAGGGTACAATTTTTGTAACTCATACCTGTCCCATTAAAGGCAGAATAAACAGGGTGAGTAAAAATTATCATCCTTAAATGTGGAAGATTTATAAAGAATCTAAACGACCTTCGCAGCTTCAACCACTTCAGGTTACTCCGAACTCTACATTGCTTTGTGCAAATTCTTCCATACTAGACCATCTCATATTTTATACTTTCGTATATTGTAGTTCTTGTCATTATGCATAACTGTCAAGTCTATCTTCCACAAGAAATACACAATCTAGTTATTTGATACCACTTGATGTAAAGCTGCAAGATACAAAACCTCATAGATTATCAAATAAACCTCAGGGTGTGCACTACAAGTCCCGAAAATAATACTTTTCTAAACTAGGACCGTGTACAACTTTCAAGGTACAAAATGGAACATTTCACAGAGTTTAACATGAAAAAACCCTCCTGATGCCACAAGCCACACAACTAAGTTTAAAGAGTGACTCAATTGCTTCACCTGTAATCTGATGATCTCTAAATAGCTCACAGAAAATTTTCTCTTCTATTCCTCTTGGTCAACATAAAGATTCCAAAATAAAATGAACTTCTGAATGGCTAGCAATCTGCTCTATCGAACTTTGTTGGTCTTTACTGCCTATCTTCACCACCAGCAATAGATCACCAAAGTGCTCTTTCTTAATGATTAAGCGATCAAGGAGATCTCATCCAATCCAGAATCTTTGCCTATGATTATACTTTCTTTCACAGGGTTACATCAGTGTGCGGTCATGCCCGCACAAAACGAGATTTCACTCAGACAAACCCCCTATTCCCATTAGGGTATCCACAAACCCCAATTTCACGCTTCTGAAGGAAAATTTTGACAATTTGTTTCTTCGACTCATTGTCAAACTTCATCCATCCCCCTCATATGGAGAGATCCCATAACAATACAAATAAGCATCTAAAATCTTGAGCATTTATTTTAATTAAAGTACCATGTACGCACCTCCAAGTATCAAGTTCAGGGAATTGTTCCCCAGAAAGTGTAGAAAAAGACCTCTCAATCGACTGTCAGTAATTGTTTAATTATGTCACACTGTTGCACAGAATAAGGACGTCTCCAGAATCATTTATTAGTTTTTTCACTTAATTTGAGTGAATGTAACATTCATCAACCATTTGCTTAATTTCGTCTCCCTACTGCATACAACAAACCTTCTGAAAATGCAACAGCCAACTATTTTTGTTGCTTATGTTTTGCAAGATCCTATTCCAAGATAGAGCCAAAAGGAGCAAACTCAGATCTACTACCTCGGCATAAGCTAGAAGCAAAGAACATTGATAACAAACCAACAATGGTTCAGATCTGAAGTTAAAATCAGCATGCTAGCACAATGGAATATAAATGAGAAACCATTTACGAAATCAATCGATGCATTTCAGTAATCACAACAAAAAACCAAGTCCACGTAGCAGGCATCTGTTCATAAACCCCAATGCAGATCTCAATCAAGCGAGATGTCCACGGGAGCGCACTCAAAGACGAAAAGCCAGACGATCAGCTGCGAGAAGATCGAGAAGGAAGTAGGAGAACAGGGTTTACCTCTCCTGGCCCGCGGTGTCCCAAATCTGCGCCTTGATGACCTTGCCGTCGACGTTCAGGCTCCTGGTAGCGAACTCCACGCCGATGGTAGACTTCGACTCGAGGCTGAACTCGTTCTTCGTGAACCTGGAGAGAAGGTTCGACTTCCCCACCCCCGAGTCCCCAATCAGCACTACCTTGAACAGGTAGTCGTAGTCGTCCTCAGCTCTGTATGCCGCCATTGCTCTCTCTCTCTCTCTCTCTCTCTCTCTCAAAAGGAAGGCGAAAATCTGACAGCACAGCAAAATCTCAGAACGAGTATTTGAAATGCTAACGTACTTGAATTTAGGGGTGGGAAAATGGGTCCGCCGGTTCGAGTTTGGGTCGAACTCGAATCTGACCCGACTCGAATAACCTCAACTCAAATTCAATTTATTTATTAAATGAGTTAAAATTTATGACCCAAATCTGACCTGATTAATAAATGACTGACTAAATAAGTATTTTTTGATAAACCTCAACCCGAATTCTACCCAACCCGATCATGCCCAACCCAAACCCAATCCATTTAATAAATGAATCAAAATTCATGACCCATATCCAAAATTTACGGTTAGCGACAACGCTCAATGGAACGTAACAGCAACATAAAATAAACTTGAGAGATGTAAATATTATTCATCTTTCATATAATAATATTTTTAAAAATTAAATAAATTATAAGATCAAACTTTAAAGTGCTTAATTTTTACTAACTATTAATGCCTGAATTCAATGTTAAATTTCAACCGTACACGTGACATCTAAAAGCTTTCAAATTTTATTTATCGTCGTGCACGATGTTTTACTCATTGGTTATGATGTTTAACAATCATGCTTTGCTTTTGCAGAAATCTCCAACTATCAACAACAATGTCTAGCTTCCTGTAATATCGGAATTAACTACAGAATTTTTTATCATTAGCCTCACAGTTTTGCCCTAAAAAGCGTCTCTACCATTTGAGATCACGTTATCTACTTATACAACTCAGAATCTCAATCCCTTTTCGATGTGGGACGATTCATTTCTGTGCCCCTCTCACCACTCATTATTCGGCCAAGAAGCTTGTTAGGAGCTGCATTTTACCTTAGTGATTCCTTTCTCTTAAAACATCACCCGACGATCACTCCTCGTCCTCTTCAACCATGGGCGTCACAATCACCTTACATTCTTTTGTGTTTTTATGAATAATTTTTGGCTCCTCTTCTGTGCCAATATTTTAGGGTAGAAACATTACATGCCGTTAATTCTCAGGGCTTCGTCTCTCTCCATCAACACCAACTTATGTTCTCTTAAAATAGTCTTGCTTTTCTTGTTAAAGCTCCCAATCGGTAAATGCATGAACATATAAATAAATAACAATAAAAGATTAATTTGCATCTGAGCAGATTAAGTCATTATAAATAGCTTGATTTCTTATCAAGGGATCACACATTCTTTCATTATTTTTGAGTGCCTTCCTTGAAATAAAGCGAGATATTATATTTTTATAACATTTAAATTATTCTTCTACTCTAATTTCGAAACTAGTAAATCATTACAATCCATTACACCACATCACTCTTGCAAAAAAATATTTCATTTTTAATAAACATTAATCACATCATTTGTTAAGTCAAGGATGATCTGAATTTCAATAGATCTGAATCATTGGAACCTGGATCATAACTTATCCGATCCGAACCCATATCGAGGTTAGTCTCATTAAAACCGAGTCTCAAAACCTCGGTTCGACTCCAAACTCCATCCCTCCTCCCTACAGGGGATGATCTGGTGCCTATGAATAGTTATGATGTTCTGCGCTTTTTTATAATAAAATTGTTGGGATGTTGGCTTCCCAGATATTTTTCTATAATATATCAGACCCCCTTTTAAAACATAACCACATAATAAGAAAAAAAATATAATACAATATATTAAAATTTATGCAATATGTATGAAAAAGTTCACTTCTTTTTTTTTTAAGAACGATTATTTTATTAAAAATCTAATTACAGTAGTACATGTTGAGAAAACTAATGTATGTAGACAACAAAGTGACAAACTCCTCAAAAACACATAAATTTGATGACACTGTGCAAGTCTGACATTCACTGAGGAGTATGGACAAGAGAGTAGAACATAGAAAATAACGTGTTAGTGTGTCTTAAACCTTACAAGTTTTATACATGACGAAAGCATATACAGAATCCTCAAAATACACTTATTAACCAAACTTTGCTCGAGTGTCAGAGCCTCCAAATGCCGCTGCTATAATCTGGAACCATACAAATGGGTTAGATGTAAGGCACCATATGTTGCGCGGCGAGCGGCCTTCGACACTCGCGGAAATGTCGAACAACCACTTGCAAGCATAAAATAGTTGAGTAGCTTCAGCACAAGAGAAACCCAGAGAGAATCTCAAATAGCAACTATAGAACCACAAAAGTCCGGTACAACAAGAAGACAGAACATAGCAAACACAGGATTAAAGTGAAAACCTTTGCGAGAATAACCATTCTGAGGGCAAAGGAGAAACGTTTCGCTAGTAAAAGCAACTAAATCCCAAAACTAAAAGTACTGATCCAATTTTAATTAAGGCATTTGACATAAAACATACCAAGGCTTTTGGCTAGAGCATTTATCAAAAGAATAGCAAGTCAACCAGATCAAACAAAACCTAACCCATGACCGACTTCATGTGTCTCAACAATAAATGACAATCAGGATCATGTTCAAATCTGTCGCATGTAGTGCATTGCTGAAACAAAAGCATGAAGGAATGCTGTGCAGGACATAGCAAATATTTTCCACATATAAAACAGAAATGGCAGATTTTGGAAATAATCATTTCTTCTATAAAGCAGCAAATTTAGGTAATTAATACTGAGTATTTGATTTGAAAAACTTGCCTCGCAGATGATTCAAAATGGCACAGGGTTCTGCTCCAGGGATTCCTTTCCAGTTATTCCTGATCTCAGGGTCTTGAAATATTCATTATAGTCTTTTTCTGGAGGAGGGTTTGCTGGATCCACTGTGAATGGTTCGCTATATGGAATGGTGCTCTTCACCTGTAAATTTATTTGCAAAGAAAGAAAAAGAATTCAAGTAACTGTAAACATCCTTTATCCCAACTTTTTCAAATTGGTTCTAACGTAGATCTTGTGATCAAGCGATATTTAGACAACTCAAAAAAAAAAAAAGACAATCGCACAAGGGAACCTTACAATGGAAGTTGAATCGTAGATTGCATCTTAAATATTAAAATAAATATTGGCATTTGCAGTGCTGAAAATAAAAAGTCACACTCTACACTCTCCTTTACCTTTAAGTTAGGGAAATTGCCCCCTCAAAGCAAGTTCCCATTTTTAAGGGTGCGAAATGACAAATGAGAATAATTTGACTGTATGACTTTCAATTCAGAAGTTATAGAACATATAACATAAAGACAAAAAGCTAATGACAAGCTTGATGATGTGGTAAGTATATTTTCAAAAAATGCATTTCCACCCGAAAAATAGTCATCTATCTAAGCAACTTCAAATATATTTCCTAACTTTCACTAATCTACATTTTTTTCATTTACTTCAATATTTTTATTTGCTCAAAATTTAGTAAGCTTATTTTATGGTTAAAGTTTTGTATGTTGACATGTAAAGATTGAAAGAATCATTGCAAGTTCTGCATTAATTTGCATTAACCTAGACTTAAGCAGTTGTTTTTTGTATTTGAAGCAGGCAATCAGTAATGTTACTTACAATGCACAATAAAAAAATATTCCTCCTCTAAATTGCAGAGTTGTACATTTCAACGACTTGTCTTCCATTACCCTTGGGAATCATATCGCATGAAATATGTAATACAACCATATTACCTAATTATTACACTAACGTTTCTTGAGCAGAAAGAAATTCATCAATTATTAAAGGCAAGTTGCTAAAATAGTAGAAATGGAATAACCTCAAAGGTCTTGTTGCAGGCATATGGGCTTTCCAGAGCTGCAATACATATCCTTGCAACCTCTTCCCTTGATATCTTGCCCTGCAACCATTATTAGATTCAAGGTTAACAAAAAAATAATCGATAGAATCATTGTCATTGTTCTATGATTTGTAGCAAATATATGCTGTTATGAGACGAGAAGTAGCTTAAGCAATGATATATTTGCATCTCTCGATTATCCGAGTAAATAACACACTGTACCCCGAAATTAGTCTCTTTTGACGCTTAAAGCTCAGGTTTGGAATCTGAACTAATCTGATACAACTTCAATTTCATTAATTACACTTCATAAAGTATCACATACATTAAATAACTGCTAACAAAAACGTCAAAATAATATAGTTTACATGTAACAACATGAAAAACCATAAAACAAATTCTAAACCATAATAATAGTTAATATTAAAATAAGCTCTACACACCGTTATATTATCACCCTGGTCAAATATAAGATCAGCACCAGCAGGCTCTTCAGTTAAAGCACATGGTCTTATTATCGAATAAGGTATACCGCTCTCCCTAATCACATCTTCGCCCTGCAGAAAAAACAAACAAATAAATAAAGGTCATAATTCACAGCATTAATAATTATCCTTTAAAATTCTTACCAATAACCTAAGCAGCTCTTCTAAGATTGCAAAACTTAAAATATACAATTGAACACACTCTATATTTAATTAAATAGAAGCAAATAATATCTGAAAGCAATAGAACCACCTTCAACTTATAGGTGAGTATGAAGCCCAACTCCTTATTCAGTCGAACAGCGGGAGGTTGTTTGCTTAGATCAAGGCCAGGTCTATCAGGTCGAGTAACTCCAGCAGAACTAATGTGCACAATCCTGCAAGATACTAAAGAAAATAATATCTTTGACATGCTAAATATTAAATCTCTGGCTACCAACTGACCTTAAGCTTAAGCTTGTTGGTTATAATCTAGAAATAATCTTATATTCTACTATGCTCCCTCAAGCACAAGCTTACATACTTTGCAGCGTATCAATATAGGTACCTCTTTTTTTGAAAGCTTATGCTTTAGATAATTAAAGATCAATAGAACTCAAACTTGAGACTTATGATTTTAATACCATATTAAATTTCTAATTACCAACAAACCTAAAAGCTTAAGCTTATAGGCTATAGTCTAGGAATAATTTTGTACAAAATAAATAATTTTTATGGAATTTCTTTTGAGTAAAATCAATTAAAAGGGAACGTAAATGAATTATAAAATGAACCTGGGTGTGATGGGCTCGCTAATATACGCTCTTATTCGTGAGAATGGGAGTTGAAATGCACCTTCTATGAATTTTGGGTTGAGTTTTCCATCATATTCAAACTTGCTATACATAAGCTAAAAAAATAAAGAGAAACTATCAGTATTATTTCAGATATTTAAAGAAAATCACTAATATAATTTTCACTACAATGGCAATAGGCAGCTTAATACAATGAAAAATAAGTAAACAAAAGACCTCTATATATAAAAAATAGATGTTAAAGTGCAAAAAAGCAAAAGAACGAGCAAAATAAAAAAATAAAAAAAACAAGTAATAGCAAGATCATAGAAGTAAAATTGTATAAAGAGACAAGATGATAAAACACAAAATTATGTGAAAACCCACACAAGAAGAACCACAGAGAGCTAAGGCGAAAAACTTCTCAAGAAGATTCAACGAGAAGAAGAAGAAGAAAAGGTTTCCTACACAAACAGTGATACTACTAGAGAAAGTACATCAATGAAGTTGACCTCTAGAATTTGGCGATAGCCCTTTGCCACCTGTCTAGCCTTGAAACAAGTTTCTATGACTCCTAATATTCCTTCCTCTTTCTTGAATACTCACTTGTATTGTACCGCTTTCTTGCCTCTAGAAGCTCCTATGAGCTCCTAGGTCTGGTTTCTTCGAACACACACTATCACTTCTTCCATTGCGATCAACCACCTTAAAGAATCTAAGAACAAAACCGCTTCCTCGAATGTTTCACTCATACAAAGCATCTATCTCATGTGCCGCATAAAATACATAAGCAAGATCATACTTTCCGTACCCTTATTGTTGATTCCCCTTTCTCTATCCCAATGTCCTTGGCTATAGAGTAAGGCAACATTACTAGGGGCGCTAACTCTTCACCTTTTGCTCCACCTTGAAGCTCCTCTTCGACTTTTGGAGGAGTTATCAAAAATATCTCTTCAACCCCACCTTGTCAAAATTTGTTGGCACTACAATGTCAAAAGAGTCAAAATTCGACAATATACTTTGTTCATCAAAAATCACTTGACTAATGATTGTTTTGGACGCATCAAAACTCCTTAGTCTTAAAACCTTTAACTCCGCACATTTTTGACTTTGAATCTAGCTTTCTTCTTTAGTGTGAGCACATGCCAGACAATTAAAAACATTTAACTCAAAATAGTTAGGAGAATTACCATGCTAAACCTCCTCTAAAACTTAAAAGTTCAATGGTGAGTAAGATAAGAGATTAACTAACATAACATATAGAAGTGCGGTCTAGAAACTTTCATCAACCCCACTTTATCCAAAACTATCCTATTGTGTCACTCTGTGACGCCATTCTACTGCAATGTTTCGACATAAGTTGTCAAATAATTTCTCATTGAATTCTCTAGAACAAAACTCCAAGGGTCTGTTTGTTTGCAAGGTTTAATTTAACAAAGTTAAAATTAAATTTGAATAAAGAAATTTTTTTATTAAAAGTTGTGAATGATGTAAAATAAAGTTAGTTATTATGTTGGGATATGTGAGGGATGTGATACAAAGTTAGTTATTATATTGAGATATATGAGGGATGTAATATAAGCTAGTTATTATTTTAGTAGTGTGTATAGAATGTGAAATAAAATTAATTTTTAATATTAAATTTTATGTGTGATATGATATGCCAGATTAAAATTAAATCAGGTTAATTTTTAACTTCCAAACAAACGCAGCCCAAATGATTGTCAATACAAACCTTCTTGCTCGATTTGTCAATTAGCTTTTCAGCTAATGTTTTCCACTTCTTAAAGGATTTGAATACATTTGACTTTTGAATTAGAAAGTAAGTCAACATCATCTTTGAACACTCATCAATTAAGGTTAACATACAACTAGCTCCTCAGTTTGATGGAACACTAGATGGCTTCCAAAGTCAAATTGCATATACTCAATATGTTTTTAGTCTTATGTACCTGCCATTTCAAAAGAAACACATTTATGTTTTCCCTACACGCAATTCTTACAAAAATTGACTTTCTAGTATATTGACACCTACGAAATATTCAAATACGATGATATGATAAATTTTAAAAGTACAATACAAATATGTGAGGATACAATTTAATTAAATATACATATATATAAGCTTACATATTAGGCCAAAATCACTTGTACACCTTATTGACATGAATTTCAAAAATAAATTTAGAATTTTCTTAAATTTAATTATATGAAAAAATTTAAAAAATTTTGAATTTTCTAAAATTTAATTATGTTTATATTTTCAAACATTCTTCTTGCTAATAAAAATAAAATTATGGGCAATCCACCCTAAAAAATTAAAAAACATTCTTCAATAACTATTTAGTTTTCAAAATTTTAATATTATTAAGTATGTTTAATCACTTCTCAACTAATTATATATCTAGGCGAAACGAGAATCTCAACAAACATCAGTAGTTAGGTTCAATTTCAACCTAAATTTATTTAAAATCAATTAACTTTATGCAAACAAGATAATATATTAACTTGAACCAGGATAAACTTATTTTCTTAAAGTAAAGCTATATCATCTCTTTAGGTCTCTGACTCATTGAATAAATAAATAAAATTAAAAAAAATCAATATTCTAATTTTCCTGCAATATGAGCCCAATTAAGGTAGAGAAATCAAGCAATGCGATCAATATTCGACAAAAACAGCAACACGCATGACGTCCATAAGAAAGTGTCGGGTGAGGACAATAAAGCACGCACACGACACGGGAATGCGACAAGATCTGATATGGCAGTACGATAATTTATCAAAACATAGAACACAAAGGCATGACGCATCAAATACAATAATAACAAAAGTAACAATTCATATTTAAAAAAGTACAACAACAACAACCAAGCCTTAATCCCACTAGGTGGGGTCGGCTACATGAATCCTTTGTTTCCATTGCGCTCTATCAGTTACCAAATTCTTATCTAAGTTTAAGTAATTAAGATCACTCCTTATAGTTTCTTGCCATGTCTTCTTTGGTCTCCCTCTTCCTCTTTGTACATGGGCAAAATCCAATAACTCAATTTTTCTAACTGG
>JAEMOT010000820.1:338653-377739 GCA_019297695.1 Apostasia ramifera
TAAATCTCCTCCAATAAATAATCTTTCCTCCTGAGGTATCTCTTGTATTAACTCTTCTAAATCATTCCAAAAATTTTCCTTTGTGCTCGCATCTAAGCCAACTTGGGGAGCATACACACTTACAATGTTAATAATCATTCCATTGATTATAATTTTTAAAGCCATAATTCTATCACAATTTCTCTTAACTTCCACTACATGATCCTTCAAGCTCTTATCCAGAATTATACCCACTCCATTCTTATTTTTATTCTTACCAGAGTACCAAAGTTTAAAACCTAGGCCATCAATTTCCTTAGCTTTCTCTCCAACCCATTTTGTTTCCTGCAGGCACAAAATATTAATCTTTCTATGAATCATAATATCCACCAACTCCATTAGCTTGCCCGTCAGGCTGCCTATATTCCAAGTTCCTAATCTAATCCTACTGACTTGAGTTCTACTATGATGGACTAGCTTCTTTACCCGCATCCGTCCATGATGTGGGGACCCTTGCTCATTTTTCACTACACCCGGGCGCCGATGCAGCGGCCCTTGCTCATTTTTCACTGTATTCAGGCAATACAGCGCGTCGCTTCCAGGGAACGCCCTAGCTTTAACGCAATTTTCTAAAGGATTCATGTCATGATTGATTCGACAAGTTTTACGCTGGCTGTCGACTGCCTAACGCAACCCTCCGCGTTTCTCATCCGGGACTTGGGACCCGACAAAAATAAATTTCATAAGGTAAAAATGAAATTTAATTTTTTAAGTATAAATATCTTGTGTGTAGCAAAGAAGTTTCATAAGGTAAAAATGAAAACTTAACAAAAGACACTGCTGGCATTGAAAAATGGGAATTAGGATGTAGATCTAAGGTTCACTTTACAAAGTGAGTTGAAAAACAAGAGAAAATACACCTTTACTTGCCAAGACAATCACCGCGAGTACAACAATAAAAGGAGGTAAGAACTGCTCGATGTTGAGGAGAGGACAGAAACGAAGCAAGAGTTTATAATTGGTTCATTTTCGAGAGGCTTCAAGGTAGCGAGGGAAGAATAAATTTGATTTAACTTGATTAGCTTAGGATTTTGACTTATATTAATTAAAATTTTAATAATAATAATAATAATAAGAGAAATAGATTTTTAATTTTATTAAATAAAATCTTAACAATAATAAAAAAATTTATATACTAATAGAAAAGAACAAAGAGGGGCAGAAGTATCTATAGATTTTAGTCTTATACTTTGTATTAATTAAAAAAATATTATTAATAAATAAATTTAATATTTATATCAAATATATCTAATTGTATCCTACAGTTGTCCCTGAAGTGTCCTGAAAGCTCTCAGAAGTATCATCGAACCTCTCAAAAATGTCTTAAGAGGACACGACTTAGTTCTAAAAGCGTGCTTCATAAGTTAAGGTAGAAGCAACAGTATCACTAGCATCTGAAAGACTGCAATAAAGGGCCAAAAGAAATAAAGGAATCCACAACATGCGAATCCTACATCTTTTCTTCTATCAAAACTCTAACTTAAGTGAAGCTCTCTAATCCTTCAATCACGTAAACCAGACGTGCTGCTCTCCCATCATAAACTGTCAATTCTAAACATAAGTTGTTTTTTATGTATGAGCTGCTTTTTATTTTTTATCTCGGATCAACCGATTAATTCAATATTGTTTCTTTAATTAAAAGTATTATGAAGTATCAAATAAGTATCGAATTTATTTTTTAAAAAAGATAGATACACTAGCGGTATATTGGATATGTATCAATGAATGATTGATATCTAATACATATACGATAAAAATATGTTAAGTATCATAAAATATTATTGCTTGATAGAATGGCAACAGAGGAAACCACAGTTCCCCAATTTAGCTAAACCTTTTACCTATGCGACAATTTTTTAAAGATAAAACTCATGCGACAAAGCTGACAATACCAGACTTTGGACACCACTTCAAAAGACAAAGATACACTAACTGCAGAAGATCTTATCTCTGTGCAACCCTTCAACATTTACAATCAACCATCTTGCCTCAAATGACCCTTTATAATGTCATAAAACCACAGGACATCTTTAGATTTCCCCACTCACTACTAGTGTACTGGTAAGCCTGTGTTCCCAGAATGTTCAAAGAAATAAAATTTCTTGTAAGTTGAGGAACATGTCTAACATCCATTAATGTCTATATAATGTTGTCAAAGATTTTGATTGTAATGCTTCTGATTCTTGTAACTTTGCATGATGCATTATTACACATCAAGGATACTTTATAAAATACTGGCTCATAAGTCGAAAATCACTCTCTATTTAGCAACATGTAGAAGGAATAAGTTGAATCAAATATATTGCTTTGGTATAAGAAGTAAGCTATTATCATCACTCTTTTTGGCATCTATATTGGCTTGCGTTAACTGCACTTTTTCGACATCATTCTACAATTCTCAAGATCATTCTACTACTACTACTTGTTTTTCAACTTGCAGCAACTCTTTATAGCATAACCATTCTTTTTGCAGAAACGACAAAAGCAAATTCTTGTGCTTTGGTAACTACAAGGTCTCTCTTCACTTTACATCTTTGCAGCCCTTTGTTGACTTCTTTTTCCTAACAGTTAAGCCTTCACCCTAAATCTCCTCATAGAAGAACTGACTCTAATTCAAATGGAGGTTTTAATACCAATGTTTAGGACACATCTACATAGAATTGAACTTCATGGAGTTCCTAAGATTCTTGTAGGAAGGAGGATACATACAAAGCAGAAGTAGAGCCAAATCCTTGTCGTTTTACTTTTCTTCGATTAACTCCAAAATGATCACTATACTCTTGAACTCATCTAAATGAGCATTGATGTTGCCACTTGCCACCTTCAAATCGGCGATGAGAGTATAGACTGAAGAAAGAGCTTATTCATTAAGTTCTTAGTCATGGATAGTAACTCCAGTCTAAGCCACAAAGCTGCTATTGTCATACACTTAAGGTAATTTTGAAGGATCTGAGATAGAGCTTTCTGATCCTTTTTCTCTCGTTCTTTTACTAACATGGTATACAACTTCTTATCTTCACCGAGTAAAGCATCATTTAGGTCTAGCTAGACTAGCATCGCCTTCACCTTCACATGTCAGAGAATGACTATCATGTTTTCATCCAACTTCTCAATCTTAAACTTCATGATCGCCATTGAAGCTCCTGCTTGATCTAGATCTTGGCTTTAATACCAGTTTGTTAAAATGCACAACAACGAACGTTAAGCTAAATGAAATTTTGATAGAACATAAGAATCAAAAAAATAAGTGATAGCAAGATCACAAAAGCAAACTATAGATAAGAAAGATCACAATTTATGTGGAAACACTTACCGGAAGACCATGAAGAGTAAAAGAAAAATGCTTCACTAATCAAACAAGAAGAATTACATAGATGATATGGCGAGAAGAAGAAGTGATCTCCCACATAAATAGTACTACACGCAAAGAAGCTCCAACTCACGGCTTTTACATACTCTCAGATAGAAGTTCGTTGCATAGATAATTCCAAAATTATCTCTTTATATAGAGAAATCAATAAGGTGACGACATAACAAACTTGCCCTTGAATTTCCAACAATAACCATGCTCATATCAGCTAAGAAGTGGTTATGCTCAATTTGACATTTTTTTAAACCAAGATAAAAATGAAGAAACAAATCAGAAGAACATTGTGACAAAGAATATTAACAAAAGCTATAAGAAACTTCTCGTAAATATGATCATGTCTAAAGTTGAATATATGTCGATAAGTACATCTTTTTGAATTCTAAATTTCAACTTCAAGCAATTCAACTTCTGCAAACAACTTCAACATAGAATCCCATTCAAACTAATTATCACATCACTTTACTATAGTATATTAAATGTAGAAAGAAGTTTAGAAATCCTTCAACCTTGTTGTCAAAGAAACTAAACTACACCAAAAAAGGCTTTTGTAAGATATTGTTGAAGAATTCAAGTCAATCAACAATAGAAAGATGAATATAATAAGAAAACTAAAAAATAAAGAAAATAGTAAACATAAGGCTATTAAATATTGTAAAATGGCAGTTAAAGAATAGTATATCCAACATAAAAAAATGAATCAATTTGTGTGAAGCCAAGCTAATCAAATTTAAGTACTTGCCTGAAGAGAAAAGATTTTGCTTGGATCAAAAGGCGGAGCATTTTCAACTGTTCGAGCACGAAATACCGGTTTTAATGATGAAAAGGGTATCTGAATCTGAAAGGAAAAAAAGAAAAACTAGTTTAATTGATAATAGTTACTTCATCATATAATACTAGAGGAAAAAACCCACAGCTTACAGTCTGCCATTGCCCATTTAGAGTGTCAAAACTTGCAGTATATCCCACAGTATCCCAGTCAGCACTAGTGCGTACAATGAGCTTATAACGGCGGCCATCACCTTTGGCCCTTAATTCAATTCCATCATATGCTGAAAGATCTTCAGGCACGGAAAAGTTCTGTAATAAAATATTCAGATTGTCTAGAATTCTAGAAAAATACAACAAAATACATTAAACATAAGACCTTTGTCATATTCTAATATAGGCCTTCTCATACACAAAATGATTATTAAATAACATATACATCTAACTTTTTTCCTTTTTTCTTTTTTTTTGAAGGAAGGGAGGAGGGATGGACCTTTGTTCTGATACTCGTAAAACCACCACTATTTGCAGTTGAAACAACACCTAAAAGAGATGATAATATATGAGTTTACATTTTTATGAGAACCTTGATGACTAAAAAAAATCAATGATTTGAAATTGCTTGACATTACCTTTAAAGAGCCCAGTAGGTCCACCATCTTCGCTACCAGTAGGATCAACTATAAATGTACTTTCACTCACACCTCCCATAACAACATCATCGAGGGCACCCCACACAAGCTTCCCGGACAAATTACCTACAAATTACAAAATGAACTATATTGGAGCACCTTATAAGCAAAGAACAGATCCACTGATCCAATATCTCAAGATGTTGTTCATGAATGCAAAGGACTTCTGCTATTTAGGGATCTCTCTCTAGTCAGGCATGAAGGCTGGCATTACGGCAAGAAAGAGCCTTGTCTCTCTTTACTCTTAACTGTTCTCACATTGGTGGCAAGAATAATAGGAGGAAGCGACAATGAAGTGATGAAAAAGAAGAAACTTCTATCTTGCATAACTTGCATAATTTACAGACACAAACCCTTGTATATGAGAGGCAATACATCCAACCATACATAGGTAATTCCTAAACTACCCATGCAGCACAATGCACAATTGGTCGGTTGCATTGCATAACACAAATTGCCTCATTAGAATTGGTCTTCCACACTCCTTGTTCAAGATAAAAAAAAAGGTACTAGTTTGTTGAATTTGTTCATAAGGACTTTTTGGCTTATACGTGAAATGTTGAATGAGCCTTTGGGCTCTTAAACACTCAAATACTTGAGTCATCAATAGATTATTTATATCAAGTCCTAGAGAGTTTGTGTTGTCATGGAGTGCTCAGCTGTTTTGGTCCTCTCAAGATATTTCTTCCTCTCAAACAAATTATAGAGTTAGTCTTTTGAGGGGTTTTCTACTGAGGTTTCGAAAATCCTTGAGGCCATCTTTACCAGAGGTCCTGGCGTATGACGATCAAGTCGTAATAGGATAACTGATATTTGGAAGTGTGTTGGTATAAGACCAAAGAAGCACTTAACAAATCTCTAATAGTGCCACCTCATAAACAACCTCATCAACTCTAGACTAAAATAATCACAAAGTCCATTCTATACATATAATCTACTCAGATGCCAACATCGTGTTGGAGCCACTCTAACATATACAAGGGTTGGGGTGTGGCTCTGTTAGAAGTCCTAGTCGCTCTACTAATACCTTCGAGACTAAGCTGTGTTGGCTTTACTCCCTATGTCGAAGATCATTGTCACTAACTCGCTCTTTATTTTGAATTGAATAGTAAACAAATCTTCTCAAGTTTCACCTTTGCTTGCAAACCCAAATCTTTCCCCTTCGACATTGCAATCAAAGAAATGGTAGGGATTACTTGTTTCAAGGACTCAAGCTCGTGGTTGAAGTTAATTACAGTCGTGATGTGCTTGCCACTGTCTTTTGCCTTCATAAACTTTTTGAGAAGAGTTGGAAGAGCATCTTACGACATGTTTTGATTATATGAGCAAGGATTTTGCAATGTGTGCAATAATTGTCCGCATTGGGACTTTCCTCTTCGTCAAGAAAAAACCCACCGAGGAGGTTTTTACTATTCTAGGTGCCTACTCTTTGTATGTGGTTTTTATGTTCAATCAACAATGTGAACATGTTGTGGTCATGCCCCTTGTGGGGAATTGCTTCAACTCCATTACTCAATTGTTGTAACGTCCAACAATGTATTTGGTAAAGGTGTTGACATCATCAAGGGATATCCATAGTAGGATAACTTGTCGATGGAACTTTGTAGTCTTCTACACATTAAACTTGTTATTAATGTAGTCCATATCATTTCCTACATTGCTCCTCCATGAAGTCAATAAAGTAAAACTTTGTTCGCAGGAGCTGTTTGAAGTGCTCCTAAATGTAACCTAGAACATAGACCTAAATGTATGCATTGGACCATGTCAAGGTGGTTGCACCAGGTCAAGGTGGTGGAGACACTTAATGGCATGCTTATAATTCCTTTTACATTCAACTAATGCTAATTGAGGAATAATATAAATTAATTTTATTTGATTATCAATTACCATATTAGTTTGATTTGATAACTCCAAATTCATTGATGATTGAAGACTGGACAAATTTACTATTGATTTGATATTATACTAATTTTATTTGTATAAATTCATTTAGCATGTTATTTTTAGTATTTATTCTTGTATTTTTATTTCATATTATAGAATCTCTATAAATAAAGATTAACTTGCATGTAATAGAATCAGAGTTATTCATGATGAATGAAATTTCATATTTAAGTGCACACCTAGATTCGAATTAAAAGATTAATATCCTGAATAGAGAAAAGTGAAAATTAGCCTTAACTAAAAATCCTTCAATAACCTAATTATTCTTTTAATGAGTGAAAAAAAAAAAACTCTTAAAACTCTATCCATCTCTCTTCCTTTCCCGTCTCTATGAACCAATTACCATATTAGCTTGATTTGATGACCCAAATTCATCGATGATTAAAGACTTGACAGATTAAGAGCTGGTTTAATATTATGTTAATTTAATTTGTGTAAGTTTAACATGTATTTTTAGTATTTATTCTTATATTTTTATTTCATATTATAGAATCTATGAATAAAGATTGCCTTGCATTATAATAGCATCAAAATTATTCATGATGATTATTCAAAAAGTTATTCATGATGAATGAAATTTCATATTTAAGTGCACACCTAAATTTAAATTAAAGGATTAATATCCTAGATATGAAAGAATGAGGGTTAGCATTAATTGAGAATCCTTCACTAACCTTGTTATCCTTTTACATGAGTGAAAAAAATTTTCAGAACCTCGATCCATCTCTCTCCCTTTCCCATCTTTGTGAACAACGGACCAATCCCGCATTGCCCTCCTCGCACGTTACTGAAAGGCCACCACCACCCTCCCTCGCACTACCACAGCTGCCATGCCATCTCTTGCCCTCGCATCCAAACTAGCATCATCTTCTACCTTTAACTCCTTGTGCTAAGCTACACACACCACCCTCCACCAGCAGGTCTCACCAGCACACAGCAATCCTCCACTAGCATGGGATTCATTCACGCGTGGCCACCCTCCACATGTCCATGCTACACCCAAACTAGATCGCACACTTCATCTTGGAGGAAATTACATTCTAGTGATCATGTTTTCCTCAATCTAGATTTCGTTCAGCCCAAATATAAATCTCTCTATATTCATTTAGTTGCTGGTTTTATAACTCAATTGAAATTATATTACTTCACTTGATTTTGCGATATAACTAATTGTGCACTATTTGAGTAAAATTTCATTGACATTTATTCTAAAAAACATTCAAATTATTGCCTGAACTTTAAACCTAATTCATTGAATTTAAATCGATAAAATCCTAATCTAAGTTGATAAATTCTTATTTATTATCAATATTTTAAAAATCTTCTTTACCACATATTAATATTTTAAAAATATTTTGTGCTTAATTAAAATATGAATCAATTTGTTAATTATAAAGTTTAAATATCATTTGCATTCTGTCCAGTATCACGAAGTATGTATACGAAAAAGTAAGCCTCTCATTAATCAATACAAATGTCAACCTTATGAACATATAGAAGGAGAGTAGGTTGATTTTGTTTTGAAGTAGGAGTTTCAAGCAAGCTGAGCTCAATTCGAAATTGAACTTTTCGATTTTGAATTGAGTTTGATTCGAGCCTACTAAAATTCTTTCCATTTCGAGTCAATTTTTGAATCGAATCGAACCTAATTATAAGATATTCATTATTTATATTAAATATATTAAAATATAATATTATAAATTTATTTTTAATTTCTATGCACATATTTCTAATATCATATCTTTTATGTAAAATATCATACTATATTTATATATAGAAATATCCTAATTATATTTTAAAAACTTCTAAATATATATGTTCATACGTATATCGAGTCGATTACGAGTTGAATCGATTTCATTTGAAGCAAACTAACTTCGAGCCAGAAAAAATTGAGTCGATTTCGAATCAAGCAAAATACAAGGAAGTTTCGATCTTCACATAAAACCCCTACTTTGAAGTGAAATGTGAGTCTATCTCCTCCTAGAAGGTGGGGGACTGACCTTTTGGTCCAAAGAACTCCTAAGTTCCATAGAATTGGAAGGGCCAACAAATTCCTTTTGCCTAGCCCTTCAACTCCATGGCTCATTGAAACAACGGAGCAACTAGATAGAGAAGTTGGAACATCTATTTCCGCCTCTAGGGCTGATCCATTCTCACAGCCAAGTCTTCGGTAGTAGAGGCAGATCCTTCTTTAACCCTCTTTAACCATATTTAGTGCATAGTAGGGTGAGGCATCAATCCCCATTTCATAGATTATCTTCCATGCTTATCGAGTGTTAGTTTATCAGATTTGTTCTCAAAAAATTCCTTGTGGCATTAGCTTGAGATGCTAGAAAATCTTTTGAGTTCTCAAGAATAGCGTACTCAAGTCGCTTGACAAGTGGTTTTCCTCAAGCTCTTGAGAGGTTGTGTTGCTCTCAGGTCTTCAACTGACTTGGTCCCCTCAAAAAGGTTTCTATGGACTGGTTTCGTGATCTTGGAAATCCTCAAGTCCATCATCTCAAAGAGTACTTGGTGGTCGGTGGTCAAGAAGTGCAGCCGAGCAGGAAAACATGATGATTAGAAGTGTCCTAGTTGGATCCATTGATCATCCACAATCTTCACTAATGCAGTTTGATTACATGCATCATCAGTAATTTCTTAATCATAAACTTCCTACCTTTGAGCCCAAATAGCAATTTCCCATCATAAAGACCAACATTACTTTTTACAGCATTGATCAAATTCTGCATTCCTATGAACTCCACCTTTTCAGGGGAATCACCCTTTATCTGTTCACGAAGAAAATAGCAAGTGAAGCAATTCCAAACATGTCTGATCAACAGTTCATTTTTCATGTTATATATTTTCTCAAGTTAAATATTTTACTACTGGCTTATGTCATAAATATTAACTCACCCACCTCAGGCTCAAAAAATCTGATTCCCTGCAGAGAACACACAAGTTTTTCATTTGAACAGCATAAACACAGTGGTTTTTCATTCTCAACTAAAAGCACTTTTTTACATACTTGACTGTACTTTGCCCTGTCAGGAGTATCACCCTCCTTAGGACCCACAATTACAGAGACTGTATTGATTACTTTTTTAACTCCTTTGAAGTACTCTGGAGCAAGGGTATCCTCCTTGGTAACATCTCCAATAACCTGAAAATTTAAGCAGCAATAGAACTTGATAAGATGGTTCTTCGATGAACCAAACTGCCCAGATTAGCATGAATATTAACTTGGTTCTTCTGTCATAAGTAGTAAATATGGAGAAAAATAACTTCTAAAACTCAATAAAAGGAATATAGCTACATCGGCAGCTGATGATATCCAAGATAGACCTTTCAAAAAAGGAAATAGATCACCTATTTTACAACATAGACTATTTAAGTAGGATCTTCTAAAGATGGGAAAAAAGAAAACTTTTTCAAGATTGATTTTCATGAACTTCTTTGTAATGTCATAAGATTTGTATTTTTTTGTTTGCCATATCTGGAATTCAACATTCTACGGGATCTTAAAAAGATAAGGTAAGAACGAAGGAAGAACTAAGTTGATCAAGAATTATCACCACCTTTATTCAAATTCAATAGAAGATAATATCTCAAGATTTTCGGATCAAGATATATCATCAAGACAAATGCCTACTTTTTGCCTAACATACCCTTTTATTCCAGGCACATGTGAATTATAAAACATCGAAGTTTTATTTGCACACAGCTCACCAGGTCCGCATCTTGCCCTAGCATGCCTCTTGCCCTCTCTTCGTTTCTAACCTGCAATAAATATAAGATCAACACTTAACTTGCAAAGTAGGACCATAGAAATAGCAGCTCGAAAAGCCACGAGATAACAATATACCAAAACGCGGAAAGGGATGCCCTTCTTCTTCAGGATATTCACTATTCTTCTCCCAACTCCACCTGTTCCTCCAGTCACCAGGATCACTCCAGAAGATTTCATTTTAGCTGGTGCTTCTGTAGACGTCGAACTTGACAGCTTTTCAATCATTGATTCAACAAACTTCGAAAAGAAATGCATACTCATCATGGTTAGGGTTCAGATACCCAATAGATTAATACTATAAAGTAGAAAATCTTCAACTTCAACTAGGGAAAAAGAACCTTTAAAGGATTCGGAGGTCCATTGAAGAAGTATAAAGTTCTCAAAAATCTACCAAAATCCCAAGATTGCCTCCCAGATTCCGCAGATACATTCAACTTGAAGCCTCCTGAAGATAGAAAGCTCTGATCTAATCTATGTGTAAATCGAACAAATCCCTTACAGGGAAGAGAAATCTGCTTGCTTTTCAAGGTTTGAGAACCACTTGCACAACCCAACAACAAAGATTTACCCTAGAAAAGAAATCACAGAGAACTAAAACCAATATAGAAGCCGCTGAACTTCAAAAAAAGTTACAAATAGGCAAAACATAATTAGGGTTTGAAATGATATTTGAATCCATTAGAAAACTTCACAATCAAATTAAACTTGATAAATAAAACGGAAGCCATGATTTCTGCCTGAAAACTGAGAACGGGTGAGCCAGACGGCCGCACATGAACACTCGCCGGAGAGCAGAGCTCCATATTCCGCACAGAGCCGCAAAAAATATGAACCACGAACGCTATAAATAGATCATGCGGTTTCCTAACAGCAGAGCACCCGCAGTCGCACATTAAAAAATTAAAAAAAATAATTATTATTTATACTTTACCCGTAAATTCTTAATTAATTATATTATACATATTTAAAATATTATAAAATCTTACATACACATATTTTAATTTATTTTTATTATAATAAATAATCATAATTTTTCAATAAATTAATTATAATTAGATTACAAAAAATCTGAGCCGTTCATCATATTATTTTAAAGATATTTATATATATTTTGAATGAAAATCCTAAAACTTTAATGTTTAAGTGGCGGCAAAAAAAGAAGACATCCACGACGTGAATTGATTTTAAGATAAATCAATGCTTTAGTGTGGTATTAAGGAAGAAAAAAATATGTACTATTAAGAGTAAAAATATAATTTTAATGGTTTACTAACAGAATTTTTTTTTTCAAATAAATTTTGATTAAATTTTAACTCAAATATGTGTATATAAGATTTTATAATATTTTGAGTGTGCATAGCGTAATTAATTAAGAAATGAATAGGTAAGGCATAAATAAAATTAAATTGTGTGGCATGTAGGTAATTATCTCAAAAAAAAAATATTTAACTAGGTGCCACTTTATTTAACTTTATTTATATATTATCTATTTATTATTTATTAATTATATTATATATACTCAAAATATTATAAATTTCATGCTCTAACACTTGGTATCAAACAAATTAAAGGTAACCCTATGGATTGTCTTAGTAGAGAGGATAAAGTAAAAGAATGAGAAGACACTTTATCTCTCTTAAAATCTAACTTTTATTTATATTTATGCATAAATTTTTCTTTTTTTAGAATTTAGAAGGGAGAAAGCTTATATTCTATTCAAGCATTTATTTTATTTTTCATACACTATTTTTTAAAAATATTAGCATAGTCATAATATTACTATCATATACTCTTTTTTTATGTACAATAAAGGATATATAATTTAATATTTATGTCGCTGATTATAAACTTGTATCATAGAATAAGCTTGTGGCATTAGTGATAAATCTAATTACAAGAATCCGAACAATCTTCTTGGAACTTGATGTCTCTTGATTTCTCAACAGAGGTCATCCTGATCAATCCATCAGAAAATATTCCACAAGAAACTTTTATCTCTCGATCTGGCATGTTATAGTGGTTGATATCTTGCACTCACTTGAATTAATTTACTAGTTTAAAGGTACTTCCTCGAGTTATCTTGGGTCTAGCTCGATCTTTAGATCTCTTTGTATCATAAGGTTGCAATCTTCTCGAGGCTTCAGAAGGATTCTATAGAGTTGATAAGTAGGTTGTCACTCTCAAAATTGAGAATTTCTTAAAGTCATAGACTTCGAAGGTATTCATGATTTGATCTCTTAATCAACTTAACTTATTTGTACAATTTTTGTAATTATTTATATGAATAACAGCAACTTAATAATATTACAAATTCCATACCTTAATATTTTAAGTCCTACATAAAATCATGTTTACCAAGCAGCTACCCAAATATAGATTTTGCTTGCAAAATGGCCAATAAAATGACCACGAAAAATTATCATTTTGTAAATAAAAATTATATTTGGATGATTATTTTGTAAAAAAAAAAACTATATTTGGGCAGTTATTAATATAATTGCTTCAGACGTAAAGATGTAAAGCTCTGTTTGACGCGATGATCAAAATCAGGATCAAAATGGTACTAATTTAAAAATAATAATAATAATAAATAATTTTTAATTATTTTATAAATTTTAATATAAAAAATATTATTTTATTTCATATGCTCAATAATTTTTAATAAAAATATTAATTTTATTTTACATCCTAAATCAAAATATTTGAATCGAGTATTTTGATTTAGGACATAAAATAAAGTTGATATTTTTATTAAAAATTATTGACTACGTGAAATAAATAATATTTTTTAATTTTAAAATTTGCATAAAATAATTTAAAACTTTTATTTATTATTATTATTATTTTTAAATTAATATCATTTTAGTACTTACCCCCTTTTAATGATAATTAAAATAACATTTTATTGTTCCTATAAATTTAGCTGACAATAAAATACACTGAAACATGACTAAAAATTTTAAAATATCAATTAAAAAAAACACTACTTTTTTATAGTAAAAAAAGCACTGCTTAAACTGAAACAGTTAGTCCCAAAATGATTTCTAGCAGCACTAAAAATGCTTCAATAACCACAATCTCCATCATTAAACATTTTTTTAAATAAAAAATTATTTTATTTAGTATTTTAGATAATTTTCAATCTAAAAATTTAATTTAATTTCCACATATTATGCTTATTTTAATATAGCCATTAAAACCAATTCATATTTTATATAAATTTTAGGATAAATTATAGATATATATTAGAACGATTTATAGTACGGCCCAAGGGTTAATATTACGATCTTAGCTATCAACAATAGACTGATTAAAATTAAAATTATTTAGATTAAATATCATAATGCTAACACCTAAAGTAGTGAACTAGATATCTACTACAGACCAAGCAGTCAGGAAAAAAAGTAAAGAACGAGAATTATTGAAAGTAGCATATTAGAAGATCAATCACCCAAAATAATATATATATATATATATATACATATATATAATATTTTTTTTATAAATATATATATATATATATATATAATATCATGCCCCATGATTTTAATTAAAAGTCATGATTTTAATTTGGCGCAATGCTAACCCTATAACTGATCAAGCAGTTTATCACCTTCTCCTTATTATGTATATAATAACAATAAAGAAATCTCTAGCAAAAAAAATTTCTTTTATATCAAAAATTAAATTGAAACTTCTAGAATCTATTTATTTATAAGATTTAATTTAATAAAATTAAAATAAAACTTGAATAGAAATATTATTTTTATTAAAAATTATGAATAATGTGAAATAAAATTAATTATTATATTAAAATATGCAAGAGATATAATATAAAATTCATTATTATATTGGGATATATGAGAGATATGATATTAGTTAGTTATTATTTTGAAAATATGTGTAGGATGTGAAATAAAGTTAATTATTAATATTAAACTCTATGTGTGATATAATATACCTGTTTAAAATTAAACTAGATTAATTTTTAACTGTCAAATAAACTAAGCCCTAAGTATAAATATAATTAATCTGACTTGCATTATTGATTCGAAGTCAAATTATTACTTTCATTAGTTCCACAAACCTTGAAGTTCTATTTAGTTGGAGATCATTTTGATCATGGCTATGACCAAAATTACTTTCAATTATTTTATTAAAAAAAATTCATGTTTTATCCTCAATATATAATCTTTAATATAACATTCTACATAAATTTTAACATATTATATTTAATTTATTATTATTTTTTTAATAAAATAATTGAAGATCATTAAAGAACACCTTAGCCACAGCTTAGCCTCCAACTAAACAGAATCTAAACATGAGATATCTAAATCTATTATATTTGCATGAAATAGACAAGGGTCATAATGAGAGCGCCTCGAGGTTTGCTTATCTTAAATTGATTTGAGTTTGAGATAATTAAATATTAATCGAGCCGTCTCAAAAACCTTCAAAAGAACTATTTTTTTTTTTAAAGATGACTTTGCTAGAATTTGAAATTTGGCTAACCAAACTCGCTTAATGATCTAACAAATATCTTAACAAAAATGAACAATTACCCATATATAAATGATAAACAGTTATTCCTGAATCTGTTTGTTTGTAAGGTTAAATTTAACAAAGTTAAAATTAAACTTGGATAGAAATATTTTTAAAAATTGTGAATGATGTGAAATAAAATTAGTTATTATGTTGAGATATGTGAGGGATGTGATATAAGTTAGTTATTAATTTAGTAATGTGTGTAGGATGTGAAATAAAATTAATTTTTAATATTAAATTTTATGTGTGATGTGATATGTTAGGTTAAAATTAAACCAGGCTAATTTTTAACTCGCAGACAAACAGGGCTAATAGATAATTGATTATATTTTTATGTTTAGAACGAATAGAAGTTGAGCCAAGTTAACTCGATCCAATCATGGCTCATAACGCAGCTCGGCAAACTCGAGCCAAATTTAACTCTAACTAAACAACAATTCAAATATGGAATAACTATCAAATCATTTCAAGCCCTCATCCCTAAAATAGACAATAAGTTCATGTAAATGCGCTTTTAAAAAATTTTAATCATAAAGAAATTATATTTTAATGATAATGCAGAGCTTAAGCCAAGAAATTTTACGTTTACATTTAATAATTCACAAAAAATAATTCAAAAATGTATAAATGAAAACAAAAAGAAATCACGGCACCGGAACTGCAACAGAAACCGGCGACATCTCCCCGTTCCGCCCCAGCTGCCACCCATCTCTTACAATGACGATAGCCGGCGGAGAAGGCGCCGGGGCCGGCATGGGTTCCCTTCTCTGCAGCATCCTTGCCAGAGCCGCCGCTTTCCTCCTCGCCCTTTTCGTCCCCGCGAGCGCGAGCGTCTGCACCACTACCGCGACCCCAGGCACCCTGGCCACCCTCTCCGCCACCGCCGCCCCTCCCCGCCAGCAAACCTCGTGCAGCGCCGCAGCCGCGTTTTCCCTTCCCCTCGAGCTCCCTGCCCTCATTACCGCCGCCAGCCCCGCCACCGCCTTTTCTTCCCACCCAACCATTCCCGCAACCACCGGCTGCCGCGCCAACAACGCCAGCGCGCCGGCCGACTCCTCCGCCACCCCTTGGTTCCCCAGCGCTCCCACCAGCGCCGCCACCGCCCCGGAGCTCGCCATCCGCTCCCAGCTCTCCGGATGCGTCGCCAAATTGTACATCGCCATCACCGCGTCCTTCTTACCCCTCGCGCTTCCCTTTCTCAGCAGCGCCGCCAACGCTTCCACGCCGCCGGCTTCATCGACGATGCGCTTCTTGTATTCATGCACCGCCGACAAGCTGAACAGCGCCGCCGCCGCGTTCTCCCTCGCCTCCGGCGTCAATCCCAGCCGCAAGACTCTGACGATCGAATGCAGACATCCTTCTTGCTCCATGATCCGGATTTTGTTCCCGTCATGGATTGAGATATTGAGAATGGCGGTGATGGCATTTTCTTGGGCGATCCGATCCGGCGACTGGAGAAGCCGGCAGAGGAGGGGGATCGCTCCCTCCTCCGCTATGACAGCTCTGTTCTCCTTTCCGATCTTCGCCAGGAGCCGGAGCTCGCGGGCTGCGATTGCTTTGGAGGAATCGTCCTCTCCAGCGGACAGATGCCGGATGAGAATTCTAGTGGTGGCGCGATTCGCTTCAAACGCAGCCGTGCCGGCGGCGGACGCAGCGACAGAAGGGTGGCCGACGATCCCAGGCAGGTCGTACGGTATGCTATTAGCCGCGCACCATTTGGAAATGAAGATCCGGAGGGATCGGTTGGGAACGAGGCCGGCGCTGCCGAGGGTCTGGCCCGAGTTGGGGCAGGTCCGGTGGCCGCGTTCAAGCCACTGGACGATCGACTCGCGGTCGTAGGTCTGGCCGGTCGACACCACCACCGGATCTCGCATCAGCTCTAGTGATATCGAACAGCAGAAATCCTTCGGCAACGACAAACCGACGCCGCTGCCGCCGGAGAGACCCTTCCTCGTTCTCTTTCTCCCTTTTCCGCTCTCAGATCCTGCTTCCTCCGTTCTAAATAGGAGGAATCGGCAGTAACGAGCCAGAGCAATGGCGCCGCCGATCATCGTCGGAACCACCTCAGAGTCATCCTCGTGAACCACGATCTGCTCCTCCAGGAACTCGATCTCCGACTCGAAATCCCTTACCTCCATGATCCCCATGAGGTCGGCGAAGACCGACCGTAGATCAGCCGGATCCGGCAGCCGGCCCTGCTCGAAGTCGTTCAGAAAAGATAAAATTTGAATCCGAAGCTCTTCATCTCTCTGATCGACGTAAAGCCGGGATCTTCCGCCCTGCCACCGGAGGAGCTCGACGTGCTCCCGGACGTCGGCGGCGAGCCCGAGCTCGTGCAGCGGGAAGACGTCGAGAAGAGTCGAGATTTCACAGTCGAGATCACGGAACTGATCGGCGATTTGCCTATTCCTGAGGATTAGCCACATCCGGCTCGATTGCAAGCAGTAATCCAGCAAAATCCTCGCACGGTGGACGACGATGTAGAATTCCTTCAAGCAGAAAGTCACCAACTGCGGGAGCGTCGACCGCGACAGCAGTGAATCGCGGATCCCGTCGAAGAGGGCGGCTAGGATCTGTATCCGCCGAAGAAGGGCTCCGGTGTTCCGCCGCTGGTAATGTGGCCGGACCTTTTGCGGGAAGGAAGCCACGACGTCACCGGAGACGGCAACGAGGATTTTGAGAAGGGTATGGTCCGAGAGACCCGCTGGAGCGAAGAACGCCCCTGCCGGCGGTGGTTTGGGCGTGCCACCGGCTACTGCGGCGGCCATTGCCGGAGCCCCTCCTTGCTTTCCGTCTCCGGAAATTGGGATCAAGTTCCTCTTTTGAAGCGGAGAATTCGCCGATCGGGATAAAATTTTCCATTTTTAATAGTATTTTAAAAAGCCCCAAAATTGTCGAAGTCCGTCGGAGAGACGACAACGATTTTGGGGAGGCCGGCCGCGGAAAATGACAGGGGAGCACCTCCAAGGAATGAGGTGTCTGCCACCGGTCATACGGTTGGATCTCTCACGTGCGGTGAGGCCGCGTGCCACGTCAGCACCAGATTTCGCGGCGCCACGTGGGAGGATTTGGCTCGTGTCAACTACGCTGATGCAGAAAAATAAAAATCTAGGGTAAATAATTACTTTCGTTACACTAGATAATAGATCTACCACAAAATCAAAAATATTTTATTTATCAAAAAACAATTTTCATGTTGATTTTTTTATGAAATATGTCAAAGTTTAGCCGTATTTTTTTTATTTGAAAAAATATTTCAATATTTATAATTGCTATTATAAATAAAAATATTGAGAAAAAATATTTAGAGAATGATAATGATTTCAAATACATAAATATATTCTTTTTAAGAAAATGCATTAGCTTCATGACCACATTTGACATGATTCAATAAAAAAATTCTTAATTTATGGAATAATTTTACAACAAAAGGGACACAAATCAGATATTTTTCAACTTCATAAATCTATATAGAATAAGAAGTCTACATTGAGAGCAGAGTAAAAATTAATATATGCATTCTGTATTGTTTAAATCATGCATTATTTTTTGCATATAATATGTATATTTTATGTTTCTCGAAATTAATTCTTAATTGTTGTACAATTTCATAAAAGTGAAGAAGACACAACATGTAAAAAACTCTGCTAGCAAGTAACACGCAAGATTCTTAATAGCATCGGTGAGAGAAGGGGAGACCATGAGCAAAATAAAAGATGGGAAAGAGGCTACAACAAAATAAAATACACTAAAATTTAAGTGCTTTAGGGAAGTACTCATACTTCCATTAGCTAAACTAATTTAAATTTCACTATGTAACCAATAGGCCTCGTAAAAGAGTGAATACAAAGTAGTAAAGGAGGAATACAGAATTTGTATACACCCTTTATAGGTTGTGAGCCAAGCAAAAGATGGAAAAAAGATCTATCCCACAAATTAAGTCCTAATATTTATAATCATAATAAACAAACCAAAAGAAGAGAGGATGATTTGGATTTCACCACGTGGGTCTCTAAAGCAAATGTTCAGCGAAAAGACAAGCTTAGCAGTCCATGACACTAGAGAAATAGCTAGAATGTTCATCTGGTGATGTTGAGGGCATCAATCCTTGACTCATTACTTGTGCGTCATCTTATCTGAAAAGAATAGATATGGCTGACATAATGCCACTTCTACAGGCCATTATCTCAAAATGGTCAAATGGGATGACCAGGCGCCATTGAGTGGTTGTGTCACATAGGTCAGCAGTAATATTATCCTAAAATAATTCTTTAGACACTATAAGTACGAATAGAGTAGACATGGAACATGATCTACAACATTATGACTTGTTGAATACTTTTGAAATTGGTGTAATGAGAGAATGAATCTTTCACTATTGTTGAAATGACGTGACTTGAGAATAATTTGGAAGATCTTACTGGTGCCAATAGAATAACTAAGATGCTTTCAAATTTCCATATAAACAAAAATATACTATCGGATTGTAATTTATGTGCACAAAATAACTTGGCATCCAACACTAGTTTGGCATCCAATCCCTGGCATGGGTGTGCTTCCCACTATTTTTAGTTATTTTCCAATATTTTTGCATATTTTTTTCTTTATTTTTAAATGAAAAATTACATAATTGTGTACACATAAAATGTAATACGAATAATAAGTTGAAATTATTTTTCACATGACATATATCTTTTCACTTATATGAAATACACAAGATGTTGGTTAAGAGCCCAACTTAACGCCTAGCATTCATCACATGCTTATAATTTCATATAAATTTTTATTTTATATGGACATTTTATTTTATCTTGCATGAGTTCTTTTGTATTTGTATATATTTATGAAGAAAAATTAATCATAAAAAAATTAATAAAGAAAAAGAATTCTTGTAAAACAACATTTTTTTTATTAATACGATCATTTTTTATATTTCATTTGATCTTCTAGAAGCATTGTTTTACTTTACATATTTATATAAATAAAAAAATTATATAAAGCAAAAATATTTATACAAAATATAATTTTATATGCAACATTGAACATATCTAATAATTTTTTACCTATATATCACAGTAAATTTGTTATTTTGTATATTACTTATTTATATTTAATAAATAATTATTTATGTATTTATATTATATTATATTATATTATACATATGATAAATTATTAAAAATATTATATAATATGTATTATAATTATGATATAAATATAATTTTTATGTATTTTATAATTTATGAAATATAATTCATTAAAAATAAATGAATAATATGTAACATGATATATTTACTGCCATATGTACGTAATTATACGCTGAATGTTTGCTGAGAAGATCGCCGGCCGCTTTTGTCAAATTCTGCGTTGGAGTGGCGATATCTTTGTATTGTAGTGATTATTTTTACATTAAAATTCAAAAAAAAAAAAAAATTCAACTTGAGGGCTAAAGTTACAAATACGATGCATGTGCATTGAAGATTTTTTTGTTTGATTTATTTTTTGTAATTTATTATTTGATTAATTTTTGTAATCTACAAACATTTTTTTTTATTTTTGTCATATAGTTATTTGATTTATTTTAATTAAGATGTACATATGGTTTTTTCTCCTAGAGCAAATTTCTATTTTATATTTGCCACATATTTCAATCCAAATGGCCCAATTAAAACATGATTTATGATCAAAATTTTATCATAAAGTATTAGCCTTTCAAAAATCACATTAAATTTATGAATATTAGGAATATTAAATGAATAAAATCTACCAAGATAGGTGTATTAGATATCTTGTTATTTTATTTTTTTTCATGCTTTTTTCTAAATTTAAACTTCAGATATTAGAGCTGAAACAAATTTTTTATATAAATTATGATTTTTAAAAAATTAAGTAATTTAATAACACATTTTAAGAATAATTATCTTATATATTACAATAAACTTGTCATATATTTTACTTATTATCATTAATACTATAAAATATATAAAAATTATCATTATATTATAATCGTGACATATTTTAATTTAACAAAAATATCTACAATATAATTTCTCAAGCATGATAATTAGTATGCCGATAATTATCTCTATTTTATGTAGATCATTATGGATTTCTTTTATAAGGATTAAGTACATTAATTATAATAAATCAGCCTCATTTTCCAACTGGATACCAAATATTGCAGCTCATTACAGCTCATTTGACCATTAATTAATAACGTGCAATGCCAAAAATATAAATTATTTATACCCTTTTAATAACGTGCAACATCAAAAATATAAAGTATTTATATATATCTCTATGAAAACAAAAGAGAGAAAGAGAACAAAATTTATTTTGTAATTACAATTTAAAAATCACAAAAATTGCTTAGATGAATGGATGAACTTGTCGAGGAAAAAGAGAAGTCAAAGACAGTAAAATAATATTTACGTGTGGTTCGAAGGAAAATGAATCATCCAATGTCTACGAGCCAAGCTAAGCTGAAAGTTCCACAAGATAAAACGGTCATTATTCGTGATTACATGGGAGGAATTACAACGAGTAGGTCTTTTTCTTTTCATTTTAGGAATTATTTGTGAGAGCGTTTTTGGCAAGGTGCACTGAGATTCCCCTTCTAGCAAGGACTCCTATTTATAGCCGATGATGATAACAATGTTAGTGGAAAATTATCGATGAATCTTCCCACTTCCTGTCACTCCCTTTTCGAGCAGTAGCTGAAATGATCTTAGATTAGTTAAGGAGCTAGGCCGAATTGATCGATGATGAAATTGATACTACAAGAAAATGATCTTCCAAGTGAAGCTAATATAATCATTAGTGTCAACTTTTTATTAGGATAAAACTCTATTGTAAAAAAATGGAGGAAAGGTTTGAAGTAAATCACGTGTATAGTATTAATTTTGTGTCTCCGCATCAAAGGTAAAAGGCAATGCTAATATTTTGGGGTTAAAATTTTCGAAAAAAATTGAACCTAATATGTGTCATCAACGTCGAGAATTAATCGATTTTGATGAGGACTATCATATGTGTATTGGGACCATCTATTTTAAGATAACAATTAAATAAATCGTTTAATATAAAGATGAAAATAATGTCCAAACTTACATAATAATTAGAGATGATGCCTTTATTAGGTCATTTACTAATGCTAAAAGACCCTATTTGCATTATCTTAAACTAAAAGGCCTATTTAGTTAATTTAAAAACTATAAAGATCTAAATTAGAACAACTTAATTTGCTATTAAATCTTTAATATAATACGTGCAACTCCCAAATCTTAATTATTATTGAGTAAAATAGTATCATTATACTACTACAAATGTACATTTGATTTATTTTCTAAATTTAAATAAGTATTTTTATATTTAATGTTTTATGTTTCTCCCTTCGATTACTATTGAACAGTTAGACCCCGTTTATTTTGAAGTTAAAAATTAACATGTTTTAATTTTAACCTCACATATCACATCACACATAAAATTTAATATTAAAAATTAACTTTATTTCACATCCTACACACATTACTAAAATAATAACTAACTTATATCACATCCTTCACATATCTCAACATAATAACTAATTTTATATCACATCTCTCACATATCTCAATATAATAATTAATTTTATTTTACATCATACATAATTTTTAATAATAAAAATATTTCTATCTAAATTTAATTTTAACTTTGTTAAAGTAAATCTTACAAACAAACAGACCCTAAAATTATTTATATATTATGTTGTTCAATAGACTATTATTTGGAAATTACTATGAACAAGTTTAGTCTTTGCCTTGACATGCATGCACTACAAATATTCTAAAGGTTAATTGATCCATAATAATATCTAAAATATCTACATCATTGATAGTTAGGGAATGTACAATTTCAATGTCTAACCCTATTAATAACTATTTTGTACGTCATGTAACTCGATATAAAATTCAAGATATCTCCGCTACTTTCTCTACATACATTTCACTTTTGTTTTTGATTGCGAGATAAAATAAAATATTATAGATCTATCGAGTGAAACATACGAAGTAGTTGTTGTGTTGGTTTCACTCATTATATATCTTTAAGTGGGATAAAGCCTTAAAAAATTATATAGATTCAATAATTTGAATATTTATAGAACATAGTTTATTCTTGTTTGTGGATCATGTACTAAAGAAATTTGTTTGAGGTGTGAATTAGTTCATATATAAATTGAATATATTCACTCTCGAATATATTATGGGTGGGAAAAAAAATAAGATGCACTTAATTTAGGTGCCAAAATATCTAATTTTGTATATGAAATGAAATAAAGTTACACGTGTGAAGTGATAGTTTACTTAGGCCCTGTTTGATGCGAGGACCAAAACAAGACCAAAATAGTACTAGTTTAAAAAATAACAATAATAATAATAAATAAATTATTTTAATTATTCTACGCAAATTTTAAAAAAATTATTTATTATTATTATTATTGTTTTAAAACTAGTACTATTTTGATCCTGTTTTGGACCTCGCGCCAAACAGGACCTTAGAGCTACTTTAATTCAGTGGATAGCACATCACATATAATAAGAGTTGGAATTATTTTCAGTGGAAAACATAGAGCAATGAGAACATACAAATTATTCGAGTTTATGAAAGTAAATAATGCAAACCAAATTGAGTTTGTTCGTGTAGTGAATTTAATTAAGGTTCGTAGAACTACAGAATAATGATTGAAGATGCATCGAGATTTCAGCATTCTAGTGCTACTTCTGAACCTAAAAATGTAATCGAGGAACTCCACGAAGACGTACAATTTTTTTTTGAATTATTGCGAGGAACCAACTATTCATTGTGAGAAAGTTGTACTAGATAGAAAGATATATAGATAGAATTATTGGCAATATCATATTTATTGAATCAAAGATTTGAAAATCTAGTGAGACTTTTGATCACACGGTAAGCTCTTGATAGATAGATATATATATATATGTTTATTGAATGAAAAAAAGTTACTATAATATCTCGTAATCTAAGCATAGAGATATCCGCTTTAGTTTTAAAAAATTATACAACTTGAGTACTTCCCAGAAAAATTAACATAATCAAGTTTAATTATAAAATTTTTCATCATTAGCCTTATTATTTTGACTTAAAAAATATCTCTATTATTTAGGAATATATTATTTACTTATAAAATTCAAGAACTTTTCTTTTTTTTCGATGTGGAATAATTTATACCTATGCCTTTCTGTCTAGAAGCATGCTAAAAGTCATTTCTTATTCGAATAATTCCATCACTCAATGTACATCACCCAGGCTTTTAATATGTAAATAGAGATATAAAATATTTTTTCAATATTAAAATTTGTGTATGAAATATAAGTATATTATTATTACTATTATTTTTGAAAAAAAATTAAAAGCTTTTACCAAAATGTCTTTCAATTTAGAATTTAGAAATACCTAGCATCAAACTAAGCCCATTTCACTATTATTAACCTAATCAAGATCAAAATGACACTAATTTAAATAATAATAATAATAATAATAAATAAATTTTTTTAATCATTTTACACAAATTTTAATATAAAAAAATATTATTTTACTTTACATACTCAATAATTTTCAATAAAAATATATACTTTATATCACATCCTAGACCAAAATATTTGAATCTCGTATTTTAGTCTAGGATGTAAAATAAAATTAATTTTTTTATTAAAAATTATTGAGTATGTGAAGTAAAATAATATTTTTTTATATTAGAATTTATGTAGAATGATTAAAAAAAATTATTTATTATTATTATTATTGTTGTTTATTAAATTAGTATCATTTTTATCCTGATTTAGTCCTCGTGCCAAACAAGACCTTAAAAGTTTAAGCTAAAATTATTATTTCTATATCAACACTATAATCTTCCATTAAATTATAGGAATGGAATAATTCTCAATCCACACTTTCAACAATATGCATACATATATATATATATATATATATATATATATATAATGATCATTATTTGTATATTAATATTATAATTTTTATTGAATTATAAATATGAAATAATTCTCCATGTGTACTATCAAGAATAAATTAGACGGTAGGGTGGAAATATTAGGTCAAAATATATTTGACCATGGCATTAAGGTAGCATGTTACACATTAAACTCTATTCTATTACAAGCCAAAAAAAAAAAATCTGCCCTATTTTTTTTAATTTTAAATTTGTGTTTATTAAAAGTAAAATTCATACATTATAATCATTCCAAATGACATTAGCTTGCAAAATGCCAGCATTTAATGCAATTAACTATGTACTTTACATTGTTTATTTCAACTTTTATTATCTTTAATTTAAGGGCAAATTACGTCAGTTCTCTGAATTTAACGCTTAATAATGTGCAGGTTCACATTTTTAAAATTATAACATCGAAGTTTTTATATTTTAATAAATTATCAAATTATTTTTTTTTTACTTTTTTATTATTAAAAAATTATCATTTTCCTCCTACTTCTCTCTCTCCTCAAGATCTCGCGCACGCTACGACCGCCGGACCGCACGGCGTGTCTGCTGGCGGCCGCACACCCGGCCAGAGTCCGCGCAACCGGCCGGCATCCACGCGACCCGCCGGCAGCCGCGCAGCTCGCATGCTTGTGTGGGGATCAAGAGGAGAGAGAGAGAGAGGCGGTCTCTCTCCTCCCTATCCCGCTCACGCGCGCGAGCCGCGCGGTCGTCGGCGGGTCTGACGGCCGGGCGGCGTGTCCATCAAAGACCTCATGACCCCCTGACGGCCGCGCGGGATCAAGAGGAGAGAGAAAGGTATGGGTAAAATATTAATTTAATTATGTTATGAGTTTTGACTAAAGAAAATAATGAATATGATTTCAAATAATAATAACAACAATAACAACAAAGATGATGATGATAATAATAATAATAGTGGCCATTATCATTCCAATTGTCATTGATTAGCTTATTTTAGCTTAGAACTCATTTATTTCAGGTCGCTTGATATAAATTGTTTTGATATAATTTATTTATGATATTAAATAAGTTATTTTAATACCATAATTTTGTTTTGACAGATGTAAAATAATACAATTTTTTTGTTTTGTACATAAAATATAAAATAAAAATTAATTAAGGTTTTCAATTTAGGTTCCTGATATTTATTTATTTACCGTCCAGGTCCACAATAATTACTATATAATTCACCAGCATCCTAGTTATTTTTAAAAAGCTTCTAATCAGGTGTAATATAACGTTTTTCATTTAAAATACCGTTACTTCATCAAAAAAATAAAATTAAATTAAATTAAATATTTTTTTAATTATAATTTTACCCTCGCCCTCAGAGCCTCTGCGCGCGAGGCCGCATGCGCTCGGACGTCGGCGGCAGCGCGCTGCCGGCCGCCGGCCGCTGGCCGCTGGCGCTCGAGGCCGTGCACCTGCACGCAGCCTTGATCAATGGTATATTTTGAAAATTAATAGATTAAAGAAGAGTATTTTTGTCATTTTTACAATACGTAACTGATTCTGTCACGAAAGGACCACGATGTCCCATTTAATATTTTTTGTGGACCTGAATGACATGTTTTGAAATTTGTGAACTTTTGTATTCAAGTAAGCAAACTTCAAGGGCCTAAATGAAATTACCTTAAATCAATTTTTCATCATAAAAATTATTTTTTTATGCAAAAAATAAGGCCAAAGTTTTAGGTTCAGTCCCAATTTTGGTTTAGAAATTTTAAATTGATACCAAGATTTTTTTGATATCAAATTGATCCCAGGTTTTGGTTATATGAATAATATGCATTATTTTTTATGTGATTAAATATATACACTCAACTGGAACATTGGAGCAAAGCAGCCAGCAGTAGGATAATAAAACGAGTCGGTGGGTTGAGTTTGACTCAAACATAAACCTAACTTCAACCTGATTAATAAATAAATCAAAATCATTGATAAAAACCCAACTAGATAAATAAATAAATAAATAGGTTAGATCAACTCAACTCATTTATAGTAAATGTTTATAAATAGATAACTTAACCCAACTCAACTCAATCATATATAATCCGAACTCAATCTATTTAATAAATAACTATAAGTTAAAATTTATGACTCATACTTCAACATTTTCTAATTAAGTTCACAGATCGAATCATAAACTAAGGAGCATCGCAATAATGGAGTTATGAAAAAAATAAAAATTTTAAAAATAAATAAAAAATTAAAATAAAAGTGATTAAAAAAATAGTAATGAGAAACATATATGACAGATTTCGTTTAAAAGTTAAATTATATCTAGTCTTTAAATAAAAGGGTAAGTGTAATCTTAGTTACATATGTTAATTCTGGTTGAGTTAAATCAACAGATGACAAATGAAAGTTTGCATGATTTGCCTATAAATTAACATTAAAAATAAGGGATGATGTTGTAATTTTAGTTTCATGTGTTAATCCTAATTAAGTTAAAGAAAAAATGACAAATAAAAGTTAGCATGGGAATGCTGCATATAAATTCACATTCAAAATAGGGAGTACCTCCTGTAAAAAAATGCATCTTTGAAGGTGATTAATGTAAATCCTCCTAAAGTAAATGAGCAGATTGCATATAAGTCCCTAAGATCTTAATATTTTTATATACTGGTCTAAAAATTTTAAATTATAGGCTTGTATCCCAATTTCTCAGAAATCTTAAATTTTTAAATCGTAGCATCTAGGTCCCTAAGATTGATGATTTATTATAGTGTGATTCTTGTATCACCTACAATGTTACATTCAATTTGGATGATGCATAAAAATTGCTAAGTAATAGAACATCAAACTCAAATATCTAAGCGCTACAATTCAAAATCTGTAGGCCAATGATAGAAACTCTACGACCACACTAATCCGAATGCTATAATTCAAAAATTTTGAACCATTATGTAAACTTCTAAGGCCTTGGGATCAATATGCAATTTACCCTAAACTAAACCCTAAGGCCCTATTTTTTTAGCTCTTGAAAATTAACTTTATTAAAAAATCACACATAAAATTTAATATTAAAAATTAATTTTATTTCACATCCTACACATATTACTAAAATAATAATTAACATATATCACATTTTCCGTATATTCTAATATAATAATTAACTCTATATCACATCTCTCACATATCCTAACACAATAACTAATTTTATATCACATCATTCACAATTTTTAATAAAAAAATATTTCTATCTAAATTTAATTTTAATTTTTTTGAATTAAATTTTATAAATAAATAGGTCCTAAATACTTATAAGACAACATATGATACAAAGCAAATAAAAATTTACTTGGCTCAACCACATGTCCAATTATATCTAATTTGGCTTAAGGTCTTGCAAGAATAATCATATATATTTTAATTAATTATTATTTCATTTGACTTGTGCCATAAAATTGTCAGATTTCAAAGGTCAGAGTCAAACACTAATTTAATGAGACTTATTAATTAGTGATATTCAATTGTAATTTGGTGCTCAAATCAAAGTTATTTACATGATTACCATGTAATATTTATTTATTTTTGATAAAGATTATTATGTAACATCCTGACAATGAATGATGCAAAAGAATATCAGAGTTTGTATAGATTATTTGTTGGTCTCTGAAGCACAAGGGCTTTTCATATTTATTGATCCTTAAATTCTAAATTATTACATTTTAATCCTCCAACTTAACATTTTATTTTAAGTTGGCCCACCAGCTATCTTCTAAATTATTCGGGTTTCATGTTCTTATCGTAAACAAATTATTCACTTTTCAAAAGCTTATGCACTTGTTTATTTAGCGAGGTTAAAATTAATTAATTAATTTTAATCAGTGGGTCGGATCACGATCCAACCCGATCCGATTATTCGATTAAACGGAACAATTTTTTGACCCGAAATATTAATCTGAAAGCTGACACGCTCCATTTATAAATCGGATTCAAGTCAGCACTGATCCAATTCGGTAAAAACTCAATCCGATTTTTCTTTAAATAATATTATATATTTTTATTAATTCTTACAATAATATTTTTTATTATTAAAACAAATATAAAATTTTATTAGATCACTACATGTTATAATTTATATTAGATTTAAATTACTTTTAACTAATTTTATTAACATTCTAATTTTATAATTTTTTGTTTATAATATAATTTTAAAAATTGCATATTTTTTAATACTATTTTTATCTACATTATTAATTTTATTTTAATATATATAATTTTTATAATAATTTAAAATAAAATATTAATGATCTAAATTATGTATATTAAATTTAATTTTTTTAATAAAAATAAATGACACAAAATACATATTATTTATCTATTTTATATTTCATATTGTTAACTTATATTTAACATTAATTATTTGATAATATACTAAATAATGAATTACTTAATACTATTATTATTACACATATAAATTTAAAATTAATAAAAAAAACTCACACTTTTTAAAAAAAATTAATTACGTAAATAAGTACCTCTTTTTCTCTCTATTTCTCTCTTCTTTTAATAAATTTTTGAAAGTAGTATACTAAATAATAATTATGAATTAATTATAAAATTTTTTTAATAATTAACTCAAATAATAATAATTCTGAAAGCATTGGCGCCTGCTCCTGATTTTGTATCAACATTAAAATTTTGAGACATTTACTCATATTACCATATTTACATATCAATTATTTCTTTTTAAAAATTACATTCCATAAATTTTTTTTACACCACACACATTTTTTCTAAATTTATAGGATAATCTTTTGAAAATAAGTGTGATACACGTAATTATGATAATATGGAGTGTTATATACGTAATTATCTGTAAAATATTTCTGAATCACGAATCTGAAGCATGTTAGTTATTTTCTTTCTAAAATCATCACATGTTACACATTACCGATAAAGTGATAATAGTAACCATGGCATAGAAGGTGAAGGTGAAGGTGATTTCTTTGGAAACCCTCCAAGTAGTACAAGTGGAGCTGAGCCAGACTCTAACTCAAGCTAGAAGACTCAAGTCGTCGAAAAATCCAAAACTTTTTAAGCTTTAGGAGATTTCCAAGGTATGAGCATCGTTCACATTACTTAATTGATATCATGTATTTATTTCTGTTGTATTAATCATGTAAGCAGAAATCTTAATAGTGCAATCAACTATCTTGTATATTTAGCAATATATAAGTGATTTTGATTAAGAAAATGGAATACATCTCTCATTTAAATTTCATTACTTGATGTGTTTTTTTTATAATTTCTTTTTTTATGCTTTAATCTATAGCCTAAGCTATAACTTCAGAAAAATGAAGGTAACTTAATAGTCACTAATTATTATTACTAAGAAAATCAAAAAGTAGTGCAAGTCTTTACTCATCAGTGAAAACTAGAATTATCAAAAGGGCTCAAACCAGCCATTCACTTTTCTAAGTCTCTCCCCTTACAAGAAATGCGTTTGATTTAATGTTATCTTAATATTATATTATATTATTTGATTTAATAACATCTATAAATATAAATTATAAAATTATTAATCAAAAGATGACATCTTTTGACTAATAACATAATACCAAGATAACAATGAACCAAACGCCCCCTTAATCTGATTGGTCCCACAACAGCCTACGGACAACTCATGAGCTAGTCGAGCATAGCTTGGTGGTCCCTTAAATTACAAAATGTATTGCTATAAAAAACAGTCTAAATCAAACTATAGTTTGTTTGGGGGTATCTTTAGGATGTGCAAGATATAAAAATAAAAAACTAAATATTGAATATGCAAAAAAAAGAAGATAATTTTATTGTGATAACAAAAAAATTGTAATTAAAAGCAAGCCAGATATCATCTTTTGACTAATAACATAACACCAAGATAACAATGAACCAAACGCCCTCTTAATTTGATTGGTCCCACAACAGCCTATAGACAACTCGTGAGCTAGTCGAGCATAGCTTGGTGGTCCCTTAAATTACAAAATGTATTGCTATAAAAAACAGTCTAAATCAAACTATAGTTTGTTTTGGGTATCTTTAGGATGTGCAAGATATAAAAATAAAGAATTAAATATTGAATATGCAAAAAAAAAAAAATATTGAATATGCAAAAAAAAAAAGAAGATAATTTTATTGTGATAACAAAAAAATTGTAATTAAAAGCAAGCCAGTAAACATTTATTGATAAAAAAAAATATAATAATTAATCCCATGTGTTTAAAATTAAACAAAGGATTTAACCAGCCGCCAGCTTCCAATTCTCAAAACCTCTCCGGCCGGCGATCAGAGCCGTGAGCAGCGGCCCTTCAATTCCAGGAGATGCCTCCTCATCTCCGGCGAGCCGTGGCCTTTCTTGCTCGGTCCGGACGGCGGGATCCGCCCCTTAACGAGCTTGGAGCCGGTTCTTTGCAAGCTTGCAAAACTAGAAGCCTCATGAGGTTCGACGACGATGGAGGTTGGCGACGACGAGAAGAATCCGTCAGGTCTGAAGATAAGGAGGAGGAGGAGGAGGAGGAGGAGGAGGGAGGAGAGCTTGGAGCTGAGGTAGGAGAAGGAGAAAGCCATGAGCGATAATGGTGAGAACTTTGAACTTCGTTATATATGAAGAAGATGGGAGAAGAAAAGCCATGAAAGAAAAGCTCCAGAGTAGCCGACCCACGTGACAAGAAATATGTAAGGGGAGACTTATGAAGGTTGACTATTGAAAATCATGTCTAAAGTTAAAGGCTAATGTTTCAAAATGTTAAAATTTCCTCTCAAAAATAGTGAGCATTTTTTTTATGTAGAGCATTTTGGTTTCATAAAACTGTAGTAAGACCAGCGATGATATATGACGCTGAATGCTGGCCTTCAAAGAGAAAATATACAAATAAAATAAATATTGCAGAAATGAGAATATTAAGGTGGATGTGTAGATATACACGAAAGGATAGAATGAGAAATGAGTATATCCGAAAGAAAGTTGGTGTTGCACCAATTGAGGATAAACTTAAAGAAAGTCGGCTTAGATGGTTTGGACATCTAAATCGTAGGCCGATTGAAGCTCCAGTTAGAAAATTTGAGTTATTGAATTTTGCCCATGTACAAAGAGGAAGAGGGAGACCAAAGAAGATATGACAAGAAACTATAAGGAGTGATCTTAGTTACTTAAACTTAAATAAGAATTTGATAACTGATAGAGCGCAATGGAAATAAAGGATTCATGTAGCCGACCCCACCTAGTGGGATTAAGACTTGGTTGTTGTAGTTGTTGTTATTGTAGAGCATTTTGGTTTCAACCAATGTTTTAAAACTCAATTTTTACCACAAAATAAAAATATTAGTTTCAATAATTTCAACAATTTTGACAATTTTAGTATCAAAAGTTTTGATCTTTTCTATAATTCATTTAAATTTTATAAATTTAAATTAAATTTCTTAATAATTATTAATAAATATTACTTTTTTAAGAAAACAGAATTTCAGTAGCTTTGACAGAAATTCAATCGAGTTTCGGCCGAAACATAAACTCAGTAGCATTTTCAGATCAGCTTCGACTGAAACTGATACGAAACTATTGAGTTTCAGTAGTTTTAATCGAGTTTTACAACCTTAATTTCAACGGTAAAATTACAAGACACCCCTATTAATCGTACCCAACCAATCAGTCAGTGTAACCTACATGTTTTATGCATCACTTGTGCAACCTATACATCATATGAAGCATACTATAAATTGTAAGTCATGAGGTCAATAACTATATAAGTGCTTAGCATACACAACTAACACATTTTGTTTTGCTATTCATTAAAAAAAAAAAAAGAAAAGAAAATTGCATCCGCCCCCCTAGGTTCAAAAAGCATTACGAATTGATCCCAATTTTTTCAAAATCTTAATTTAAGTTTCTGAGACAGTAGAAGTGCTATAATTTTAATCCCTTTTTAACATCTCACCATTTTTACTAATTTTTTTTTATAATAGAAATATATAAAATTTAACTATTTTTTAAATTATTTAAAATATTTATACATTTTAAATAACTATTACATCAATCTATTTTTATACTTTTTTAAAAATTTAACGAAATTTAAAATTTAATTTCTCCCATATTTTACTTTTTTCACTAAAATTTAAAATTAAAAAAATAAATATTAATATTTTAAAATTATATTTTAAAAATCCATAAAATTAACAAATATAAATAATCTTTTAATATTTTAATAAAAAATTAGTAATTATATCTTAATTAGAAACAAAACTACAAAATTTTTGTAACCTCAAAACTCAAATTAAAATTTTTTTTTAGAATGCAATTTACCGAAAAAAGGGGCATCTTAAATTCTAACATAAATTTAGTCCTATTTTTTTTAATAAATAACAATATTTAGAAAATTATACCTTAAATTTAAATTAATGAACATATAAACTATATATATACAGATATGCACTTGCACTGACATACGTTTATACTTAATTATGTGTGCATTTGTACATGAATTATGATCATATAATAAATCGATGTGAATTTTGCTAATATATCACTTCCAAGTTATCATATTACATACTATACAAATCTTTTAGTATTAATTATTTATTAAAAATAATGATAGCTAGAAAGTGATAATTTAGTAGTTAGTAGCATCAAAAGATTTGGGAGCTATAAAATAATATTTAAATATTTTAGGAAAGTGCATAATTCAATGTTATAAAATGATATACGCTATATTAATAATAAGGATTTAAATCATAATTAGGTGGTATAACATCCTAACAATGATAAGAATTGGGTCAGTTTATTTGTAAGATTAAATTTAATAAGATTAAAATTAAATTTAAATAAAGATATTTTTTTATTAAAAATTATAATGATGTGAAGTAAAATTAATTATTATGTTGAAGTGTGTTAGAAATGTAATATAAATTAGTTATTATATTGGGATATGTGAGGAATGCAATATAAATTAGTTATTATTTTAATAATGTGTGTAGGATATGAAATAAAATTAATTTTTAATATTAAATTTTATGTGTGATGTGATATATCAGATTAAAATTAAACCAAGTTAATTTTTAACTTGAAAATAAACGGAGCCCAAGAGGTGAATTAGAATACAAATACAAGTATGAATTTAAAAAGCAAATCCGTCTTTAATGGGCGGCAGCTTAGTCTTTTATAATTTTTAGGACATTTATTAAAATTAAATATAGGATAAATTACATCTAAGTTTTTGAGTTTAAAGTTTAATAACGTATAGATCCACATTATAACATCGGGGTTCCTGAGTTTTAATAAATATCAAATGGGTCTTTTTTATTTTTTATTATTAATTTTTTTTAAATTACTATTATACCCTCCCCTCTCTTAAAACTTGAGAGGGGGGAGGGGTATAATGGTAATTTTAAAAAATTAATAATAAAAAAATAAAAAAAAGGATCCATTTGATAATTTATTAAAACTCAAGGACTCCGATATTATAATTTTAAAAACTTAGACCTATATCTTATTAAGCCTTAAACTCAGAGACCTAGATGTAATTTACCCTTAAATATAATTTTTTTTAAAACAACTGCACACGGGCCTATCAAGTCGAGAGAAAAGATTTAAAAAAGCACGTGAGGGCAAATTATTCCAATTTAACTAGTCCTATGTATAAGCAGTGCCAAAGCTCAAGGACCAGGAAGTAATTGACCCAAAATATAATTAAAAAAACTCACGCATACCTCAGGCTCCGAGCTAAAGTAAACGGCAACCTCAGCTGATTGTCAGAATGATTGCAAGCTCTTCATCATCTCTGTGGACAAAAATTCCGAATCCAACAACTGCTGACAGTGAACTTTCAAGCATGTAGAACACTAACTGGAAGCAACCTATTAAATTGGAATAAAGTTAATTTTCTACAATCTTAATATATTCATTTTCTAGTCAATTATTTGTTAATTTTGTTAAGAAATTAATGTAAATAGAGATCAATCATACAGGCACACACATATAGTCAATAAGTCACGCAACAGCTCGTAAATACTTAGAGCTGTAAATGAATCGAGCTGAGCCAAGTAGCGGTTCGCAGACATAAAACCGAGCTCGAGCTCATTTCAAGCTTATTCGAGCTTGATTTGCAAACATAATGATATGTTTAGGCTTAGTTCATATGGTTTGCGAACAAGTTCACTAATGTGTTCACAAACGAGCTCATATATATATATATATGAGTTCACGAACACAAAACCTATAGACAAACTTTTATATATCAAAGATATTGATGTTTGAGATAAAAAAAAGATATTAATGTGTTCACAAACAAGTTCATCATCATGATTCATAATTTTTTTCTTATTAATAAACAAAATATACTAAATAACTAAAAAACTATCATATCAAGCTTTATAATTGAGCTTATTCATAAACATTAACGAGTTGAATGTTAGTATATTCAAACTCGTTCATTTACCTATCGAGCTTTCAAAATTATGTTCATACTTATTTGTTTATTAATATTAATGAACCCAATATAAACGAGCCTTTATCGAACCAAACATAGAGCTGTTCATAAAATACTCGGTTCATTTACAACACTATGAATACTCACTACTAATCAGCTATAATTACAAACAAAAGAGAGAGCTGCATAGAATTTAAAAGAGTATTTTTTAACCATAACAAAAATGTAGAGTTTGTATAATACTCTGGATCAAATATAGAATCCTAAAAATTCTTTGCATTCAAATTTTATTACGGGATATTGGAGTTGCTCCTAGTCCAGTGGATAAGAGCCATCTTAGGATCCAGGAGGGTCCTAGTTTTGAATCGACAACACCACAATTCCCAAATAGGGTGGGGGAATTGTGGTACCGGAGGAAATAAAAATTATTACACAGTATGAGTGTTACTGAGATATCAATGCAGGGTATTGATTTCCTAGACTTATGTGAATATTCAGAAAACAAAAATTCAAATTACTTTGAAAATATAATCAACCTAACAAAGATATTGATAAGATGTTTACCATTCAACTGATCAGTCAACAATAGCGGTGCTGGGAGTCTATATGGAGATTGATCTCTCATTGTGCATGTATCACAGAGGGCCAAAGCAATAGCTACTCGCCATCATTATGCACTTCATTTGAAAAAATATGAAGGCCCATTACATCAGAAAGGAATCATTTCTCACCTTCTTTGCTGAAATTAGTAGGATTTGTTTTGACTCTTAACAAAGAAAGGCTCATTTGATAATGCTACGTTGACCAACCTAACACGATACTAACCTTTCTGAGGATTGGGCATATGATGCGGACCATCCTCGGTATCAACTCCATCAATGACAATGATTTTAGTTCAGACATATTATGTTTGTATTTTATTATTTATTTTGATATGTTGTACTTTTTCTTTTTTTTTTCTTAACATTTTTATTTTTATTTTTATTTTTTTCATCACTTTATGTGAGCGGGTGAGAGATATTATGTTATTACTGAGCTTGGGGAGCATTGGGCTTATATATGGGCTTTTGAGAAGAGTACATATTATTTTGGGTTTGTGGGCTTTTAATGGGTAATGACACTTCATTTAGGTCAAAAAAAAGAAGAAAAAAAAATCTTACCAATAGGTTAAATAACCCTAGATCCAATGGTTAAGATCAAAAGTTAATGATCCAATGGTTGGATTTAATCCATTTTAAATATTGTAATGAAAAGAACCAAATGCCTATAAAGTAGAAAAATTGAAAGGGGAGAAAGGTGATGTTGTTTTTGAAGAACTCATTTTCATTGGAAAAAGAGAGAGAGAGAGAGAGAAAGGAGAGAGAGCTTCTCCCCTCCCCTTTGACCATCGCCCGCCACCGCCCCCCGCCGCCGCCGGCCGCCGCCGCCGTGACCGTCGCGAGGCCTTCTTCGTTGATGTGATGTCAACATCTCGGATCGACTCGTATGAATTTTATGCTATTGCTTATGGTAGCTTAGGATCTCATGTTAGCACTTATTTCTCATGGAATTACCGTGATTGATTCCTTAGTTGAGCTTATCGACATGCATGAATCTTTTATGTTTTTCTTATGATAGCTTGGACTTATTCATTTAGAGTTAGATTGACTCGTATTGTCTTATGAAGCTCCGTTGAAATATATTCTACATGTTTATATTTTTAGATTATATTGGCATTTAGAAATTCTAAATCTAATAATACTACATCAGCATAGCTCCAATCATTTCTTGATAGAGATCAAATTGTGTCATATACGTGAGCCAATTAAATAAGGACAAGTTCCGGGAAGAAAATGTTTGAGAAAGAATGTTCATAATCAGAGTGTAAGATGATCTGTTCTAAGTACTTTAAGATTTGTATCTGTCATTTTAATGTACTAGCATTGCCTTCAACAGCTTTCAAATGCTCTTTTATACAATGTGCTAAAATTAACGATGAATCTCGATTTTTAAAAGCATAAAATACGTAGTTGTTTCACCATCATCCCAAAAATTAGAAAATGAGCAACAATGTAATATCTCATGTCCCAAATATAAAGACATTATCTGACTTGACTTTAAAAAACTACGTGATCTAATTACTTTCCAAGAAGGTCACCTATCGCAGAACTACTCCAACAAAAACACATTTAATGAGTTCTCATTATTAGCTGTATAGTTTTACTCCAAAAGACGACTCTATAGTTCAGGATAATTCATTCATGTACCCCTCTCACTAGGTCTAGAAACCTATTAGGAGTCGCTCCTTAAACCAACGATTCCTTTCTATTGGGATATGACTCGACGATCACTCACCGTTGTATTCAGCAATAGAACTTCACAGGCCCACCAGCTTCCACCGAATTTGTCCTCGAACTATATCATGCTATAGGAGATTAGCTCTGATACCATATTATAACATCATGTATGTAAGATGTAAAGGTATTATACACTCTGGCTTTAGGGAACCGAAATACTTGAGTATTACCTTGGTTGGATACTTATCCCAGGACTACTACAGCTAAAACATGCTTAACTACAGAGTTTTTATCACTTACTACACAGTTTTTTTCCCAAAATGTGCCTCTACAGTATGAGATTAAACTATATACTTATACAACTAGGAAACTCCCCTCCTTTCTCGATGTATGACAATTATTCCTATAGTTCTCTCACCACTCATCAGGTCTAGAAACCACATAGGAGCAGTTCCTTGAACTAGTTGTAATAATCCGTTTAAATAAATACCTGTTAATATTATTCTGGATTTAATATAAGTACATATGTCATCTGAGGGCTTCAAAATAATTGCTACGTTAAATAAAACATTCCCTGCAGACAGTTTGAATAAAATATAGATATATTTATTTCTCCTCTGACTTTCTCACACCTTCTCACCCACCAACGGTCCCGCCCTATTAATGTCATCTTCCCAACCACCAACTACTAACCGCCGACGGTCCCGCCCTAATAAGTTCACTTCCCCCTATAAATAGGCCTCAGAACCCTCAGAAAGAATCACAACCTCCAAACCTCCTCTGAGTTTTAGCTCATCTTGGTGCACCTTTCCCCCAGCGGCAAGACTCTGTTAGGTAAGAACTCTGGTCTTATTAAGTTTATATTTCATTCGGTGATTTCTCTTGTTAACTCAATTTGATTGGTGATTAACCTGTGTCGACCCACTTGACCCGTTTGACTCGTTTGACCCATTTGACCCGAGTTGACCCGTTTGACCTGTTTGACCCGTTTGACCCATTGACCCGTTTGACCCGTTCGACCTGTTTAAACCACTTGGCTTGTCTGACCTATTTGGCCTATGTCATATTTTAAATTATTAAGCGCAATAGTAATTATTCTCACTGAACTTAATCAGGGTACACGTCATCCGCCTGCAAACAGTTACCGTCTCTCGTTCAGGTAAGCGATTTTCACTGAACTTGGGACATCGTGATTATTAAATTAACATGACTATATACAAAATGATATCAATTATATTCTGTGAGCTATACTC